>CM075476.1:34230000-34830000 GCA_037950665.1 Hypophthalmichthys nobilis
TTGTAATTGCGATTATTAATTACGATTATCACAATTTACATTTAATGATGTTTTGAATAGCTTTATACCATTGTTTGAAGCAACTGCATGCCATATTTTTATCTAAAAATAGCTGAAGCTGAAAACACTCTTCCTGAATTTTTTTTTTTTTTATTGCCTTGCTATAGCATTAAGCCTCAAATATCAGCTATACATTGGTTTGGTTTCTTCTTTAAATAATAAAAAAAGTAAACACATGCATGGTATAGGTGCTTTCGCACCACGGTTGTTCTTGGAACTTAAATATAGGAACTAGCCAGATACAGATATTAGATATAGGAGCTAGGGCCTGAAGTGATGTAACCTGCACTTGTTGTTGTGACTTTTATTTTGACGGTGCTGAGAAAAGGTCAGCCAGAGCCTGAGCACACAGTGCTCACATTAGCCTTTTTCACACTTCCGGGTTTTTGGCTTCTGGAATGACCCACGCCAGGTAAAAGTGTTTCCGGTAACTGTGATGGATAGCCAAGCCTAAGAACCAGTTTGGGAATCAGTCTTTTTACAAATTAAATGTCATGAAAATGTTTAAATGCTCTTAGTGATTTATTGGTGAGACTATAGAGCTCTCATTAAAAGCTAAATTTATGAACTAATCTGAAGTGATGGCGCTTAAATTGGTTATATTACTCCGTTTCTGTTTGACGCGGTTGTGCATTATCACACTCCATGTGCTGTAAAAACAGTGCCTGCGTCTCAATAGTAGGCTATGTGACATTAGTAATATTCAGTACTATTTAGGGTGGATAGTATGCACATTGGGATGCAGGGAGTGTTTTTTTGTGATGTGCTGGGGAAATGATCGGCTGGCAGCTCCCTTATCACGCAAATGCCAAATCTGTTTCGCCAATATGCCATTATTACGGAGAAAACTGATCCTAGACCAGCAGTTATGGACAGCTTTTCCCAGTAAAAGCAATCAGAAGGAGCAGCAGGCAGTGGTTTGAGTGAGAAAGTTCCACGCTAACCTCAAGTCCGTGGCCCGGGGATACACACATAAGCCTACCTTTTAGATTTAGAATAACTAATCGGGTGATAACTTTTTGACGCAAGTGAAATAATTCCAAACGAATGTCCAAAAAAATAAATAATTAAATTAAAAACTAAATCCCTCTCTTTCTTGCTGCCCTGACTGTGCTGGTGCCCTAGGCAGCTGCCTAGTTCACCTATAGGCACGCCCCGGCCCTGACTGTGGCGGTGCGGGGGCGAATACATGTACTGTTACACCCCTAATATTTACATCATATTCAAAAAATAATTGCTGCATTTAGTAAGGTTTTTATATATTACGTTTTTCTCTTGTTTTTGTAGATCTGACTCACGAGTTTTTACAGATCCTGGAAAAAACACCAAGCAGATTAAAAAGAATCCGAAACTGGCGGGTATGTACAAATATTTTTGTTTGAAACCTACAGCTGTAACCCAAAAATAAAACACGTCTGTTTAGATTTGGGATAAATATTTGATTGCAAACAGTCAAGTATTTGACAAATTAAGGTTTACTTAGTTTTGTTCTTGCTTTAGGCTACGCAAGCTGCCAAGAAACCAAAACTCGACAACCAATCACTGGACGGTTCCTTCCAGACAGCTCTGAGCCAGGACAGCTCATTGATGGGAGGCATGTGTGACATCAGAGGGGGCATGTATTCTGAACCTTCCACCTCTTTCCCATTGGATGGGGCATCAATGTCACTCAACGGCCTATCGAACTTGACAAGTTCTGCTTTCAGCTTTCCTGCACAGATTTCCCAGAGCGCCGATGCTTTTCTTGCGCTCCAGGGGGCGCCGGCAAGCAAACACGGACATGGCTCAGCAACTCTCGCCCCTCAGAAACTAACTCTAGAGAAATACCGTGAAAAACATGCAGCCGAATTAGAGCATAGACGCAGACATGAGGAGGAGGAAAGCGACCAGCATCGAAAGCACGGACATTTGTCGTCCGAACCATCTACATCAATCAGGGTGAAGTATTCCCAACAGCAGGTACAGGAGCGACCACTGAAGAGCGGGTCGCTCAAACGACGCCACCCTTCCTCATCGGAGAACGGATCCTCTAGTCAAGAAGAGTTGAAAATGAAGATCAAGGTTTCGTCAGAAAGTAGTAGTGGCAGTGGTAAGAGCCGTCACAGTCCGCGCTCCAGCCGCGAGAAACATCGCGAGCATTCGTCACACAAAGCGCCGAGACACGATTCCTCGCACTCACACGGTAGCCACCACCACCATCACCACCATTCATCCAAATCTCACCGATCTTCCAAGAGTCACTCCTCCTCTGCCTCTGTCTCTGTCAATCAACCGATAGGCCACGCTCATTTGGCGAAGATTGACAGGAGGCTGGGGGAGGGGCAGAGTTCTGAGCCCAATGCTGCTTTAATAAATAACGGTCCACACATGGATTATGAAGACACTTTTAATATGCTTGATTCCCTATTAAATGCACACAACTTCTAAACTAGCGAAAAAAATCTAACATTTTACATAAAACCTCAAAAAAAACGTTAATTTTCATTCTCGAGCTAATTTTATGCAAGAATCACTCGTCCGTTACATGTCATAGTCTCTCTTTGATTTAATCATGTTTTATCACTGAATTTAAAGGAAAAAAAACTACAAAGTGAAGGTTGTAATAGCGTTTTAGTGTAAACGTGTAAACAACAATTGTGTATTTACGATTTTAAAACTTTCTTAGAGTCGTAGAGCTTGCTAAAGAGAGATTGCAAAATGCCTCTGGCAATTTTAACTTGTTTTAGTTGGAAAAACGCAACGCAATGTGATGTGAAAATGTATATGTTCTTCATGCTTGATTCACAATATTTTTTTTTTCGTTAATCAAAGGGATGAAAATAACAATGTGTGACTGTTTACAAAAGGAAGGTGCAGATATCTGTTCACTGTTATTTGTATCGCTATATCTATGTATAATTATATTTCACGAATGCTCAGGTTTGGAGGTTATTAAAGGTGAAAAACATCAGTCGAAACATAACTGAGAATTATAGCTGAAATTTCACAAATGCCTGTACACAGATTCCATTACATTGCTTTCCATATATTGTAAATTTTTAATGTACTGTTAAGTTATCTATTTTGTTATTCTGTTAGAATGCTGAACTGATGACATCATCGTGCCCAGGGTCCTTTGCGTAGTAACGTTATGTCTGATGATTGTATGATGATTTTGAAGACGTTATTCTTGCAATTCCTTCTCTTTTTTTTTTTTTTTTTTTTTAATTACCCTTTACAGTGGAAAGCAAAATGCCTTTTTTGGCAAGAAGAAAGTGGGTGTTTTTGTTTTGTGTGCCAGATTTGAATGGTCAAGATCACATCCCAGAATTCTCAGCTGATCTGTTCTGTTCATCGCAGTGTACGTTGAGCCTTAAAACTGTACGATAGAGATTTTAGCTGCCTGTGTGTATCTGTCCCATTTTCTATGATCTCAGTATTTAAGATTTGATTTCTGTTTCTGTCTTCTTCCCTTTTTGGCTGCTGCTTATGATTGGTTAATAAGTGGGCTGCCATTCAAATGAACCAATGGTCAACTTCATATTCTCAGCTTTGGGACCGTTTTGATGGGGATAAAGAGGAGACATTCGCTCTAGATGTGGCCTAGACTCCTGTTGTGCTGTTATAACCTCCTTTCACCAGATACCAAAGGTTTGTGCCTCAGTGTTTGCCCACCGTTGGAACTGTATGAAACTTCTACATTTCCATCTTTTTATTTTATTTGGAATGCCACAGTTCTTATTATAGTATTAGATATGAGTCTGTATGGATTATGTTTTGGATTGTCTAATAAACATCCAAGAAAATTGCATATCAAATATTGCTCTGTCTTTTTTTTTTTTTTTTTAAACCATGTCTTTTTTTTAATGGTTATTTGAAAGTAGAATGAAAAACCTATTCAACCTATCCCCTTTTTTTAATTGGTGTTGGTCTGATTAGGCCAGTATTACTGCTGATAATATTAGGTTATTTTAAATTTAATAAAGTAAATTAATGAGAGTCAACTTGTATGCTGGATTACATTTTTGTTTTATACTTTTTTTTTTTTTTGTATGAGTTTTCCATCTTTATGTACATTAAATGTTTGATGCCTGATTTTACATGAGCATGCATGTGATGCTTATTAAATATAGACTTACATAAAATGTCATATTGGCTATAGGTAATTTTATTTGGTCAAGCATTAACCAATAACTACTAAGCTTATATTGATCCCTTTTATAATCACTATTATTAATAATTTTGTATGAAACTACAGTGATTACATAATTGCAAAAAAGAAAAAATATCACCCTGGTCATTCAAAAGAAAAAAAAAAATTGCAGGTTTTTGTTGGTGCGTGCATTCCATATGCTTACACAGCTCCCTATGAACAATGTTTTGAAGATCAGCATATCTGCTGTAAGATTGCAGTCCCAGTAAAACAGCTCTGTTAAATCATGATGTCATATCCTACCAGCTTTCCTTATCCCAAAGCACAGAGGAGGCTCAAAACTGACATGTTTAAACTGCAATATAAGCATACAGGCTTTTGCTGATAAGCAATCAGTAGGTCAATTGCTTTTTATTTTGCATACTGCACTTTTTTGGGCAAATGTAGTAGGTCATTTTTTTTTTATACATGGAAAAAACATGCATACTACACAAATAGTATGGTATGTCATTTTGAAATATATCCAATGTGTTAAATTCAGCAGCAGCTGCCAGTAGAACCAGTACAATTCCTCTCCTGACCACCAGATGGAGCTCTTGAGTCACGTGTCTCCAGCATCCAGTGGTTCAGATATGTGGTCGAAGGTACACGCTGATCCAGCTGCCACAGACATCAAAAAATGACCTCGTTCCCCATGAGACACAAACTGGTTTATGAAGAATGTCACTTTTTTTTTTTTTTTACGTTAAATAATTTGAATGTGGCAGACATCTCTCTTGGAAAAAAACCAACAACAAAAACAGGTGTTTTGACGTACACTATCTCCTGTTAGCATACGCCCCATCTGCTTCTAACCTCAAAATGCAATTTCATCATCTTACACACTTATAACTCACTCCTCAGGGCAAGCTAATAGTTTTCCTTACAATAACATTCATTGATGAATCATGCACAATAAGACTAGACAAATGTATTATTTAAATCTGCTATTTTAAATGGTCGAGCTCTTTAAAGGGTTAGTTCACCCAAAAATGAAAATAATGTAATTTATTACTCACCCTTATGTCGTTCCACACCCGTAAGACCTTCATTCATCTTCGGAACACAAATTAAGATGAAATCCGATGGCTCAGTGAGGCCTGCATAGCCAGCAATGAGATTTCCTCTCTCAAGATCCATTAATGTACTAAAAACATATTTAAATCAGTTCATGTGAGTACAGTGGTTTAATTTTAATATTATAAAGCGACGAGTGATGAATAGTGATGGCTGATTTCAAAACCCTGCTTCAGTAAGCTTTAGAGCGTTATGAATCTTTTGTGTCGAATCATGATTCGGATCACGTGTCAAACCGCCAAACTGCTGAAATCACGTGACTTTGGCGCTCCGAACCGCTGATTCGACACAAAAGATTCATAACGCTCCGAAGCTTCCTGACGCAGTGTTTTGAAATCGGCCATCACTATATGTCGTTTTTTTTTTTTGGTGCGCAAAAAAATATTCTTGTCACTTTATAATATTAATATTGAACCACTGTACTCACATGAAGTGATTTAAATATGTTTTTAGTACATTAATGGATCTTGAGAGAGGAAATGTCATTGCTAGCTATGCAGGCCTCACGGAGCCATCGGATTTCAACAAAAATATCTTAATTTGTGTTCCGAAGATGAATGAAGGTCTTACGGGTGTAGAACGACATGAGGGTGAGTAATAAATGACATTATTTTCAATTTTGGGTGAACTAACCCTTTAAAGTCAGTGGATATCGTTCCTCAGTGATGTCAACGTTATAGTTCGGATGTTCCATGCATATTGTTGTAGAAGTATCCCTGTTGAAAAAACCAGCATATGCTGGTTAGGTTTTGAAGCATGGAAGCTGGTTTATGCTGGTCTATAGTTGGTCATGAGCTGGTTTAAGCTGGTCAAGTGCTGGAGATAGTTGCTTAGGACCAGCCCTTGACCAGCTTCCATGCTTCAAAACCCTAACCCTAACCAGCAAATGCTGTTTTTTTTTTTCAACAGGATTTTAAACTGTATAGTTATCACCCTTGGTGTGAACAGCCCTTCAGTCTATGTGTTAGCTTTGAGGCTAAACTAATGCACTCCTGAATCCTGAATTTCATGGGCCCTTTAAGAAAGTAAGAAGAGTTTCTTTTGATTTCATTTAATATCTCCTAGCTTTTTCATTTCTCTGCTTCCCTTCCTTTTCTTTGTCATTTCCTTTCTTCCTTTTCCCCCCTCACTATTCCTACCTTCCTTGTGGATGAATGGAGATGGGGACATTTCAGTGCAATATTGAGCTGTCAAGGTGCCTTGATTGAAACGGCAATGATGTGTGTTATTTTAGTCATTGTGTGTGTGTGTGTGTGTGTGTGTGGTAGTGCTGGACAACTTACTCAGCTTATGTTCATAATACCCTTTGCAGATAGATTTTGACTGACAGCTCCATTGAAAGCGGTTTCTTCTGTTCCTCCTAATGGAAGGCAGAGTAGACATTTTCTTGTTCTGTCAGACCGAGAACGTGTTTCGCGGTTCCTGACCTTAAATACTCGCAAATTGCGTTACACAGCAATTTAAAACCATTTCTGTCAAGTCTGAAGTAGTACCATTAGTCTAAGATCTCGTTTTGATTTATGTAACAAGACAGTTTAGTGACAGTACAGAGAGATTTCAGACTGTAAAAGGAAACAAATTATTACTCCGTCATTGGAAATAAAACGTAAATATGTCATTGTTCCGCTCGTGGCGTCACGTGACAGACGCCGTGTTGAAGAACACGTTGTTCATCAGTTTTTCTAAAATAAGAATTTATATTGAGTTTAGACGGAGTTGGATCCACGGTCGTCATTTTTCTCATATGTATTGGAAGCCTTTTCGAGCAGCTTTCCTCTTGAGATTTGAACTTTTCCAGCGGAGTTTTGTTTAGGAATGAGGTTTGAGATAATCTTCTCACAATTTTGGTGGTTTTCTTGCCCCGGCGATGCGGAAAAAGGAGTTGGAGGGAAGAAATCAGATTTGTGTGAAAACACAGCCTCTCTGTGGACGCTGATTTAATCAAAGCTTTGCTCTGGGACCTGCTGAGCTTATATTTAACCAGTATATTAGAACCAATATGCTGATCCGAGCTCAGTTTTCGCCGTCCCTGCTGAATCAACAAACACAGACAGGTTGAAAACATTCTGGATCTGCAGTCCCACTCCAAAATATTTTACCCTGATATGATTAATAGGAATTACCATGGTAACAATAGTTTTCTTGCCAGATTACAACAATTATTGAAGCTATACTGACACTATTACATCACCCACAATTAGTGTAAGTATTTTTACATCAAATGCTACAGTACTTAACATTAACAAAAACTATTTAAATGATAAAATACCTATAATTTGTTACTGCTTAACAAAAACCCATTGTATATTAATACATCAAACAAACATACAAAAAACATTGTTACAGTACAAACACAACCATGGGCCACACCTGTCAGCCAAGAACAGGAAACTGAGGCTACAATTCACACAGGCCTGCCAAAATTGGACAATAGGAGATTGGAAAAACATTGCCTGGTCTATTGAGTCTTGATTTCTGCTGCAACATTCAGATGGTAGGGTCAGAATTTGGCGTAAACAACATGAAGGCATGGATCTATCCTGCCTTGAATCAACGGTTCAGTTGGTGGTGTAATGGTGTGGGGGGGTATTTTCATGGCACACTCTGGGCCCCTTAGTACCAATTGAGCATCGTTTAAACACCACAGCCTACCTGAGTATTGTTGCTGACCATATCCATCCCTTTATGACCACAGTGTACCCATCTTCTGATGGCTACTTCCAGCAGGATAATGCACAATGTCACAAAGCTCAAATCATCTCTGACTGGTTTCTTGAACAGTTCCCTATACTCAAATGGCCTCTACAGACACCAGATCTCAATCCAGTAGAGCAGCTTTTCGGGAGATTCGCATCATGGATGTGCAGCCGACAAATCTGCAGCAACTGCGTGATGCTATCATGTCAGTATGAACAAAAATCTCTGAGGAATGTTTCCAGCACCTTGTTGAATCTGTGCCATGAAGAATTAAGGCAGTTCTGAAGGCAAAAGGGGGACCAACCTGGTACGAGGTGTACCATGGCGAGTGTGTGTGAGTATCCGTGTGTTTTAGAGTGACACAAACAAACTAACCACAAAACATAAGAGACAGAAGTCACTAAATCCATTACCAATACTTGTTTTCCCGTGAAAATGACATCACTTCCTGCAGGCAGTTGTCATTAAGGAACTGGCTTTTGTAGTTAGAGATTTTACAAAAGACTAACAGGATGAAAAGTTCCCACAAAACATTTTCATTAGAGAAAGAAAAAACTGAAGATAAACCTGGAATATTTCTTAATAAACAGACAGTTTTTCAAGTTAGTGCATTACTATGGGACTTAATAAAAATAGCAACATCAAACTAAAGTAGTGAAATTATTCATCTACACTTAAGTTCACTTAATTGTGATTAACAAAATATTTTTATTTTGATTTCTGTCTTTAAAAATTTGAAGTGAAATATTTTACACAATTATGTCATGAAAATGCACTTTATTATTTGTCAATCTGCTACATGGTGTGCAGAGTTTAGTCAAATCAGGTCATGGAAGTGATTCTCCAATTAAAAAAAAAAGGTGGTTAAACTTCCAAAAAAATTTGATTGACTTCCTGTCTCATCTATAATTCAGAGGCATTGACGTTTGAACTAATTATGGCTAAGAGACTGACCCATTTAGTTCATCTTGTGCTCTGCAGAGAGACGCATCCCTCCCGTAGCGACGACTCCAGGGGGGTTGAACCCCGAAACAGCTGCGATGACTCTCAAACTAATTCTGAGTGTGGAACAAAACTAAAGCGAGCACTTTGAGGAGAGAAGAAGGTACATGTGTGATGTGCTCAACCACAGAACATCAAGAACTCAATAACCTGGAAAACTCTTTCAAGTTGAACTTTTCCACTATGGGTTGAGGCACATCTGGTACTGTGATAGGGGAGAGTGGGGTAAGATGTGCCACTTCTTAATTGCGTTAACCTCTTGAGTCTAGACAAAGAGAAATGAGAGAGGTGAAAATAATGACAGTTAATTATTATTAATATTAAATAATAATATAAAATACCTTTCAAAAGTAAAGTTTTTCCATGTTTTGAAACATTTAAAAATGACTTTAAAATTTTATTTAAATCCTTAAAACAACTAAAAATGAGGAGTGCCTTAAAGCTCTCTAAATTACTGGCAATATATATATATATGGATTAAACCCCCCTGAAATCTAATTTACTCTGTTATAATTTGCTTTTCATGTTTGTTTGTTTGGTACTATTATCTTGTTTACAGTATGCTGCTTGGTCTTATTGTTAATGTCTATCATTGATAATATGTTTATGCCTGTTTGTTATTTGAAATGATTTAATTAAAAAAACCTTTCAAAAGTAATATATTATAAACTATACGTTTTCTGCAGTTGGAGATTAAGCTTATAAAGGCTTCTTTACACAGATGAGTTAAGGCTGCTCTGTGCCTGCTCAAAATTCTGTGTAATTAATGCTGCATAAAAGCCAGACCAAATTATCCCTAATTCAGCCTCTAGTATAAAATTATAGTCGAAATTGCTGTGTAAATGCATTTATGCCACCTCTAAGCAGCAGTCTATAAATATAAACAGTCTGTGTATAGACACCTAAATGCCAGCTCAGAAGCGCTTCTGTGCCACCTTTGCCGTGTAAATTTGGCAGCCAGCTTACTCTGAAAAATGACACATTATCTCGCAGCTTACCTTCAACTCCATCAACTCCAATGGCGGTTTCCTTGAAGGGGCAAACTACTGTATATAGAAAACGACAAAAAAGTTGATTTGCATGTTCTATTGAAGAAAATTTTAATGTCCCAAACTCACCGCTACAACGTAGATATCAATCTGCCAATGTGATGGACATAGGCTATGCTCATCTTTGCTCGCTCTTTTGAAGGTATCTTGTGTAAAACAGCTCTATATTTAACAAAGCAAATACAAAAGACCTGAACCGGAAGCGATGCGAGCTGTTTTACAGAATACGGAAGTTTGTAAAACCGGCAACTATCACCCTGTAGCCCAAGACTGGTTGCCCACTGAAACTAAGCAGGGTTGAGCCTCTTCAGTACTAGATTCAGCCAAAGCCACTAGATGACAAGCCTGCAACCATTAGCCAAAAAAGCGTAACGACTAATGCTAACACTGCAGCTGTGGTAAAGACTGCCAGTACGCAGGATAGGAGACCAGAGGCCATTACACGATAGGCTGAGAGGTGACATCTCCCTATAATACAATCTCTGGTTCAACCACTTGTAAATAAAAACAGCACACTCTTCTCAACAAGCCACATGATTTGAAGCCTCATTCATGTCTGATCTAGCTCAAACAGTGGGGGACATCATCCAACATTTCATCACACAATTATCCATCCACCGCTGCAGTTCAATTCAGCTGGCCATTTTGTAGTAGGTAAATGGCTGTTTACTGTGGCAGAATTGCCAGCTTCATAAATCAATGCAAAATCATATTCTCTTTTACACTCACAGACACCTTCTCAGCACCGTCATGGGGCTTTTGAGCTGTTGAAAACGTCCTTTCCTCCCCTAATACGGTTTGTGGCGAGACGTAATTGAAGTGTAAATTTATAATACGACGCATAAGAAAAACAGCCGGAGCCTTATCCATTAAGCGGCCGCAGGTAGCGTGAATCATAAACAGCCTTATTTTCGTGTATAATCCCCACCGATAGGACTGATTGTGTTTTTGGTCATTATCTAGCAAAAGCCACGCATACTGCGCGCAAACATCTGAGCGTGTAAAATAAACAGAGACCACCACCAGTGTTGTAAAGAAACGGCAGTCATCCTGTTGTAAATATAATCACATTAGCAAATGACACCCATTAGGCAGTTTTTGAACACATCGCAGAGTCTTTTTTTATTCCTCGGGGTGGACGCTGGCGTCCGCAACACTGATGCTTCCCCAACCGTGTGCTGGATGTCATTAGAAACTCATTTAGTGAGAACTGGCCTCCAAATTTCCATGTTTGTGTGTGCGTGTGAGAGATAATGTGCTTAGCGCAGCAAATTTCGCCTGTTTTTTGGTTAACTAATGAGTTCTCCTCTGCATGGGAGTTTAAGGAAGATTAATGGTTTACGCAGGGAACGAGGTATCGGAAGAACAACGTGTGAATCTCCCCCCTCCCCCCAAAAAACTCATCCCAAACACCAGAGGCTGCACACCTGCCGTTCCTGTCTTCCTAAAACCCAACGTCCATCCTTTTTTAATGCTTTTTATTCCTGCCCCTTTCCTCGATCGCTTGTTTTGTGTGTCGGTTTGGTGCCTGCAGGGATGCTCGACACTCTCTGCAGTGATTACTGTAATTAATTGGATGGAGGGGAGTATTCTCCTGCCGTGCTGTTCTGGGATCAGTTCTAGACATTGTCTGATTATCAGAGAGGTTTGGGATTGGGGCAGCGAAGACTGTTTCTGGATCAGTGTGTTTACAAATATATATTCTACAGAATTGGTGCAAACTGCTGTCCCACAACCAAAAAAACAAATTTAAAAAGCATTTAAGTATTCAAATCTTAGATGTTTACTAAGATCCTTCCATTATCTAATGAAACCCACAATAATAGTTAATATTTATTAGTTAGCTATATTGAAGTAATTTTTGAATTTTATTCCATTATTGTTTTTAAAAAAGTGAAGTTAAAAAAAAAATTATTTGTAAATCATTAAACTTTATGTAAAAACATGTCCCGCATTTTCATGTCACTGCCGAAACAGTGTATATTTTGGTCCATTGACTGAGACTGAAGCTTTACTCAACCTCAAGCCATCCTAGGTGTATCTAACTTTCTTCTTTCTGATGAACACAATCGGAGAAATATTAATAAATATCCTGACGCATCCGAGCTTTATAATGGCATTGAGCGAGGTATGAGCTGAAGAAAGTCCACAAGTACGAGCTGAAGAAAGTGTCTAGAAATTTAATAAAGGCCTTCTGAAGCAAAGCGATGCGTTTGTGTAAAAATATATCCATATTTAACAAGTTATGAAGTAAAATATCTAGCTTCTGCCAGACCACCTTCCGTATTCTACTTACGAAGAAAGTGTAAAACTCTTGCAGTTCAAAAAACTTAAGCTACGTCCTATGCCTTTCCTATTCAACTTATGGAAAAAGCTTAACTGATGCGATGCCAGTTCCGTTTTTTTTTTTTCGTAATTTGAATATGCAATTAACTTTATGCCTTTTACAAAGATTGGATTCAAAATACAACAAACCTCATAAATTAAACTTGAAATATTGTTAAAATTGTAATTGTTATTGATTTATCTGTGAAAACTTTTTTTTTTTTTAATAAAATAGCAAAACATATTTAGGTAGATGTAAACAAAATCTTAATAGGTTAATATAACCCTTATTATTAAATTATAGTGTTTTGGTAATGACCAATTTGGGGAGAGGAAAAATATTATAATATAATATATAATAAAAATAATGTAACTGTAATATGAGAATTAACTGCACAATTACTAGAATTGTGTACTATGGATATTATACAACTTGCATATATACAAAATTCGTGGAACTGACAATGCAAGAGGTGAGCACTCTGCAAAGTCTACTCCAGCACATCGCAAACACTTTCAATGAATTTAAGGTCTGGACTCAAGGGGTGCCAAGTCATGTGTGAAAATGATTCTTCATGCTCCCTCCCAAACCAGCGAGACGCTGGAAATTCAAGCCAAATTTAGTTGCGTCTCTACATTTATTCTCTTACAGCATTGCTGCTAAAATGTTATGATGATGTTATTATTTGACCTCACTAAACTTGTTGGATGACTAGTTAACCACTGCAACCCATCCCATTTAACATGGTATTAGCATCTGATTCCATCACTGAACCACGGTTCTGCTATAATTATTCCATTTAGTCTTGTCTTGATTTAGCTTTCATTTCAATGCTACACTTCCAGACGACAGCTAGTAATAAAAAAAAAGCCTTGTGCTGTGTTACTCAAGAATTTAGCTCTGAATAACTTGATCTTCAGTCAGTAGCTAAAGGGCAAATACTTGATGCACAGAGAAAAGTTTGAGAATTTGCCAAGATGCTTTGGGTTCCCTTAGAAACAGACACCATCAGATCACTGCAATTCATCTTTACAGATCACATTCTTTCATAACGGTTTCTATGTTACTATACCTGACTGACATCCACACCTGGGGAAAAGGTAATTGTGACTTTTTAATCTTACAATTCTGACTTTTTTCTAAGAATTCTCAGTTTATACCTCAAAATTTAGTCTCGCAATTCTCACAATGGCGAGGACAAAAATCCAGAATTGTGAGATAAAAAGTCGCAACTACCTTTTTTATTCAGTGGTGGAAACAAGTTTCCATGCGGATCAACCTCCATCTGACATAGAAGCGGTTTCTCGCACATCTTTGACTTTGACAGACAGTAGCTGGTCTCCTACCCCGGAGCGCTACTTCTGCCCAACGTCACCTACTTTATTACCTTCTTCTGTGTTATTGTTTAGTCCGCATTTCTCCCTCGCTGTGTTTGCCCGACAAGAAACACAAAAAGTCATTTGAATCCGGCCTCCTTCAGAGATCCCCCGGGGGCCGTCGGGACGCGTGCCTTCATTTGATGTCCACTCAATATCTCTCAGTCTCTGCATTATTAAAGTTGTTGTGTTGCTGTTAGTCTTTTGTTCTCGTCGGTAATAAAGTTGCGCAGACGTGTTGGTGGTGGCATAGGTCCACGTACGCAGGTGTGAACTCTGATTTCTTTGACAGGCAGAGAAGAAATGGCCATTACTCACCGGGGCCGTAGCGTATTGACAGCAGTGCCTTATTATAGAGGGATGGCAGACACATCAACCCTTCAATGACCCAAGAGCTCTTTCAAAGTCAGCGCATACCTGTCCTTTATAGTTGTACGAGTGTACTTGTTTTGCCACATCCTCTAAAAAGCTACTTATTGTCTCACCATTGAGGGCTATTATCACAAGTGCATAAAAGAACTTAAAGGCAGCATATACAGTGTAAAGCCTGATAAAATTAATATTAATAATATATTATCTGTTTCCAAGATTGAATATCATATTTTTATTATATTATGATATATATGTTTGATAAGGTTACACAAACACGCACACACATGTACAGTTGTGGTCAGAATTATTGGCACCCTTGATAAATATGATCAAAGATGACTCTAAAAATAAATCTGCATTGTTTATCCTTTTGATCTTTAATTCATAAAATTAGCAAAAATCTAACCTTTCATTGAAGGAAAAGAATTGAAAGTGGGGGGAAAATCACATTATGAATTAAATGTTTTTCTCCAAAACACATTGGCCACAATTATTGGCACCCTTTTATTCAATATTTTTTGCAATGTCCTTTTGCCAAGATAACAGCTCTGGGTCTTCATCTATAATGCCTGATGAGTTTGGAGAATTCCTTTATGCAGAATCTCTACAGATCCTTCACATTCCCAGATCCATGTTGGTGCTTCTTCTCTTCAGTTCATATCCAGGACCTCCAACAGAAAAATAGGCCCACAACATTAAAGATCCAGCAGTATATTTAACCGTGGGCATGGGGTACTTTTTATCCATGATTTTTCTTGAAACCCTCCCGAACAACTTGTGGGGATGTAGGTTTTAGGCTTTCTGAGACTCAAGACTTTTCTGAGACTCAAAAATCAACTAATTTCTGAAATTCTCCAGCTGTGATCCTTAGAGAGTCTTTGGCCACTCTCCTCCTCACCGCGCATTAGGACAATTTAGACACACGTCCTCTTCCAGGCAGATTTGTAACATCTTTAGTTGATTGGAACTTTTTAATTATTGCCCTGATAATGGAAATGGGGATTTTCAATGGTTTAGCTATTTTCTTACAGCCACTTTCTATTTTGTGAAGCTCAACAATCTTTTGCTGCACATCAGAACTATATTCTTTGGTTTTACTCATTGTGATGAATGATCAAGGGAATTTGGCCTTTGTGTTTCCTCATGTTTATACTCCTGTGGAACAGGAAGTCATGGCTGGACAATTTCATGTTCATGATCACCCTGGTGTGCTAAAAAAAAAAAAAATGTAAATATGAATGGGAATATATTTCAGAGATATTTTTAAATTCTAGGGGTGCCAATAATTGTGGCCAACATGTTTTGGAGAAAAACATTTATTTCATAATGTGATTTTCCCCCAACTTTCAATTCTTTTCCTTCAATGAAAGGTTATATTTTTGCTAATTTTATGAATTAAAAATCAAAAGGATAAACAATGCAGATTTATTTTTACATTCATCTTTGATCATATTTACCAAGGGTGCCAATAATTCTGACCACAACTGTATATGTACAGGTGCTGGTCATATAATTAGAATATCATCAAAAAGTTGATTTATTTCACTAATTCCATTCAAAAAGTGAAACTTGTATATTATATTCATTCATTACACACAGACTGATATATTTCAAATGTTTGTTTCTTTTAATTTTGATGATTATAACTGACAACTAAGGAAAATCCCAAATTCAGTATCTCAGAAAATTAGAATATTACTTAAGACCAATACAAAGAAAGGATTTTTAGAAATCTTGGCCAACTGAAAAGTATGAACATGAAAAGTATGAGCATGTACAGCACTCAATACTTAGTTGGGGCTCCTTTTGCCTGAATTACTGCACCAATGTGGCGTGGCATGGAGTCGATCAGTCTGTGGCACTGCTCAGGTGTTATAAGAGCCCAGGTTGCTCTGATAGTGGCCTTCAGCTCTTCTGCATTGTTGGGTCTGGCATATCGCATCTTCCTCTTCACAATACCCCATAGATTTTCTATGGGGTTAAGGTCAGGCGAGTTTGCTGGCCAATTAAGAACAGGGATACCATGGTCCTTTGGCACTGTGTGCAGGTGCCAAGTCCTGTTGGAAAATGAAATCTGCATCTCCATAAAGTTGGTCAGCAGCAGGAAGCATGAAGTGCTCTAAAACTTCCTGGTATACGGCTGCGTTGACCTTGGACCTCAGAAAACACAGTGGACCAACACCAGCAGATGACATGGCACCCCAAACCATCACTGACTGTGGAAACTTTACACTGGACCTCAAGCAACGTGGATTGTGTGCCTCTCCTCTCTTCCTCCAGACTCTGGGACCCTGATTTCCAAAGGAAATGCAAAATTTACTTTCATCAGAGAACATAACTTTGGACCACTCAGCAGCAGTCCAGTCCTTTTTGTCTTTAGCCCAGGCGAGACGCTTCTGACACTGTCTGTTGTTCAAGAGTGGCTTGACACAAGGAATGCGACAGCTGAAACCCATGTCTTGCATATGTCTGTGCGTAGTGGTTCTTGAAGCTCTGACTCCAGCTGCAGTCCACTCTTTGTGAATCTCCCCCACATTTTTGAATGGGTTTTGTTTCACAATCCTCTCCAGGGTGCGGTTATCCCTATTGCTTATACACTTTTTTCTACCACATCTTTTCCTTCCCTTCGCCTCTCTATTAATGTGCTTGGACACAGAGCTCTGTGAACAGCCAGCCTCTTTGCAATGACCTTTTGTGTCTTGCCCTCCTTGTGCAAGGTGTCAATGGTCGTCTTTTGGACAACTGTCAAGTCAGCAGTCTTCCCCATGATTGTGTAGCCTACAGAACTAGACTGAGAGACCATTTAAAGGCCTTTGCAGGTGTTTTGAGTTAATTAGCTGATTAGAGTGTGGCACCAGGTGTCTTCAATATTGAACCTTTTCACAATATTCTAATTTTCTGAGATACTGAATTTGGGATTTTCCTTAGTTGTCAGTTATAATCATCAAAATTAAAAGAAATAAACATTTGAAATATATCAGTCTGTGTGTAATGAATGAATATAATATACAAGTTTCACTTTTTGAATGGAATTAGTGAAATAAATCAACTTTTTGATGATATTCTAATTATATGACCAGCACCTGTATATATACACAAGTGGTTAGTCAATAACATGTAGCTGAAATACTGCATGCTAACCTGCTAGTTTTTATATTTGATGTACGTCTTGGGTTATGAGAAATAAAAGTGGAGACCAAATGTACTTGTTATTGTTGCCATTATGATCCATTTTTTTTCTATGACAGAGATGCGTTTCCAGCCTCATCATCAGTGATGTGTAAATTTAGGAGCTCACACTACGTGTGGGTTTGTTAAGGTTTCAGACGTCAGAGGCTACATTTTCTCTGAAGATCAAAAAAAAAAAAAAAACGGGATTCAAAGGACAGGAAACCAAGGGAATCACCCATGATTGGCCGCCTGTTTGTGTGTCCTTGTTATTCTAAATTCAGTCTCTGGTCCATTCAAGACTGCCTGGCTACTCATAAAACGGAGATGTAAAGAGAATAAAAGCACACAGCTGTGACTATATAAGCTGTGGCAGAAAAAAAAAAGTTTTTCGTTGTGCCTCATTAACTCGTACACTCGAGCGTATCTCACACCTGAGCGAAATCAGACTCAGAGGTGCCGAACGAGTCAGAGAACATCATGATTATCCAAACAGGTACTTTCATAAGCCAACCAATGCAATTTGCACGTGTCTTAAAATAAAATATCAGCTTGTTATGTCTACACGAACATAATGCTCTAAGTAACATGCCAACATTCAACTTTTCCCAGAGAATATCACACTAATTACCATGTTTCCGTCTACTTTGGAAACACTGTATCACTGTGTTAATCATACTCTGAAATGTCTTACGTTTGGAAGTTCTCCCAACAAACGCCTAGTTGAACGGCATGGTTGACGCCCGATTTTGAAAACCTAATCTTTTCTAAACAAACGTTTTCCCTCCTCATCATACCTGAGCTTATTTATTCCATTGTCTCGTGATAATGAAAGGTGCGTCATTTCTGAGCGAGTGATTTGGTCAGAGGGTAACGATGCTGATGGCAGAGGAGTGTTCGGGAGACTGGTTTTAAGCGGCTAATTTGTCTGGCAGCATCACTGTGAACAGACAGTCGAATTGTAAAAATGCCCCTATCTCCTTGGCAATATGCATCACTCAAGTCTGTTGCCGTGGCGACGGAAGTATTGTCCTCCCTCCCCCACCCTTTATTGAGTTTACTCCTGAGAGACAGATTAAAATAACACAAAGTTTTGGTGCAGCGCAATTTCTTTTCTGTGATGCCTGAAGAAGGATTACATCTCATTTCACAACTCAACACATGCGACAAAGATATATTTAACATACACAACTACATAATCAGGATTTATGACTTATTTTTCATACACACACACACACATATATATATTATATATATATATATATATATATATATACACACACACACACACAAAATCTTCAGAAGACTCATACTTCTAGTCAAAGATTCATCAATTTCATCTATAAACATTTAAACTTTTGTTTAAATTCTTGAAATCAATTTTGTAGACAAGTATAAAACTAACAAACTAATTGTCTTTACAAAACTAAAACATTTGTTTATTCATTTTTGTAAGTATTAGTTGGACCAAATAGTAAAAAAAGGCCAATTTTCTATATAGAAATAATTTTATTAAAAAGACATAAAATAATTATTAATAATATTTTTTTAATATATAAATTATGTAACGTTTTATTAAATAAAATATATACTTTGAATTGTATGTGCATTTAAATTATATACATTTAATATATAGTTGTAATTTCACTATATGTATCTACCTTGGAATATATAAATCAGAATAAATAGTTCATAATATAATATAATATAATAGATTATTGTTTGAACAATATTGTTTATATACACCGATCAGGCATAACATTATGACCACTGACAGGTGAAGTGAATAACACTGATTATCTCTTCATCACTGCACCTGTTAGTGGGTGGGATATATTAGGCAGCAAGTGAACATTTGGTCCTCAAAGTTTATGTTAGAAGCAGGAAAAATGGGCAAGTGTAAGGATTTGAGTTTGACAAGGGCCAAATTGTGATGGCTAGACAACTAGGTCAGAGCATCTCCAAAACTGCAGCTCTTGTGAGGTGTTCCCGGTCTGCAGTGGTCAGTATCTATCAAAAGTGGTCCAAGGAAGGAACAGTGGTGAACCGGCGACAGGGTCATGGGCGGCCAAGGCTCATTGATGCACGTGGGGAGGGAAGGCTGGCCCGTGTGGTCCGATCCAACAGACGAGCTGCTGTTGCTCAGATTGCTCAAGAAGTTAATGCTGGTTCTGATAGAAAGGTGTCAGAATACACAGTGCATCACAGTTTGTTGCATATGGGGCTGCATAGCCGCAGACCAGTCAGGGTGCCCATGCTGACCCCTGTCCACCGCCGAAAGTGCCAACAGTGGGCATGTGAGCATCAGAACTGGACCACAGACAATGGAAGAAGGTGGCCTGGTCTGATGAATCACGGTTTCTTTTACATCACGTGGATGGCCGGGTGCGTGTGCGTCACTTACCTGGGGAACACATGGCACCAGGATGTACTATGGGAAGAAGGCAAGCGGAGGCAATGTGATGCTTTGGGCAATCTTGTGCTGGGAAACCTTGGGTCCTGCCATCCATGTGGATGTTACTTCGACACGTACCACCTACCTAAGCATTGCTGCAGACCATGTACACCTTTTCATAGAAATGATATTCCCTGGTGGCTGTGGCCTCTTTCAGCAGGATAATGCACCCTGCTACAAAACAAAAATGGTTCAAGAATGGTTTGAGGGCACAACAATGAGTTTGAGGTGTCTTAGCCTCCAAATTCCCCAGATCTCAATCCAATCGAGCATCTGTGGGATGTGCTAAACAAACAAGTCAGATCCATGGAGGCCCCACCTCGCAACTTACAGGACTTAAAGGATCTGCTGCTAACATCTTGCCAGATACCACAGCACACTGTCAGGGGTCTAGTGGTGTCCATGCCTCGACGGGTCAGGGCTGTTTTGGCAGCAAAAGGGGGACCAACACAATATTAGGAAGGTGGTCATAATGTTATGCCTGATTTTGTATACATACATATATATATATATATATATATATATATATTACACACACATACAAATACACACACACACACACACACGTTTCCCCAGGCAAGGAAGGCAGTGTTTCGTCAAAAAATGGATTAGAAAATAATCCGATATTACAAAATAAAACAACGAAAATATTACAAAATGTGACATTAAAAAGTATATAAAGCAACACTCACAGGTGACCCACAGGTGGAGTTATAGTGGGAGGCTTGCCCATTGAATTTTAACAGACCCCCAAAGCGTGCAGTGAGTTTGGTGGGGGGTAATTGAGAATGAATGGTGGAAAGTGACGTGAGAGGAGGCAATGCCTCCATCTTGCTATGATTGGATGTGATTGGTTATGCTTGGATATGATTGGCTCACACGAGAAATCTAGCCTTTTGTTTTCGTTCACGTTCTCATCGTCCTGAATGAAGACAATGATGGCTTTAATGCCAAGTTTACACTACAGGATTTTAAGCCCGATTTAAGCCCGATTAGCAAGCTAACGAGCTCGCTGATAGGTCGGGCTGTGATCGGGGGAAAATCAGCGCGTGATCTGCACTCGCCAATCTTTATGTGTGAACTACTCAACGACGCATCAAAGAGGCTCGCTGACGCATCGCCGACACCTCGCAGACACCAGACAAATATCTAGCATGCTAAATATCTGGAGCTGTCTGCCGACTCGATATCCAGTGGTGTCACGTGTCGCGACGCAACAGCCAATGAAATATACACTGATGTCTATAGAAGCAGCAATAACAGTCCATTCAAATATAATTTGCCGGCGTTTATTCATATCAGATACACATTGTGTAAGTAACTATAAAGCTCACTCACTCTATTGTTCTCCCAGTTCACCGGCCACAAGTATTTCGGGACAAATGGATGAATTCATGTTATATATGAAGATCAAGGTCATTATATAGGTTTTTAAATGACAAAACACTCACTTGCACATATTTGAGAGTCAGAATATCAGATAGTTGATGACATGGTGAGAAAAGCAATGTCTGTCATACAGTGTGGCCGGCTGGACGCGGTGTGTCACTTCATAAGCATGACGCGTCGTCATTTAAACAACAAAGGGAAATGTTCTAAAATAACATTCGCCTTAACTCTGGGAGGTCAGCTAGAATGTTTTAAACTTATGTGTGAAAGGGTTATTTTAATTTTAATTAAATTGAATTCAAAATTTAATCTAATTTCCTCCCAACATCCATTTTCAAATAAAGTCGTTGGGTGACAGTTGTCGTCAGCTCGTGTAGTGTAGTAACCTCATTGTTGCGGATCATTTACGTAGTGTGAACACCACAACGACTTCAAGACTCCACAGCAAGTCACATAGTCTGAACAGCACAGCGATCTGCCGACGTTTAAAGTCCTGTAGTGTAAACTTGGCTTATTGGGAAAACTAATTAAAAAGTAAGTAAACAACTCACCCATTTCAACGTTTTATGTCACTCAAAATCAAACTTGAAATGGCCTGAAAACATGATGACTGTGGGTTTTTTAGTGAGCAATCAGCTTAGGGAAATTAAAGGTACACCTCCGTGTCTGTCTGTGACCAGTGTGTACAAGCTTGATGACTGTTGAAAAAAAGTTGACTATTAAAAAGAAAAGCTAAACATTAGTTCAAAAATAAAATATATTGTTTAAATTGTTACTGCCTTTAGTTATTATTTTGGAGTAAATGTAAAAATGCGTAAGAACACTAAGTTGATGAGATGCATACTTGGTTTTAATAAATAGAACATTACATAGTTAGGGTAAAAATACAAAATAGAATTGTATTTGGTTTCTCTTTTATGTAATGTGTAATCAGGAAAATTAAGTGCAACGGACATAAATTTACAATTGATATATATATATAAAAAGTTAAGAAAAAAAAGGACTTTGCCTCAATTTAAAACACCACTGCAGACTACTCATATATAGTACATAAATCAGAATATATGAAATGTAAATCCTGTTGAATTTATATATGTAATTATAAAATCGCACTATAAATGATTAAAAATATACTAAAATATAGTGCATAAAATATAGAGAGAGCTTTTATTTCACTCATTCAGTTGGTCTTATTTTTCCTCCATTTAAATTTGATAAAATTCGAAACACTATCGAGAGGTTACAATTTAAAAAAATGTGAAAACATCACAAATGTGCTAGAGATCTGCTCCCCGACCTGAGCCTGATGGGTCCTATGGGTTTCGGGTCACCTTTGGGTCAGTGTTTTATAATTAGCTTCGGGTCGGGTTTGGGTTTGTAACTAAAGAAAAACTGAGCAGGCCGCTGTGTCTTGAAGAAACTGTGTTTGTTTACATGTATTTGTTTATTGATAGATGCATTGCAAAAAGGTATTTTCTGTGAGAAATGGATTTCAGGTTTGGGTTGGATTCAGGCTTAAAATGTAACTATACCGGTTGGGTCGGGTTAAACGATCTTGGGTAGGGGCTTCAATTTAAAGCCTGTGCAGACCTCTAAAATGTGCATGTAACTACCATAGCAGTTTCCTCTAAGTGTATTCAGCAGTATAAGAATAACCTACCCTGTGTCTCAAGCCAATCTGTCTCGTACTCTGTTGAGTGGGAGAGATAAGCTTTATCCCGCTGTATAGGCACTCATAAAAGTGATGCTGCCTGCAGAACGTCCTGTCCAGCCTGACTGCTGCTCCACACGTCCTTCAATCTCTGCACTGACCCAAAAAAAACAACAACAGGACACTGGGAAACATCTCATGCCAACAAATCCTACGGTGGTCTGAAGAGCCTAACCCTTTAACCTGCAACACAAATATTTTGCAATCCAAAAAGTTATGCATGCTCCAAAAGAACCTTCCACGAAAAGAACATTCACTCTAAAGTAAATCATGAGCAAATTCTTAGAATTTCAGTTCTTTGATGTTTAAATGTGTAACAGGATCACTGATCTTTGCCAGAACTTGCAAAGCCCGCATGA
Organism: Hypophthalmichthys nobilis; assembly: GCA_037950665.1. NCBI lineage: Eukaryota > Metazoa > Chordata > Actinopteri > Cypriniformes > Xenocyprididae > Hypophthalmichthys > Hypophthalmichthys nobilis. The sequence continues at coordinate 34,253,213 of CM075476.1, forward strand.
GCAGCACAGCTCAGTGTCAGTGCATGTGTAATAACCACTACACCACGAAAACTTCATGAGTGCATGAGATCTGTGCTTTAAATATAGCATGTTTATTTGGTGATTTTATTAAAATGTATCATTATATACATCAAATATAAACGTTTCAAAAGCTTTGCGTCATGCTGAGACCAGTGATTTAAAAACAGCCATTTGATCAATTAACTCGTATTCACAGAAATAACAATTCTCAAATACTGCAGATGTTTGTAAATAGCCTGTGACATGTAACACGCAAATGGCTCATTTCCAAGGCAACGGCTCTTTGCTGCTCAGAATGTTTTTAATAGTTACAGACAGTGCGTCTCATTTCTTCACGAAGAATCTTGTGATGTCAGAGGCCAGTTTGGAGGCAGCTTGGTGTCGTTTCATCTGACTTCTGTCTTTGGCCTGCTGTGCGGTCCTCTGCAAATTATACCGTCCACAAATTCACCACCAAATCTTACAAATGTGTGGCATATTCATAAACAATATTCAAATTAAATCCAAATTATAAATGTAATAATTAAATAAAAAAGGTCATTCAATTCCATTTAACAGTATATAACAAACTAATGTAATATAAAATTATTATTAATTTATATTAAATATTTACATAAATATTATTTTTAAAATGTATTTATGTATATTTAACATGTATGTTTATATTTAAAAAAAAAAAAATTTATGGAATAAATAAATAAATATTAGTGTATATGTGCTTGTGTGGATGAGATACTGTACCATACGATGGCAGACGGTACAAAGGGTTTGAAGGTTCTCCAGGGAACACTGTCCTCCTCCTCTGTACACAGGGTTAATGTGGTCCACCTGCCAGAACTGTCCTTCCATGGGACTCTGAATCATCTCATTCAGCTGCAGCACAACATCAGACAAATCAAACAGCTGTTTTGGCATCAGATAACACAACATGATCAAATTCGAGTTTGAATTCAGCCTAAACTGGAAAATACAAGTGAACAAATATTTATTTTTCATGACCGATATAATGCAGATCATTTTTATATCTAAGTGTCCGATTACGATATGAGGAATCGGTTTTTATTTACTGATTTTATTTGTATTGTAAAAATTGTAAAAATATTATAATATTATTAATTTGAATTAATTAAAATGTTATTATAATTATTAACAACAATACAAATATTGTTAGAATCCATCAATAATAATGATAATAATAATAATAAGTGTTTTTTTTCATTAATAATATTAACCACAAAAATGATAATTTTTAATAAAAATATTTAATTATTATTTTATTCATTATTATTCATAAAAATATTTGAATAATAATATTTTAATTTAATTTAATACAGCGGCTATGGGAGTGACGGTAAAGTTGACATCTTTCTCTCTTCTGACTGCCGTTATCAATCTCTTCTTCTTTTGCTATTTGAGAACATGTGAACACAAAAAAATATATTTAATGTATTCTCGCATTTACTGCCATAGAATTTTACCAAAGTCCCTTTAAGACAAGTCATTTCACTCTGCGGCCATCTTTGAAACCCCTCTCGGGCATGCAAGTGCAGCTCCTATCTCTTTGAATGGGGAAACATCAAATTCTCCAAAGCTGTTTGCCAAGCTTTCGATTAAATTTCATATATGTAATCACCAATGAAATCTGACAACAACTGTCTCATAATTTTTTTTTTCCAAACGCTCGAAGCATGACAAAAAACTATTTTTTTAGGCTGGATCAAGCTAATGCGCATGCGCAGACCTAAATGCGCATGCGCATGTGTCTCATTTCTGAGGCGCGCGTCTGACTGTTTCTATAGAAACCGGTGCTTTTAACGGCCGCTTGCATTCAAAACAATACGAGTGATGCGTCTTGTGTTATTCTATAGTCTTTGATTTTACCCAACTATGACGACTTCTGCTTCTGAGAAACCCGGAAATGTGAAAAGGGTCTATTACTGTAACTATGAGATTCTGGTTAGTAAAAAGTGTTCACGTCCTCGTAGAGCTCATAATTACAGTTTGTAAGCTGGGAGTTTTCTGAAAGCTCCCACGTGTACCACGTGGCCGCTGGACCACCTGACCACTGTAGATTAATTTAGGCGTTGATAGTGGTCCTATAGAAACGCATAATGCCCAGTCCGAGGACGTGAACATCTCCGAATATAACGTCACATGTTGTCATCTCAAGATTAAGGTAATTACATGGTGGCGTGAATGCAGCAAAAGTGTGAATGCTGATTACAAGAGAGTCCTAAAATTGTCAAGTGTCTTAAAAGTGTCATTGTTGTGTGTAAAGCCTTTTTATTCCTGTTGTTTTATTGAACAGCTACATGAAAGTACTCTGAATAGCCCATTGGGAACTCTAGGAACATAATTTCCCCCATTCCAAACCGCTCAGCAGGCTTTTCAACTGACCGCCGTGGCGAAGGACTTCAGGTGTTTCACCAGGATTAAAGCTCGAGTGGAAATAAGCGGGAATCACAAGTGGAAGATCAGCGGTGGGAACGCGAGGAGGCCGGAGCCAAAGTGCTGGCATTTCAGTCTGCGTCTGTTTTTAGACTCGTGGTCTCTGGGGAAAAAACGCAGCGCTAGGAATCAATCCTCTCCTTCCCTCTCAACAGAGTCAGCCAATAATTATCCTAAATCTCTCAGGAGCCCCGGGGGTCACGGCACGGACGATAACCTCCCAGTACGAGAGTGGGAAGTTTCCTTAGTAGACCTCGGAAGTCGATAAGTCAACACGTACACATGCTAATACAAGGAAACGGCAAATGCACACAAACGTTTCTCCGTAACAATCCTTCGTATGTATGACAGCGAGCTTGTTTGTGCGTCGAGGGCACTTGGAGCTTAAAGCGCGTTATTGATCAGGCCGCTGCCGCTCGGGGCTCTAACAGAAAAGCCGAACAAAAATCAAACCTGCACCTCGTAGCAATGCACTGTGGGAAAAATCAATGGCAATCTGACAGACTAGGCGTTGTGTTAAGGCTGGATGCTCCTGGGAGGAAAGGACGGCGGGTGTTTGTGTGCTACACTATGAGGCCAGGTTTGTGTGTGTGTGTGAGTGTGAACGCCACTGATAACTCTATAGAGAGAGTCAGAGAGCAGACGCCCAAGGCCGCTAAGCTCTTATTGCCTCTGCAAGCTAAACAGGCCATCTCTATTTATCTTTCTCTGTAAGCAATATTTTTTCAATAAAATGCAGCGTCTGCCGAGCTTCTTTCAAATGTTTGGGGATAATTCTGGCTAATGTGCTTTTGGAAGCGACTAATGCACAATTTTCGGAAACCCTGGCCAACTTCCCAGACGAAATGAGTCCTAGTCGTACACCTCATGCAGATCCTTCTAGAGGAAGTTTTTAAATTCAAAGGGAAAAAAAAGAAAAAAAAAAGCAATTGAGATCTTGTTAATATCTCAATTATTTCTCTCTGGAGAGCAGATAATGATGTTGAGGATTCTTATTCTTCTGCTTAATAATAATAATAATAGTCATGATCCCAGCCTGTGTTCCCCTGTCTTGTGTGAGGACGTTTGTGTTATTTCCTGTCTTGTGCCATGTTTTGTAGTTCTTTACAGTTTTTCATGTTGATTCAAAATGATTCTCATTTTTAAGAACCGATATCGATTCTTAAATCCCAAGAATTGATTAGTCTATCCTGTTTTCACTTGATGAATGAATGGAACATTGTAGCGCATCTCCTGTCCAATAAATCGCAATAAGCTTTGTGCACTGTTACATTTAATATGAAACAGTCTCAGATTTCAAATTCTGTCCATTTTATTACGAAATTAAAAAAAATAAAGCCTGTGAATCCGAATCAAATCGAATCGTGAAATTTGTGTAAATACCCAGCCCTACTTGCTAGTTCCCTTGGTTACCCTTGTGTGTTCCCATGGCAATTTACCACACCTCTTTGTTACATTGTGTATAAATTGCCCTTGTGTTTCTCTTGTATTTTTTTCAGTTGTCGTTTGCGTGTAACATGCTCCTGTCCTGAGTTTCTTTGTTTGTCCTGGATTCCCTGTTTGCATTGTTAATAAAGTAGTGCTTGCATGTTGATTCTCTCTCCGCTTCATCATTACAATAATAACAATAATAATAATAATAATAATAATAATAGTTATTATTATTATTATTATTAACAACAAAAACAACAAGATTAATAATAATAATCGTGGCATATTAAAAAATATTTTTATTTTATTTTTCCAACATTATTATTTGTTTTATTTTTATCATTAATGACAATATTATTATTATTATTATTATTATTATTATTATATTATTATTATTTGTGGCATATTTATTATTATTTTATTATTATTTGTTGTTAATTGCAATAACTATTATTATTAACAACAATGACAACAACGAATAATAATAATGACGGATAATAATAATAATAATAATAATAATTACTATTATTAACAACTAACAATAATAACAATAAGAATAAAAATATTCCACAAATATTATTATAATGATCATTAATATTATTTTTTAACCTATAATAATAAAAATAATAGCTATTATTATTATTACCAACAACAAATAATAATAATTGTGGCATATTTATGCAAGCATTACATTTTAATACTAAAAAAATGATAATGATGGTCTGCATTCTATTTTTTTTCTTAATTATGCAATTCACAATAGGGATAAAAAAAAAATTATAGTGTAGGGTGCCTTTATTTATTGTTTATTTATTTATTATTTTGGTCTTGACACCTAGTAGCTGGGAGAGTGCAGTGATTGCTTTAAGGTTAAAGATATGGAAACTGTATAGCGTATTGCATTGCAGTTTTAAAACAGACCAGAATAAGCATGTTGAGTGAATTCACTAAGCATTTGTGCAAGTTTAAAAAAAAGAAAAAGAAACCATATGCCAATGTAAAATGCCGCTATAGTATTGCTGGTAATATTTCTGGCCAAATATGCAGATAAGGGCATGAGGCTCCTAGAAATGTGCTCAACCTGTTTGAGAGGAAGTTGTGCCAGCCAAGTGTTGTCCAGCATCTCCTTGCGATGTGTGTGCGGGGCATCCCGGACCTGCATGTACAGCTGGTGGGCGTTCAGTCCGCAGTGCTGACACACACCCTGCTCCGTCTCCAGCACACGGGCGCGCATGTAGCCCTGATTGGAGCGCAGCTGGAAGTCTTCCATACAGGCAGGGCTGCAGAACCCTCCTGCCCAGCCAAGGTGCTCCCCGCTGGGCTTCTGGCAGGACAGACACAGGGGGGTACCCGCCGAGTCCACGGCCTGCAGGTAACCGGCTGTAGTGTTTGTCTCAATACACACGGAGCTCTCAGCTTCGCTGCGGACACAAACACACATTCTAAAGCAAATTTGTACATTTTCTGAAGATATATCACTGGTGCTGGTCACTAAAAACACTGCTCTACAGTTAAGCCCAAAGTATGCTTCGGCCGTCCACGTTCCATGACGCACTCAATGTGCAGCCCAATTTTTGTGACTGTGTGGACGGTGCGAATACTACAGCGCATGTGCGAGTGATTCGAACACTTGAAAACAAAATTCACTAGATAGTACGCACGCGCCAAATGCGTCTTTCCGCACTCATGGCCAAAGGAGTATACTTTGAAAGGCTCATGGGCTCAACTGTGTGCGAGACGGAGTGGAACGCGGAAAATTAAGTATACCCGGGCCTTTACTAGGGTGTTCTGAGTGGTTTTTACAGCATGGCTATGCAGTTGCTATGATGTTCTTGATGGTTGCCTACATGGTTGCTAGGGTGTTTTGGCTGGTGACAGGGTGTTGCCATGACATTCAATATTAAAAATTCAATAATATAGTAATCATTTGAATATGAATGTTTGATGGAAAATAATAAATGGGAATGTCTGTTGTGAGAAATGAGAATGTTTGACCACTATATCTGCACTTTTACCCCAAAGATTAAAATAAATGTATCTAAATTTATTTTGATAAAACTAAAAATAAATATGCCAAATAATTATTTATTAAATATTGTTTCAAAAAGCAGAAACAAAATGACAAATAGAAAGTAATTTCTGCACAAGTTATCAAAAACATAAAATATCTGTAATTTGTGACCATTTATGATGCAAAAAATGCATAAATATGGCACATATCATTATTATATAATTATGTAGTTATTGTTTTAAAAAGCAAACGTAAAAATTACAAATTTTGCATAAATCATCGGAACCTAAACCATAACAATAATATGTAATTTGTGACTAATTATATTGCAATAAAATGCATAAATAACAATAGCTTTAATAATAATAAGTTATTATTATATAAATTATTACATAAGAATAATTTATGACTATTTAGATTTGCAAAAAACTGCACTGACACTTTAAAAAAAAAAAGTATTATTATTATTATAATACAATTGTATTGTTCCAAAACACATAAATGATACAAAAATGCATAATTAACTGTAATTTAATTAACTATGAAAAAAAAACCTGCATAAACATGGCACTACTACTACTACTACTACTGATAATAACAATTATAATTATTGATCAAAAAGCAGAAATAAAGCTATACATAAAAATCCCCTCTGAATAATTTTTCAGTCACGAAAACCAAAATAATCTGTCATATAGGTCATTAAATAATCTGTCCATCTCAAAACGCCACGGCTACAACATCATTTGACTTTACCACAGAGGTTGGCATCACCACATCCAACCAGTTGGGCAAAACATTCAAGCCCTTCTTTCACCGACTAATTTCTTGTCTCCCAAATATAATAATTGTGTGATCAAGTGTGTATGTATGAGACTAGTCTTCACCACACTAACTAGTCTAAAGTTCATCTGGAAAGACTTTCTCTCTAGTACTCCATTAGTTCTCACTTTCTCTCTCTGGTTTCTTTTTCTTTTCTCTCCATCTCCTAAAAATATCCAGCCCCAGACAGCGCTCAGTACGTCGCAATTTTTCCTCCCGCGGTTACCATGGCGACGCCGCAGCACTCACATGTGTGTGGATTAAGCTCTTATCCTCTGCACTAAGCATTCTTGAGCACACTCTACACACACACACACTCATATCCCAGGTTTACAAGGTTAACCGTTCACTACTACACACATAATTACATGCGGAAATGCACTTTCAAAATAAATTGTCACTTGCTGTGCAATATATATATATATATATATATATATATATATATATATATATATATATGTATTTTTCCAAGAGCGATGCAAATTCATAAATATGTATCTGTCAGCGACAGTCTCCACCCTGACCACGGGGAAAGTAATTTGATGATCCAAAAGCCAAGTTGGGAAAAAAAAAAAAGAAAAAAATTATATGTATATATATATATATTCATTTCCATTTCTGGATTAGACACACCTGGGGTAGCAGCCGTCGTGGTTTGAGCTCTGAGCGCGAGATCTCATCGCACAAGAACAAAGTCTGATGACTTTTGCACGTACCAACAAAGTAAGAGAGGAAACAGCTGTCACATATGATCAAAAAGCCACGGCGTGGCTGACAGGGTGTGTGTGTGCGAGCGTGTTGATGACTTCATCAGCGATTGCGGCGTTATTCTCTTGTTCCTGTCAGAGCGGCGCCGTCGAGAACTCACTGAGATTGTGTCATTTGTGTGGTCGCTTCATCAAACTCAATGTGGAGAAGGTTTAGAGGGTTTTTCCATTTTACAAAAGATTTAATGTTTGAAATGTTCAATATTTGCTAAGTGGGTGTTGCTATGTGGTTGCTAGGGTGTTATGAGTGGTTTTTACTGCATTGCTATGATGTTGTCATTAGGGATGCTCCAATCAGAATTTTTGCAGCTGATACAGACTACCGATTTCTTGTCATCATGATCGGCCGATAACGATCCCGATCATTCAAGCTTTATATATGTATATGATATGTAAGCTCTCTGTTGACTGTCCCTGTTAACCCCTTACACCCTGAAGGCAATTTTAATGATTTCACATCTAAGTGGCATACTTAAAAGTAATGGTTTATAACTCTACAAAAAAAAAAAAAACAACAACAACTGGTATTATCAAGTACATGGTCTCATTTGATAGAAAACCTTTTTTTTTTTTTTTTTATAGAAAATCCATTTTGAAGAAAATAGATTTTGATCATGTTTAGAGGTTCTTATGTTACAACGCTGCTAAGAAAACCAAAAAAAGTGATGCAATTTATTGATTTATTTTGTTATTATTAGTGCTGTCAAAATTAGGGTGACCATACGTTCTCTTTGTCCCGGACATGTCCTGGATTTCTGAATAGCCTAAAATGGCTTGAACCCCTGCCCCTTTAATCGTGAAAGTGAAAGTGCCCTTTTTGGTCGTATCGGGGTGCCTCGGAAGGCGATTTGGGAATACCATTTCTACGTGGAGGTCTGTGCACGACACTGTTCCTGTTGACAGTCCTCTTGCATTAAAACGTTGTTGTATTTGCAATGCTTTGACCGTTCTGTCGATTCTGCCTTCACGGAAGCCACGATTGGTCGATTATGCACATTGCCTGCACGCTATTGGTCAAATTACTTTTCAGTCATTACCTTCAGCAAGTATGAAAACAAAGCCAAAACTGGGACATTTAGACATGTCCGGAAAAAGAGGACGTATGTTCTCCCTAGTCAAAATTAGCGTGATTAATTTTTAAATATTTTTAAAAATTAAAAATTAAAAATATTTAATGCAATTAATGCAGCATTCCTTTTTTTCCCATCATAATTTGGCTAGTGTTACATCATATGATAATGCTCTTATTCACACAAATGCTTTTAAACCATTCAAGTGCCACAAGTCTTTGAATGAGAAAATGAGATGCATGTCAGATCCACGCCATGTTCGGCAGCGGCAGGTCTTAAAGTGACAGCAGCCTAATAAACTAGTTGCAGTGATGTGTGTCATGTTAATCAGAGAACAAAGGTAACAGAGAAAATTGTCGCTTTAATAAGGATTAATCTATATTTAATTTATAATTTATGCAGTAAAGACTGTAAAGTGTTTGATAACTTTATTCAATTTCTGTATATTTCCTACCTGTTAGACTGGTAAGGCCACAGGTAAATATGACACTTATTATAATAGGTTTATGTGAAGATTGTTTGAAGTTCATTTAAATTAAAAGTTGTTATTTTTAAGCCTAATAAATGTTGATAAATTGATAGCTTTCAGTTATACTGTAATGTTGAATGTCTATAATTAATGTTTTAAAAAAAAATTCAACATCAGTACCAGTATTAGTGTCAGTGATACTGGCATTCATTCATAAAAAGGTGCCATTAAACAAATATTTAAAATATACTGTCTTTAAGATGTTTCTACATTAATTTGGAGAGTAACTGTGAAATTATTACAATATAAAAATATTAAAAAACTCCACTGTTTTTAATCATGACTAATCACGATTAATTACAGAGAAAATGTGTGATTAATTAGTTTTTTTTTTTAAATCGATTGACAGCACTAGTAATTATTCACACTTGACATGACTATTAAAAAAATATTAGAAATAATCTTTGGAAAAAATGTATTTGAAGTGTAATTTAATTGTTTAGTTTGTCTCACGTGCTATTGGAATACATGGAGAAGGTGGGTTTTATGACCTATACTGGGACCAGCCACCTGGGGGTGATTGAGATGCTTTGGGTTCACTTTTCAGGACTTGAGAGGCACGCTTGGTCTCAACACATCATCTCTTCTGACCATACCCGAGATCCAGTTTCCATTGGCTGAACTTTGAAATTACATTTGAAAACCATGCGCGATTATTGCGATGTGATCAGATCCCGGAAGTGCTATAGCTTTAGTCAAGCAGCATGTCATGTCACTCTCTGAGGATTTTCTCAAGAGCTACGCATCATGTAGTTGTATGTGGGCTCATTTGAATTGAGACAACCTGCTCTAAATAAAGATGTGCGATTTTCTATAGTTTACTAATGTTTCAGGAAGTTACAAAGCAGAACATGTCACAAAAGCCTCACCTGTATACTATTTACATGCGAGCCAGCAGTGACGTTTTATGGGTTTATGTCATTAAATTGCGATCGGATCATGAGATCAGCCAAATTTAGTGACAACCGATCGAGTCATAGAATGTGGTTATTAGCGGATACCGATCTACAGCAGATCGATTGGAGCATCCCTAGTTGTCATAGCATTGCTAAGTGGTTGCTAGGGTGTTCTTGAGTGTTTACTGCTATAACATTCTTGAGGGCATTGCTATAACATTCAATACTGAAACCTGTTGGTGTGGTCCGTAGGTTTGGATGTGGATCTTCTGTTCGGGGCAACGTTGTCCTTGTTGATGATGCGGAGGGCTCCGCCCTCTTTCTGGGCCACAGCGATGGAGGTCTGAGCTACATCCTGTTTGGAGAGATACCTGAGAGAGAGAGAGCCAGAGTGAAACTCTGAGTACCATAAAGGGAACATCATGGTGCTATTAAAGGGCAGTACAGTATCTGCTACCATACAAAACTCAGAGCTGATGTTTGTATAACAGAACAACAAACTGACTCAGTGTAATCCTCAAATAAAACTCAAATTAAAAACTTCCTCACCAATAATCTTACATGATTCACAACCTTATAACAAAGGAAGACTGAAAAAGATAAAGATGCTGAAAATTCAGCTTTGATCACAGGAATAAATTACTATTAAATAATTATTAAATTTTAAATTGTAATAATATTTCACAATATTGCTGTTTTTACTGTATTTTTGATTAAACAAATTCAGCCTTGGTAAAATTAAGAGACTTCTTTCAAAAACATAAAAAAAAAAATCTTACCGAGCACAAAAATTTGACCGGTAGTGTATGAATTGCAGAAATAGATTGAAAAAAAAAAAAAAAAGTAAAAATAAATAATTCATTACCCATTACATTTTTAACTAACTAAAATACATACATTCTAAATAAAATAAAGGTTCCATGGCTCTGAAGTTTAAAACATTTGAGTGTGGGGGAAAACTAAATAAACAGAAACAGCTTAATTTGCTTGACATCCACATGTGAGCCAATCAGAATGAGATCCGCCCACATGTCCCAATCCTCACCAGCTTTGATGATGTGTGTATGTGTTTTCTTGCCTGGAGGTGCTGCTGTGTCGTCGCTGTGATTGTGTGAGTTCCTCCAGCAGCAGGATGGAGCTGTGAAACACTCTTCCACTCTTCCTCACCATCCTCTGCCTCATCGCAGTCAGAGAGCTCCACTCACGCACGAATCGCACAACCTGACACACACACACACAGATGTGTTTCAAGAAATCTGATGAAATAGTACTTGAATATCCCGTCACACACACACACACACCTGTCTCCTGTTCTCGCTGTGATTGAATTCTGGTGGCAGTTCCTCCCAGTTCTGCAGTCTGATATCCAAGGGAATGAAGTTACAGTGGAGCGGGAGGCCGTCCTGTAGAGAGAAACACACACACGAGCGATGCTTCAAACTCTGTTCAAAGCGACCAAATATTGAATATTTACAATTTATTATTTTGTTGATGATATAAAATTAACCAACACTGTGAATATTATGAGCTATTTTAACGGTTTCCTTAAGACTGTGATAGTGGACTAGTTTGGGGCCCAGCACCTGTGGGCCAATATTGTTTGGAAATTTGATTTCTGTGAATCAGTTATTTCAAACGGCTAGATTCAATGAATTGGTGCAAAATGATTCAGTGATTCATTTGAGTCTTCACTCTAAAGCCAAGTTTACACTACAGGACTTTAAATGTCGGCAGATCGCTGTGCTGTTCAGACTATGTGACTTGCTGTGGAGTCTTGAAGTTGTTGTGGTGTTCACACTACGTGACACTACGTAAATGATCTGCAACAAGGAGGTTACACACTACACGAGCTGACGACAACTGTCACCCAACGACTTTATTTGAAAATGGATGTTGGGAGGAAATTAGATTAAATTTTGAATTAAATTTAATTAAAATTAAAATAACATTATATTAAAAGTTTAAAACATTCTGGCTGACCTCCTAAGGCAACTGTTATTTTAGAACGTTTCCCTTTATTGTTTCCATGACGACGCGTCATGATTGTCACGTGACACACCGCATCCAGAAACATTTTAATAAAACAGTTTTACAGTTGTAAGTTACTTTTAGACTGAAAAATATTACTACACAATACCACAAATCTAATACCTATTATTATTATTTAGTCAGTACAGTACAGTACAGTTAGAGAATATAAAATAATTTTAACATGGCTGTTTCTTTAAGTGAGAAATTACGAATATGAAGAAACACCTAAAGGCCGTCGCTCAAGGTCATGATGACAACAAGCTGTGGTCGACCTATTGGAGATGTTTGTTAAAGAGCTGCCAATCACAAGTACGGCCCTTATAGGCACTGGTCCAGTTCTCATACACCAGCTGGACCGCCATCCCCCAACGTCTGTCCACAGGGAACTACTTGGCCCTTTAGAAAATATTACATTTCCAGCCTACGGCAGGCCTCTTTTCCAGCTCTTCCTCTGCCTTCTTACTAAACTCCACCATTCATCACTGCTCAGCTGAAATCGCCTCAGGAAAAGCTCTTATTAAAAATGAACCCGGATAATATTTCTCAATCAAAGTCAATTAGAGGCCCCCTGCTTATATCTGCTTCCATTTAATACAGTTGGAGAGAACTATAAGAATCCCAGTGTTACACTGTACAAACGAGGACTGTGAGATTTCAACACTTTATTTGCCCTCAGATTAATACTGGAAACTCTGGCCATCCAAGCGTGCGTTCAGGACTCTGGATCAAGTTAATATTTAAGGCTGTTTTCACACTAGAGCTACTGGTGCAGATCTGAGTGAGTTCAGTATGAAAGAAATCCAGATGAATTCGCAGAATTGAAGCGTTTCTGACAATAAGTTGTACAATAAATACATTTTTATGCCTTGCATACTTAAAGGTGCAATAGGAGATTCTCTACAGAAGCATTTTTTGTTATACTGGTTGAAAGTCTCCTCATATCCTGGTAGCAATCACTATGTTAAACAGTCTAAATGTATATTTATAAATAGATATCGTTTGTGGAAGGAGTAGGACCCTAAAATGTTCATCCAATCTTTATATTCGGTCCGAATGCAACAACACAATGTCCTACCTGCCCATCAACGTATGTTTTTACAAACGCTCGCGCACCCTGTTCGTGCAGACACCATACATCATCAGTGTGTTTCATGCTATGCAAAGTTTATGCAGACAGACCTCAGTCACAGAGCACCGCAAACAAATAGCAGCCAAATTTTCACCGTTTCTACCGAAAAAAAACAACGAGCTTATGCTGCGTTCATGCCATAACTGATGTAAATAAGAGATGGCAACCTGTGACATTCTAACCAGAGCTGTTCAGTCAGACTCGGAATTATGCATTTCCATGTCAACAGCATCAATACCGAAATGAATCTGCAGCAGACAAGTACAAGCTCTCTAAGTTGTTTGCGTTCATTATTATTGTAATGTTATGTGCTTTGAGAAATGAGGTAGTTTAACACCGTCTCTTGAGACGCTTTGCCGAGAGCAGCTATGTGTGTGTGTGCGTTTTGGAGGAGGTGTTGCTTTGGATGGCAATTTGCAGAGAGGGTGGGATCATATGCTTTCAATGCTAGCAGGCTAACGTTAGCATTTCCCGATCACCTACTGCACCTTTAAACATTTGGTTTTCTAGGACATTTGGTTGTAAAATCTGCAAAATTATTGGCTAACATAGCTGAAATTTTTGTCAAAAGAATGACTTGCAATCGCACCAGTAAGAATGGCTTAAAAAAAGAAATATTTCTTCAAGTACCATATTTTCTGGAATATAAGTCTGTTGTGCCCTGGGCACGGACCTGTCTAAAGGCTCCGATATGTTGAGCGAGGTTTGGGGGGGCCCTTCAACTATTTTATTTTGATAATTATCAGGCTGCGATATCAAGTTAGCAATGCTAGAACAAACTGTGCAGATCGTCTCACGCACACACACACACACAACATACATACGGTAATGTTGTGTGTGTGTGGGAGGCGATCTGCACAATCACTTGGATTTTTTTCCTTATAACAGAGAAAGCTACTTAAAATACTCCATCTTTTTTGGTCAAACAGATATGAGTAAGACATCATTCGAAACTGTAAAGGGTTTCCTTTTATTTGTGTACAATCACAATAAGAAAAAAAAAAAAAAAACTTTTGTAAAATAAAGAAAACAAACAGGATGCGCTTTCTGCCATCTCAGTTTCATTTCCATGGACTTTTTTGTGGAGTGCTCCACAGAAATTAACTGAAACTAAGCATATACAAAAGTTTATTTCTTTCGTTTTGTTAATCTGTTAATTATTTAAGTGAAATATATTCCGTGTATAGGCTTATGTATTCCTATATATATATATATATATATATATATAGTATTAACTATTTTGTTTTCCTCCATTCACAGAAACTCTGGTGCGTGATGTGACATGAATCCTCATGCTCTGTTGTTTATGCTGGTACTTGTGCACGTAAACCCAAGGAAAACCAATTTTGGTATTTTTAATGGGTCAGAGACACTTATCCATTCTAATTTAATTTAATTCTAATTTAACAATCTTGTCGGTTAACGGTTAATGATCGCATTGGCCCGGTCAGGAAAAGACCCGAAAGGAACATCCCTAGTTTATTGCCAAGGAAACATTTCTAATTTTTGTTTAAGTTCTTCAACTAATATTTTATTTCAGCTTTATTTCAACTAACAGAAATGTTTTAAGGGTTGTAGTTTGTCTGCCTGAAAGGCAAAACATCCATAGAACTGCACACTATCAATTTTCCAGCTGTTTCAAGCCACAAATATTTACAAATATTCATAAATTATTTAATGCCGGAGTCTCATACTCATCCAGGCCACTCCATAAACCTACAGTTATTGTTGCAAACATAATTTACATTGCTTTTAAGATTAATGACACAAATTTGGGGAAAGTGATAACCTTTTGTGTGTAAATTGTCTCTACTTTCTTTTATCAGTTTTGTTTTGATAAACATGACACAATATCATGTAGCATTAATGTTACATGAAAAGAGTTTTTACTCATATAAAAACACAGCTTTGTGAGCATTAGTGGAATAAATTGGTGTCAGAATAAACTGTCGTTGTTGTCAGTGATTCTGGTCAATCGTGAATTAGCTGTCGTCATCAGAGGTTGTGCAGCCGCCCTGGAGAAACGGCGAGACTGTAATCAGCCGTCTGCTCACAAATCACTCGTGCTGTACTTTGATGGCATGCACTGCTTCAAGTCAGATGCTGATCGGTCTGCGCTGTACCACATGAAGTCAAACACACCTTATGAATTAGCTGCGCTCAGATGGTGTGCCCATGCTCTGCCAATTAATTATGCATTAACGTTTTAAATTATTCACATTCGTTAAGAAAACTGGGGGGGCACAAATTCTTTCTAGGGGGAAATAAGTGCCATAGTGCCAGGCCTGCCCCCACGTCTGGGAACCCCTCTAGTCTGTGTCCTGGGCATGTGCCTGGTAGGCCCGCGCGTTAATCCGTCCCTGGTCTTTTTTTTTATCATCTGCCATTTATACTAAATGTTGTTTATAATGAATGCCACTATAATTTATCTTTGTTTCATACTTATATTTCATATAATTCCTGTTCAGAATACTGTTAAACTTAAGAATTTTATTGTGGAGTGAGGGGAACTAAAATACGTGATTATAGTTTTGTTCCGCGTCATGTTTAGGGGAGTGAAAATGTAACGTCGATGTCCTTACAATAACAGACGGCGTGCATCTAATAAATTCATTCAAGAACGTTGTGCAAGTTTACTGCAACAATGGAGCTGCGAACGTGACATACTTTTGAAAATCCAGCATTTAGTTGATCCTGGAAGGCGCTCATTGTCACAGTTGTAAACACAACGCAGTTCTTCTTTCACAAGAGGGTTTGGCGCCACGGCATTTGTTTCCAGATGGACCGTTAAAGAATGCGACACACATCACCTGGACATCCGGTAGAATTCAACCAACCAGATGACGACTTTGAAAATCCTGAAGTGTTTCCAGTTAAGTGTGCCATATGCATCAGACATTCAGCCAACAGTCTGTGTCACAACATCTAGCTACTGGGGTGCCTCAGGGCTCAGAGCTTGGACCACTTCTCTTCTCCATCTACATGTCATCACTAGGATCTGTCATTCAGAAACATTGCTTTTCCTTTCACTGCTATGCTAATGACACGCAATTGTACTTCTCATTCCATCCAGGTAATCCGATGGTAGCTGCTCACAAACTCAGCCTGCCTGACAGACAGACATTTTTGACTGGATGAAAGACCATCACCTTCAACTCAACCTTGAAAAGACAGAACTGCTTGTGGTCTCGGCCTAGCAACCTGAAAAATCCGTCCCGCACCCACCCGCTCCTGCAAAAAAAAATGTTATCTTGTCCCGCTCCCGTCCGCAACATTCATGTTTTGTCCCGCTCCCGCATGCAAAATACTGCATAAAAGTAGCCTATATAGATTTTTGTCAGTACATCCATGAAATTTACATGAAATAATAAGTTATGTGTTGCCACAACACCCCAGCATAAACGCTCCCACAATAATAATTTGTTATTAAAGCATCAACATTCACAAACCACAGTTTTAACAGAAAAGCAAGCTGCTGCGTGCATGGTTTGGTATGGCAGAATGTGCGCAAAAAAGCGCTCCCTTTATAATGACTAAAAAGCTGACATCTCAGTTCATCATGATCTCACAAAGCTCTGTTATAACACAATGAATAAATGAACAATGAATCTTTCATAATGTCTACACTTCGTGTGTTATAATAGGATTCGTGAGCGCGCAAATTTCAGTACTGCATAAAAACTCCAGCGTTTTGAGCGGTGAGAGGATTCTAACACAAACCCAAACATAAAATCAACTGATATGTCCGTGATTGGCTACATGCAAACACGTGTTATAAATAGAATCTCGCATATCCTTGTGTCTGTAAATCATTTTTATTTTATATTAGTTGTTCTTGTTGCTTTTGAGCAATATATGTATAACAATTTATTAGTTTTTAGATATTTTATGTTTAGATATTTCTATTTTGCGGGAGTCCCGCAAATCATTTTATTCTCTTGCAACCCGCACACGAGCGCCCGCGCCCACACGCGCCGCACTCTGTTGCGTTGGGTCCCGCGGGAGTGCAGGTCTCTATTTCGGCCAACCCAACACTTTATCACAACTTCTCCATTCAGTTAGGCTGTCAACCATAACTCCTTCCAGGACAGCCAGGAACCTTGGAGTTAACGACCAATTAAACTTCATTGACCACACTGCTAGAATTGCCCGGTCCCGCAGATTTGACTTATACAAAATTAGGAAGATTTTAATTTTTGGATGAACTAATAGTGTTTGGGAATAGTCATTTTGAACCACTCTGCGATTAGAACTGAAGCGCATACGTCTGCGGCGCTCCTCAAAATGAAAGCGCAAACATTTAAAGAGACACTCCTTGAAGTGAAAGCATAATTTAACCCACCATATCGCATTTTTAGATTTGGTAGTATGATGATTCAAAGCGTTTTCGATTGTTTATTCTCATTATGTAAGTGTATAATCTGCACGGGTGGCTGTGTAAAAGAGATTCAACGAATTCCTGCATTGAAAGCACTTGTGTACTACGTTAGAAAAAACATTAACTATATTTAATGTTGAATATAATGTATAATAATGCAATGGGGCAATATTTGTGGGTCCTGCCAAATGTCTGATTTTACCTGTAAAAAAGGGCTTACATTATTTATATGTGAAGTATAATTTTGTATTTTCAGGTACAGAATTATGAATATTTTTATTCTGGTGTCACCATTGTTTTACTGCTTTAAGAAGTTAGGTTAGGTTAGCTTAGGTTTCAGCTATCCTAATTCTAATTTCATGTTAAAATTCAGTTTTATTGTTCTGTGACACACTTAGTCAATCGTTAATTTAGCCTACATACAAAAGGTTCAATTAAATCTTGAAATTTTGTAAATTCTTTATTAAGTTGTATGTACAACAAAGTTATTGAAAATTGTTAATGTTTTGGAAATAAATCTGTTATTTGAATTTCAGTTTCATTTTTTAATTTTGTTTAAAATATCGTGATACGTATTGTACCGTGAACCCAGTATCGCGATATGTATCGAAATGTGAGCTGAGTATATTGTTACACCCCTAATGCTCGTGAATTACTAAACAAGGAAGTGCCGCTAAATTAAATGCTTTACCGCAATATTCATGAGGTTTGAGAGCAAAATCATTGAGAATATATCATGAATATTCAATATACTTCAGCTCTAGGAGAGTTTGGTTTTATAGTCCTCTGTACCTTGTCATAGATGTAGATCCTGTCCGTGTTTTTGCTGGCACAGAACTTCAGACAGTCGTACACGCGAACAGAGTCGTCCGACTCCTTTTGAGTGTGATCTTCATTAGCTATCAGAGAAAGAGAGGGAGGGAGACATGATGAGAAAGTCGGAATGACTAATAGGAGGAGGAAAAAAAGAGAAGAGGACAATGAGAGGACGAGAAGAGCGGATGATCATTATGCTCTGTACCGACGACTGATAAAGGTCAGGTGGAGCGCAGCAGAAACGAGCGTTCTAACGACGCTAACGAACACTATATTCACCAGGTACAGAGTGACCTGAAACTATCCTGCTGTTCTAAGAAATCGGATTTGTCCAGATTTCGTCCCACAGAGCCGTTCTACATTCATTTGGGTCAGGCTTGCTGTAAAGGCGCCCCATGAGGCTTAGTTACCAGAAACCTACTGTGGACTAAAATAGCCGAGCCGTCGCCGGCTGGCCAATCACACCATGCTATTAAAGAGCCATTATGCGTACTGTATGCTGGTGGGAAGCAAGGATTGTGTGTGTGTGTGGTACTGTAAAGGTGGGTGTTAAGACAAACCCAGCAGTGTCTGAAAATTGCACTCTTTATAAGAAAGGTGAACGCATGCCGATTGTCTAGCTTTAAAATGGCCTGTTATTATCTGTATTTCATATAGTTGTTCTCTTAGCTGCAGTGACGCAACTGTGAAATTGTTCTTAGAAGGTATTTTTGTCATCGAGGGCTGATACTTGTTCTTAAAGAGTAACGGAAAACGCAACAGGAGATATTTTGCAAAATGTCCAAGCTGCTACTTACATTTTTATAGGTTCTTTAATATCCAATTTATAGTAAATAAATAAATACTATCTATCTGTCTGTCTATCTATCTATGTAGTGATCAATGCTTTAGTTCTATTAAGTTCTTCATATCGGTTATTGGGCAATTAAAAAAAAAAATCAAAACAGTATCGGCAGAGTTTCGGTCACAAACAAACAATATCTGTCAATCTGAGGTAAATAATAATAGAATTTACATTTAGGGGTGAATTATTCCTTTAACATCTTAGCAACAAGGTCTGAAAGTGACATCAGTGGGTTTGAAACAGACCTGGATTACTACTAGAGAGTGTTTGTGGGGTTAATTCATCACTTTGTTCCATTTCTTGAGATAAATCCAGGTGTGTTTCCGCCACATCCTGATTGGCCCGTTGGCTTGGACGCGCATGTAGAGTTTGTGGGGTGCTGGGGGTGGTTGGTTCACTTTCGTGGTCTGAATCGGAGATGCAGATGGTAGTGAGCGATGTGGACGAGGAGGATGAGGGGTGGTCTGATAATGAGGAAGGTGGGCTGAGAGCTAACAGAGAAGAGAGAGAGAGAGAAATAGAGGATGAGTTGCATTGATGGAGTCAATCTTGGACCACTGTCGTAAACAACAGTCGTAAGCCAATTAACCACATTTTATGACATAAAACTAGTCTGGTTAAACTGATACTTCACCTAAAAATGAAAATTCAGGACAGAATTCAAAAGTTCTCTTTTTGGGAGCGTTTGAACGACCAAATTTTTCTATTATCTCACAAACCATTCCTTTTACTTTGGGCCTTTGGCTGATGAGTTCATACCCAGAGAGGGGCGTCACAGTTCTCCTCAGTCGTCTGATGTGAAGGACATGAACACGAGCCGACGTTAACGTCGAGCACACTGAGCGTGGAACAGATGCTGTCTGTTTTGCGTTTGACTGATTTCCTTCCCTCAGACCAGCAGTTTCACATCTCTCTGCCATATGGCACCACGGTACACTCGGGGAAAAAAAATACGATCTACATTTAAAACCTCCCTTGTGCCCTTCCATCTCAGAAAAGCATCTTTATGATGTCGAGGTGCTGAAATGCATTATCTGTCTCGTAGCTGTTGTCTCACCGTCTCCCCAAGGGGACGATCTTCAAAAACGTGACAGGACGCTTCGTCCATAATGACGAAGTTTTGATGCAGTTTATTTGGATCTGCGAGGCTGTGGAGGAGTTTGATAATTGCGATTGTCTTCCTTCGAGGCCGCTAATGAATTTCCACACCTCTGATTCGCTCATTTGCCTTCTTTTTTCGGATTCTATCGCTCCTTTTTCACACCATCCCCTCCGAGCTTTGCGTTACCCTTTCTTTCTTTCTCGCCCTCTCCTTCTCACTCTCGCTCTCACTGAAAGGTCTCGTATGGATCTTCTAAAATGTCAGCTGAATTTGTGAGAAGCTGAATAAAAGCTTCACTGCTGTGCTGTCTCTTAACGAGCGGGCTTGCAGAAAGAAAGCCAGACACTAGCAGAAAACAACTCCCGCTGTGTATATGAACCCTTATCACTGTCTGGAGTGCTCTAAGTTTCCACCTTTGTGGCCGCGGATCTGTAACAGTCCAGGACGGAAGGATAAAAAGCCCTGTATTCGCAAACTCACTGCATTCATTCGGAAAAACGAAATGCAGAAAGGTTGTTCAAAGGTGCAAAGGATCAAACCGAGGACTGCTGTGAATAATATGCAGATCACACTCCATTTTCAAAACATGAAAGTGGATGATATTTGGATGAGTTGTGTATATTGGGCCAATTTACTTTGACGCCAGATTTATGACCATATATCTGTAAAAGCCAAGGCCAAACAAGTAAAAAGTGCTGTATTCGTAAACGACCGCCTTCGTGGTTTCGTTTTTTCTTTATCAGATGGAAGGAAAAAAAGGTTTACTAAAGGTCTAAATGAATAAACCGATGGGACTGGATGGGATGTAGATGAAAGAATATTTTTCTGCAAACATTTGTGATCATATAACCAGGCAAATGGTTAATTGCCTTAAAAAAAAAAAAAAAAAAACTTTTGCAAACTTGTGACTCGGGTCTATAAAAGTACAGGGCAAACAGCTAAATGCCACTTCACTATAGTCTAAAAATACAAAGAAAGAAAAAAAGAAAGAAAGAAAGAAAGAAAGAAAGGTTTACCAAACATCCAAAAGGCCAAGCTGATGCATGATGGGAGGTTTCAGAGGACTACAGTGAATGATATGCAGAACATACTAAAAAGTTTGAAAGCGTAAACACTTATATGCGCTATTTGCCAATGACAGCATTTATATCAATATTCCTGGTGTCTGATTTTACGAGTTTGAATGTTGCCTGGCTTCTCTCAGAAAACAAATCTTGAGTGAAGTCTTGACATACCGTCGCTGTCGTTTTCACATCACAGCCTTTCACTCGTGCTTTGATGGGAGTGTGTTGAGTTGACAGAGACACAGCGCACCACATGTTTGTTTTACGCTTCAAATTAAGCAGATAGTCACAGAGAATCAGATATTTGCTGCAAATGATTGATCTACGATGATGTGGTGTCAGAGTTGGGTCTGTTTCTGTGTGTGCAAGCAATTGCTGTGAGAGTGAGAAAGTGAGTGTTTAATTATTCATACGAGTCAATGTTTTTAATATTTTTAATAAGGTTGTCAATGTTAACGCATGTGATTAATTCAAAATCCTTAAGGCATTAAAACAATTTAAAGCAAATAAATTCCTGAAGCACGTGAAATTGTGTCATTAAAGTAATTTACATCACGCAGTTAGATGATCTTAGAAGTCGAGAGCATCTACAATGGTGCAAGCACCTGTAACCCTGGTAGGTGGAAATTTCTATTCAAACCCTTTAACCCCATTTCGCTTCTCTCTTTGTGATCAGATCATTTTAAGCCGCTAAACCCTTTCAGTCTAATGATCCTTATATCATTTGGTTATTTGGTGTCCTTTTTTTTTGGAAAGACATCTAAATTTACCTTTACCTGAAAGCTTGCAGAAACTACAGTTTTGTGAGTTTCCTTCAATCTGATAATTTACTTTGTTGGATACAGCAAATGACAACAAAATAAACGTGTTAAACAAGATAAATGATGTATGCTTAATTTCATGATAAGTATGTGATTAATCGCATAAAAAGGGTGCAATCAATCACGACTAAAACATTTTTTATCTATTGACAGCCGTAATTTTTAAGCAAACATAATTCATATATATAGGCTTTACAGTAGTTAATTTTTCTGCAGTTGCTGTGACAGTGACTTACCATAAAGATCTGCATAGTAACACCCTAGCAACCACATAGCAACATGATAAAGCTATTTAGAACACCTTAGCAACTGCTTAGCAATGCCTTGACATTATAGTGGTGAGTTTTGCATGGCACCAACCAGATTTTTGTTAAAACCATCTGGTCTAATATAATATAATATAATAATTGAATAATTGCAAACTTGTGATTGCAGATCTATAAAAGTACAGGGCAAACAGTTAAATGCCACTTCATTATAGTCTAAAAATACAAAATAACGATAATAATAATAATACTAACTTACAATAATAATAAAACACGTACATATTTTGTGAAAAATATATTTTATAAATTAGTTTATTTATTTTTTTATATGTTTTTTAAATGTATCCATTTTAAAATTATTATTATTTTTACATACACCTTAGCGATGCCTTGGCATCATGTTTTTGGCATGGTATCACTCTTTTTATCACTCATTTTTCTATAAAAATCTAGTTATAGATGCAGTATTTAGAAGAGAAAAATCGTATTAATGAAAAAGAGAAAGATTATAATAGAGAAAATATAAATGCTAATAAATAATATATACGTATATTTTTAAAATATATAAATTTTTTTAACTGTAAGTTTTTTTATACATTTATATATTTTTAAAAGATGCAAATTTTAAAATTATTATTATTATTATTATAATTAATGGTCAAGTCCCCTTACACTTTCATTAAATGATAAAAGAGCAGCGAGAATGTTGCTAAACATCTCTTTTTGGTGTTCCATGAAAGAAAAAGTCATGCAGGTTAGGATTGACATGGGGGTGAATAAATCATCACAATTTTCTCTTTTAGCTGAACTATTCCTTTAAAGAACAAATAAAACATATAATAAATAGTGTGTTTTAACTGTATGTGTGTGCAGATTGTGGCTTTCAAACACACACACACACAGATGTACGCATGTAATAAGACAGCAGCAGCTGGCCTGGTATGTGCTTATATCTCTGTGTTTGATTTTGCATCACCAGACTGTTGTCAGAGGACAGGCTGACGATCTGATCGATGGCATTGGAGTTGATGGCGAAAACAAAGCTTATGAAGATTTCACAAACTTTTCCCGCGGTGACGCTGAATGAAAGCGGCATTCTTGATTTGACAGGTGCCAAAATCCATTCCGCCTCACCGTGGCCGTGATAATGAATCATTTTCAATCTGATCTATTCCTGTCGTTCACCGTGCACACCTCCTCTTTTGTCTTCAAAACATTTCTGCCTGTTGTTCTTTCGCATTTGGATTCTCTCATAACTTCTGCAACAGAGGGGAAGAAGGTTTCGACATCGCTTTACTAAGGATCAGGGTCTTGGATCAGCCGTGCCTTTATAAAGCCGATCAAATACAAAGGGGTCCAAAAGTCTGAGACCAAACTGAAAATCTGGGGTTCAAAATCTAATTTAAACCTGGAAATAAACAATGTTTTAGGATTTGAGTGCTGCTGTCACTAACACAAAAGAAGAATACAGATTCTAAGACATTCTTAAACTCTTTAAAATAGTTGAACTTCTCATTAAAACTATTATGCTGACAAATTTAAGCTTAAAAATAAAACAAAAAATAAAATACAATGAAAATATTTTATGCATAAAATATACATAATTCAAATTATTTAAATTATATTTAGTTTATACAGTATGTATGTGTATACACACACACACACACACACACACACACATACATATATATATATATATATATATACATATATATATATATATATATATATATATATATATATATATATATATATATATATATATATACACACACACACACACACACACACACTACCAATCATAAGTTTGGAATTGGCAAGATTTTTAATGTTTTTAAAAGAAGTTTCATCTGCTCACCAAGGGTACATTTATTTAATTAAAAATACAGTAAAAACAGTAATATTGTGAAATATTATTACAATTTAAATTAACTGTTTTCTGTTTGAATATATTTTATAAAGTAATTTATTCCTGTGATCAACGCTGAATTTTCAGCATCATTACTCCAGTCTTCAGTGTCACATGATCCTTCAGAAATCATTCTAATATGATGATTTGCTGCTCAAGAAACATTTATGATTATTATCAATGTTGTGTACTTTTTTTTTTTTTCAGGATTCCTTGATGAATAGAAAGTTCAAAAGAACAGCATTTATCTGAAATACAAAGCTTTCAGAACATTATACACTACTGCTCAAAAGTTTAAATAGTAAGAATTTTTATTTTTTGAAAAAAATTATAGAAATTAATACTTTTATCCAGCAAGGATGCATTAAATCGATCAAAAGTGACAGTAAAGACATTTATAATGTTACAAAAGATTATATTTCAAATAAACAATGTTCTTTTGAACTTTCTATTCATCAAAAAATCCTGAAAAAAAAATATTGTACACAAATATTTTGTACAATTGTACACAATAAATGTTTCTTGAGCAGCAGATCAGCATATTAGAATGATTTCTGAAGGATCATGTGACACTGAAGACTGGAGTAATGATGCTGAAAATTCAGCTTTGATCACAGGAATAAATTACTTTATAAAATATATTCAAACAGAAAACAGTTATTTTAAATTGTAATAATATTTCACAATATTACTGTTTTTACTGTATTTTTAATTAAATAAATGCAGCCTTGGTGAGCAGACGAAACTTCTTTTAAAAACATTAAAAATCTTACCAATTCCAAACTTTTGACTGGTATATATATATATATATATATATATATATACACACACACTGTATATATATTTAATTAGTGCTGTAAAATCTAACATAAAAACATAAAAGTTTGTAAATATATATATATATATATATATATATATATATACACACACACACACACACACTGCATAAAAACTTTGTTAGATACGATTATTCAATGAATTATTCTTTTTTTTTTTTAAATAAAAAAGGCAAATAGAAACATTTTCACTGTCTCTGACTTTTAGACTTCATTATAAACAAAGAAAATGTGAGTAGTCTCAAAACTCACCGGTATAATTCTAGAAGATTGCTAAGCAGTTGTTAAGGTGTTCAGAATAGTTTTAGTATATTGTGTTTGCTAGGGTACTGTGGGTGGTTGCTAGGGATGTAGCTACACACTCTCTAAATTGTTCTGAGAGGCTTTGAGCATGTTACTATTTTGGTATTTCGTATTTGGTCGCTAAGGAGTTTGAGGAGGTTGTCAGGTCGTTGCTATGAGGTTGCTAGGGGTGATAGCTTATTGACCCAATTAAAAAGAGGTCACTGGCAAGTTAAATAATGGCTCGAGTCCCTCCTTGTGATTTTCACCAGGTGTAAAAATCCAACAAATCTGAATGTTAACAACACTACTTTCCTCAACAAGCGACAAGATTTGAGACATTATCCACGTCTGTATCACGAACGGTGGGGAATGAGTTAAGCACATAAGTTTGTCCAAATACAGCATGCTTTGACGTGTAAAATAAAACTGACTAATGTAAACACATATGGACATGGTTTGTGTGTAGATATCACCTTTCTGCACATTTCGTGGACTTTCACACATCTCACAGCGTAGCAGCAGTCCGCTGTTGGAGAAAGTACATGCTGAACAGTTCCACTTCTGATTGTGGCGCGGAGCCTGCAGTCCCGCAGAGAGCCTGCGGGGGGCATACAAGGGCGACAGGGAGCTCTTCCTACCCCCGCGTCGCAACAAGGGGCTAACCTGCCTAAAGCGCTTCACCTGCGGGGAAAAATCCTCCGCCTGGTCGGCCTTCAAATCAGAACTCTGGATTTCCGGTGTCTGAACAGGCTCCGCCTTCTTTGGTAATTGGGGGAGAGGAGATCCGTCGGAGGGTGAATCCCCAGATCGTTTCCTCTTCTTTTCTTTGTTCACAGAGGGGGAAAAGAATGATCGGATGTCGTGCTGCTTGTCCCTTTCAAACTGTGGTAGATAGGAAGAAAAGTACAAAAAGAATGCTTTTTGTGACACACAAAGTGAAACTTCATCTCATGACAACAAAGTGATGAAACCACAGGCACTTTTGAAAGAAAAGCACTTTGTGAGGTTCAGGTCTCCACGATTGGAAGATGGGAAGCCTAGTCATGTTTAGCGGTGTCAAAAGTACCAGTTCTGTCACTAACAATGTCGATTCAATCAAAAAAGATAGCGATAATGGAAACAATGAATTTTGCAGCACATAGTTTTAGTGTAATTTGTGAATTTTCATGTATATTTTTGAATTTCTGCATATAGCATATTCATTTTTGCTGTGCGAATGTGACAGAATTTTAGTCATGTTTTACGTTTAATTTGTGGCAATGAAAATTTTACGTACGTGAGAAAAGAAAATTCCATCTTTGTCATCCTCAGAGTCACCCTTCATGGTCTCGCTTGGCGTCCATGCCTGAGCAAAGTTCAGAAAGTCCCATTTCTCTTGGTCTCCCACCTCAGCCTTCAAATACTCTTTCTTTCCATTCAGAGCACTGCCCGTAACTGTTTCCTGTCCAATATCATTTGTAAGAATCTTAGCAAATGAAAGCAAATTTTCCAAACAAGCCCTTATTTTACACACCAAAGCTTACAGTAGTTATTGTGTTGCCTCTTTATTTAGTCCCAAGACGTTATATATTGATTATTTTAAGAGTAGTTTGGCAAGTCTGGAAACTAAGTTCCCACCAATTCAAATGTGTAAATTTAAAGTAATCTATAAAAATGTTCACAAAATTACTGTGAAACGTTTTGAGTGTGTCTATGAATACTGAAGGAAACATTTTTCCTTATCTGAAGCTTAGAGACAGTTGATCTACTGTACCTTTCTGTTGAGCATGGCCCACATGACGGTGTCAAAGGTTCCTTTGGCGATTAGGTAGTGAATGTGTACGGTCGTGGTCTGCCCTATGCGATGTGCTCTGTCCTCTGCTTGTTTGATGTGTCCTGGGTTCCAGTAGAGTTCGGCAAAGACCACGTGGGACGCTGCTGTAAATGTCAAACCCTGAGAGCAAGTGGACACATCATACAGTTTTACAGCAATATTTGCATGTCATCCAAAAATGTGAATTTATTAAGGTTGACATGCTTGAGAGTGTTACAAGGTTGCGTGAAGAATAAAGAAGAACAGTGCAATGGTTACAAGACTGTGTGAAACATTACAGAAGTTTTTAAGGTTTTAAGTATAAATGAACAGTCCACTGTTTACAAAGTTACAGTTGTGGTCAGAATTATTGCCACCCTTGGTAAATATGATCAAAGATGACAGTAAAAATAAATCTGGGGGGTGGGGGGGTGGGGGGAACACATTGGCCACAATTATTGGCACCCTTTTGTTCAATACTTTCCTTTTGCCAAGATAACAGCTCTGGGTCTTCACCTATAATGCCTGATGAGATTGGAGAACACCTGACAAGAGATTAGAGACCATTCCTTCATACAGAATTTCTACAGATCCTTCAGATTCCCAGATCCATGTTGGTGCTTCTTCTCTTCAGTTCACTCCACTCATTTTCTTTAGGGTTCAGGTCAGGGAACTGGGACAGCCATGGCAGAAGCTTCATTTTGTGCTCAGTGACACATTTTTGTGTTGATTTTGATGTTTGTATTGGATCATTGTCCTGATGGAAGATCCAACCACGGCCCATTATTGGATTTCTAGCAGAAGTGGTCAGGTTTTGATTTTTTTTCTGTTGGTATTTGATAGAATCCATGATACCATGTATCTGAACAAGATGTCCAGGACCTCCAGCAGAAAAATACACAACATTAAAGATCCAGCAGTATATTTACCCGTGGGCATGGGGTACTTTTTATCCATGTGTGCACCAAACCCATCTGGTGGGTTTGCTGCCAAAAAGCTCTTTTTTTTAAAGTTTCATCTGACCATAGAAACCAGTCCCATTTGAAGTTTCTGTCTTGTCTGAATATGCTGGAGATCTTTGGCCACTTTCCTCCTCACCGCGCATTAGGACGATTTAGACACACGTCCTCTTCCAGGCAGATTTGTAACATCTTTAGTTGATTGGAACTTCTTAATTATTGCCCTGATAGTGGAAATGGGGATTTTCAATGCTTTAGCTAGTTACTTACAGCCACTTTCTATTTTGTGAAGCTCAACAATCTTTTGCTGCACATCAGAACTATATTCTTTGGTTTTACTCATTGTGATGAATGATCAAGGGAATTTGGCCTTTGTGTTTCCTCATGTTTATACTCCTGTGGAACAGGAAGTCATGGCTGGACAATTTCATGTTCATGATCACCCTGGTGTGCTAAAAAAAAAAATGTATGTTCTAGGGGTGCCAATAATTGTGGCCAACGTGTTTTGGAGAAAAACATTTATTTCATAATGTGATTTTCCCCCCACTTTCAATTCTTTTCCTTCAATGAAAGGTTATATTTTTGCTACTTTTATGAATTAAAGATCAAAAGGATAAACAATGCAGATTTATTTTTACATTCATCTTTGATCATATTTACCAAGGGTGGCAATAATTCTGACCACAACTGTATAGTGTATTGAGGCTGTGTGAAGTACAAAGTACAGTGTTTACGATAAAAAATATATCAAGCCAAGGCACTCGAGAATTTTTAAGAAAAAAATAAAAAGTCATTCTTTAATCACGATTAGTCGACTAATCGCTTAAATAAACGACTACTAGTCGACTAGAAAAATCTTTGGGCGAGGGCAGCACTATAAAGAAGAACAGTACAATGTATACAATGTTGAATGTTACAAGACTGTGTGACGTATAATGGGGGCATAATTTGTTGGATGTTGAGGTGTTACAAGGTTGTGTGAAGTGTAAATAATAAAAGACTAGGTTGACAAGGTTGTGTAAAGTTTAAAGAATAACAATACAAAGTTTACAAGTTTGAGTGTTACGTGGTTGTGATGTACTGTATAGAGGAATGTTAAAATGATTACAAGGTTGATTGTTATGAGGTTGTGATGTACTACTATTTAAGGAATGTTACATTGTTTACAAGGTTGTATGACATACTGTATAGAGGAATGTTACAATGTTTACGAGGTTGAGATGTTACAAGGTTGTGTGAAGCATTTCAAAAAGACTTACAATGATTACGAGATTGAGGTGTTATGAGCTTGCGTGAAGTATAAAAAAGAACAGTCCGTTGTTTACAAAACTGGGGTATTGCATGGTTGTGTGAGGATTTACTAAGAGCAGTACAATGTTCATGAAGTTGAGGTGTTACAACATTGTTTATAAGGTTGAGTACTCAGTACCTGTCCAGCTGCCTGTATACTTAGTATGGCCACACGCGTGTCTGGATCGTTTTGAAAACGATGCACCCGTTGGATCCTCTCTGCAGATGGAACGCTGCCATCGATGCGGATATAACTAGCCTGGAAAAGAACGTGGAAAAGAGACAGTCCAAAGTAAATTTTGATTTGAAACATTTTTTATTCTTTTTTTTTTTTGTGTAAAAGAAAAAATTACTAAGAGCACCTACAGTATAAATCAAAATGCCTTCCAACTCAAAGCATTGTAAGGAGTATCAAAACCCTTCATAACTATCGATCAATGCCATATAGACTGAGTCTTGCAGATCTGTGGTTGTTCAGAGAGCATTAGCGCACTCAAGTCAAAACTTGCAGCAAAGTGACATCCAGAGTTGTCAACTTTTTAGTGTTTCAAGTACATTTTGGGCATTATCCTCTTCCTACCATCATCTGACAGCTGTAAAACACAGGTGAAGCAGTGTACAACACCTTTCTCTCTCTCCGCCTGGCAGAACTTCAGAACTTTTCTCACCCGTGTTAATTTTAGCTTCCTGCCTAACGTTTCTTCCCATCTTTCGCTCGGGGTGCAAGGAGCATGACAGGTGTGAGAATGTAGGGAGCGCATACGCTGCCCCGTTTGTATGCGATCACACCTGCTGGTGCGAGGCCCCCTCTTCCTTATGAGATTCATAAGCACCAATTAACGGCAGGATGGATAAAAAAAGAAGAAAATCTTCACAGTGTCTGGGATCAAACGTCTGGCCAGAGAGCAGCAAAACAAGAAAGTGAGAGAGATGGAGGAAAAGATAGGGGGCTGGGGGCCAAAAAGAAGAGGAAATTGACAAAACAAGCTCTCATTAAAACAGTGAGACATCTGTGAAGACACCGTGTCGGCAACCAGCCGTGCTCTTTAGGGTGCAAAGTGTTTTTAGCGTGCCGCTGTGTGAACAGGGACAAAAAGAACGGATCGTGGTAAAAGATGAATCGACAGCTCTGATGAAATGTCTGTTAGGCAACAAAAATGGATTTGTCGAGTGATGCAATGCAAGTTTTGGGCTGATACGAATTAAAAGTGCACCCAAGTCTGAGTCATACCAAAGTTTATGATAGATTTGTCAGACCTGGATCACTGAGTCAGTGAGTTGAATTTGAGGACTTGTAAATGAATCATTCAGTTCTGGACCAACTGATTCACTCTAAAGATCTAAGCTAAAGAAATACTTTTGAATGGAGCAAAACTATAAAAATTTAAATAAACCATATAAATAGTTAAATAGTTTTTATATTCATGCTGTTTTCATAATCTTATAAATTGAATTAATTTCCATGACTTTTCCAGGCCTTGAAGTCACTTTTATCCTTGAAAGTACTTTTTTTTAATATATAAATTTATATACTTTTAAAATAGTCTACATTTTTTATGAAGAAAAAAAAAAAAGAAAAAAAGAGAGATCCTGAATCATTTGATCTAGTAAAAAAAGAAACAAACAAACAAACAAAAAAACACCCTAAATAATTTACAGTTTTACAAATCAGACTAATCAGGTTCTTGAACTCAACTAAATCTTAATGAAGGAAATATTACTGAATCACTTGATCTAGTTCACAAAACAAGTTTGAATGATTAATTTCCAACCAGTCTTTTCTGGTTCTCGAACTCAACTCACTTTTTAACAAAAGAAAAAATATTTAATCATTTGATCCAGTTCACAAAATTAGTCTAAATGATTCATTTAAAAATCTGACTTAGGTTCTCAAATTCAACTCACTGACTCAAAGATCCAACGCAAAAGAATGTTTCATTCATATATCAGACATAGTTACTCCAAGAAGCCAAGATGATTTCATAAGACTGGAAATATAGTGCATGAGCCGAATGGACGATTTTTATTACACTTTTATGAATCTTTCCAAATCTTTACAATGGCACAATATTCAAAATGTCTATAATTTTGTTCATCAGAATAAAGAAAGTCATTTAGTTTTAAACAAAAGGGACGAGTAAATGATGACAGAATTGATTTTTGTTTTGTTTTTTCGCATTCTTTTTTTTTTTTAAATATAACTTTAAAGTAGTAGTTCAAATACACACACTCACCTGATTGACAGCAAGATTCTGACCCATTCTTTTCCCGTAAGAATGAACCAGTGCCCTACTGAGGGAATGTGTTAAAGCAAAGAATAAACTCTACCCAGGGAATCAACACACTCTCCTTCACCTCCTTTAGTCCTGTCAAGCCCTTTCATTCTGTTTTT
The DNA here is from genome assembly GCA_037950665.1 of Hypophthalmichthys nobilis. Classification (NCBI taxonomy): domain Eukaryota; kingdom Metazoa; phylum Chordata; class Actinopteri; order Cypriniformes; family Xenocyprididae; genus Hypophthalmichthys; species Hypophthalmichthys nobilis. Next base: position 34,285,122 of record CM075476.1, read on the forward strand.
TCTTTCTTTCACACAAACACTTTTTTCGGCCTTATCTCTCATTCAGCTCACACACACACAAACACACACCTCTCTTTCTCTCTCTCTTTGAATGGGTCAGTGTGTGTGTTGGGAAGGCAGTGTGACAGGCTTTGCTGCTGCTGATTTAATGAACAGTGTTGAGGTGCTGACATACTTTTGCTTTCACTAGAGTCTCAGAGCACACACACACACACACACACACACCCCTACCTTGGCCTCGATGACAGCCTCAGTACACGCTTGCAGCATGCTGAGATGATGAGCAAAGACCAGAAACTTCAGCTGTTCGGTCTCCAACATCATCTTTATATAGTCCTTCACCGCTCCAGCCTGAGTGAGATGGAAAGAAAGAGAAAAATAAGGATATAAAAACACATTGTGATTCAGCCAGCTAATGCCATTTAGGAATTCCAACTAATATGACACAAAATTAATTATAAAATGGATAATTTATGTACAATACCATTTAAATGTTTGGGGTGAGTATGATTTTTTTTTTTTTAATTTAAGATTCTGCTCACCAAAGCTGCATTTATTCAACCGAAACTACAGTAAAAACAGTAATATTCTGAAATATTTACCATTTATAACCAAAATATAATAGTTTTCTATTATAACATATTTTGAAGGTAATTTATTCCTGTGATTTCCCTGTGAATCATTATTCCAGTCTTCAGCACCACTTGATCCTTCAGGAATCATTCTAATATTATGATTTGATGCTCAAGAAACATTTATTTTTATTATCAATTCTGAAAACAGTTGTGCTGTTTAATATTTTTGTGAAAACCCTGATACATTTTATCCATTGATAAATAGAAAGTTAAAGAATTAAAATAGAAATCTTTTGTAACATTATTAATTTGTGTGTATATAAAATCCAGCACACCCTAGCAACTGCATAGCAATGCCCTGGCAATCTTCCTAGGAGCTTCTGTAAAAATCTAGTCATTAATGTAATTATTTATAAGACACTGGTGTTTTTTTAAAACATTGCAGTTGCCACGTTTCATAACTGCAATATGCTATGTGTGTTACTGTTATTTTACCACATTTAAAGGGGTGCTGTTTTGCCAGTTTAGTCTCAAATCTCCTTTTATCCTCCTTTACCTGCTTTTCCCTCTCCAAAAAAAACATGAAACCCCTCAAAATCCCTAACTTTTAGATGAACTCGATGGCTAATGCCCGTTATGACTAGCGTAGTTGTTAAATGAACAGTGTATCGAGTCATTTGCCGGAAGCTAGTCCTCTTTTCCTGAGTTTCAAAGCTGCGCTCCGGTTTCTCATTACTGAAGAGTTTTGCCTTTTTAATATCGCCTAATTGGCGCCCAAAACTGTCTGTGAAGGAGCGCAAAGGCTTTTTTTTTTTTACAGCTTCAAGTGTACGTGTGTGTGGTGGCTCTGGTTCACTCATTTTCACTTGGCAAAAACAGCGATTTCAAAAAGTGACACCATTCCTGACACCGCACATTTCTGCCCTGAGAGAGCGAAAGGATATAATCTCAGCGGCAAACAATAAATGAAAGAGTGAGGAGGACAAGAGCAGCAGGGACCAGAACACACTGGTTTGACAAATTAAAAAAAAAACCACACATACACACACTCACGGTGGCACGTCGGGGACGCACACTGCTTTCACACATGGGCTGGTTTGATGCACACACACAGTGGAAAGCTTCATTCAAGACACACGCTGTGCTCAGGAGGATGATATAAAGTGGTTGTAGTTTGAGAAGAAAGAACGTCCAAAACTCCTGTTGGAATGCAAACGTGTTGGTAGAGTCTTCTTTTTTATGACAAAACTGTGAAGTCACTTTATTGTCCGAACTGTGACGTTAAAGTTCGCCCGAGTGATGCAAAAATCACAAAAAGTTACGGCAGGTCTCGCCTGGAGCTCATAAAAACACCTTGTTAAGTCTCTGAAACAGCGAGATCTGCAGGAAAAGATGTCGGGCAATCAAAAAGGTCAGCATTAAGGTCGGCTCAGAGCTGGACCGGCCCCCCTGGAGCTCGTTCCCATGGCAATGCCTCGGTGTTTGATGTGGAGAACAGAAGGGCTGGTTGCCATGGTGGTCGTTAGCGGCGATATCACGCTGTCCCTCATCGTTAGAGAGGGAACGAGAGAGAGGGAAACTCACTGCAGATGGCCGTTATTCTGATGGCATTCAGAAAAAGAGCTGAAGCTGAAATGAGGGCTGACATCCTTTTCCATTTACACAGAAACTGTAAATAACAGATCCGAGGTAGATATAGTACATTAATGTTTTGTTTCAAAAGAAGGTTTGTTAAAGAAAGGCATGATATTACTTTTTAAGTGATTACACTTATGATTTTCGCCTGATGGATGATACATTTCATAATCTTACATTTAAGGAGGGCCCAAGCCATAGTAATGAGAATTGGGGAGAAATGTGCTTAATTGTTATAAAAAAATCTTTCTGGTTCTAAATCTATCCCACACTTAAAGGAGTGTTTTAAAGCCCAAAGGAACAAAAAACTCTTATACAACCCTGTAAAGATATACACAGAAATTCCTACAGCATCAAGATCTACAACCATTTTAGACAATTAGGGCGACGTGTAATGAGAAATAAACATCTTGAGGATTTTACACGCATGCTTTACCTTGGCAACGGCAGTCTGCTTATACATGTGTGTGATGAGACTCATCACCTCCACAAACTGATTCTCACTCTCAGAGCTCATCAGTTTCTCCCACTGCTCAAAACTAGCACTCGCTTCCTGTGAGAAAGAGAGAGAGAGAAAGAGAGTGAATCCATAAAGGGCAGCACAATTAATGATATCGTAAACTGTCCTACTTTCCCTGTGTTTGGCAAAAAGCAGCAAGAAAAACAGAAAATATAGAAAGATGAAGTGTGAACGAGAGAAAGTGAGGGGTAGAGGGAGCGAGAGGAAGGAGACACAATTCCCTGAAGTTGCAGAACGACTCCTTGGGTCATGTGACCTGCCCAATTATAGCGCTACAGTGACAGCAGCAGTGGAAGATGGAAACACACCGTACCGGCGCTATAAATCTCCTGCGCGCACACACACTGAGTCCTGCTCTGCCCCTAAAACAAATGCAGATCCTCTCCGTCTCCCTTCACACAAACACTCCTGCAGTACCCGAGAGGTGCTGCCAGGGTTTGGACATCAGACTGACAGGAAGTCAAGCAGTGAATGAAGGAAACAGAGCATGTAAAAGACACACAACCATTATTCACCCCAGAGCTCTTTTATAAGCTTCACATTGTATAGCGTGGCAGTAATAATGAGGTGAGAAATGTAAAGAGATAGATAGATGGATAGATAGATAGACAGACAGAAGGAAAGATAGATAGACAGACAGAAGGAAAGATAGACAGACAGACAGAAGGATAGATGGACAGACAGACAGAAGGATAGACGGACAGACAAACACAGACAGACAGATAGATAGACAGACAGACAGACGGAAAGATAGACAGACAGACAGTTCTATCGGGTTGAGGTCAGGACTCTGTGCAGGCCAGTCAAGTTCCTTCACACCAAACTCACTCATCCATGTCTTTATGGACCTTGCTTTGTGCACTGGTGTGCAGTCATGTTGGAACAGGAAGGGGCCATCCCCAAACTGTTCCCACAAAGTTGGGAGCATGAAATTGACCAAAATGTCTTGGTATGCTGAAGTATTAAGAGTTCCTTTAACTGGAACTAAGGGGCCAAGCCCAACCCGTGAAAAACAACCCCAGACCATAATCCCCCCTCCACCAAACTTTACACTTGGCACAATGCAGTCAGGTAAGTACTGTTCTCCTGGCAACCGCCAAACCCAGACTCGTCCATCGGATTGCCAGACAGAGAAGTGCGATTCGTCACTCCAGAGAGCACGTCTCCACCGATCTAGAGTCCAGTGGCGGTGTGCTTTACAACACTGCATCCGACGCTTTGCATTGCACTTGGTGATGTAAGGCTTGGATGCAGCTGCTCAGCCATGGAAACCCATTCCATGAAGCTCTCTACGCACTGTTCTTGAGTTAATCTGAAGGCCACACAAAGTTTGGAGGTCTGTAGCTATTGACACTGCAGAAAGTTGGCGACTTCTGCGCACTGTGCACCTCAGCATGCGCTGACCCCGCTTTGTGATTTAACATGGCCTACCACTTCCTGGCTGAGTTGCTGTTGTTCCCAATTGCTTCCACTTTATGATACCACTAACAGGTACCACGCTTGAATTCACTGAGCTCCTGAGAGCGACCCATTCTTTCACAAATGTTTGTAGAAGCAGTCTGCATGCCTAGGTGCTTGATTTTATACACCTTTGGCCATGGAAGTGATTGGAACGCCTGAATTCAATGATTTGGAGGGTGTCCCAATACTTTTGGCAATCTATCTATAGTGTAGATAGATGGATAGATAGTCAGACAGAAGGAGAGATAGATAGACAGACAGAAGGATAGATAGATAGATAGATAGATAGATAGATAGATAGAGATAGACAGACAGACGGACGGACGGACGGACGGATGGACAGACAGACAGATAGACGAACAGCTAGCGTGTTTGTAAATATAAATGTGTAAATCCGGCTGTGGGGGTCAGCTAGCAAACGTGTCACAGGGTGTGTGTTTGCTTGGCCCAACTGTTCATTAAAACACAGGTCGTTAATTTTAAAAGTGATCTGGGTGAGATCTGGGTTATGGTGGTAGCTGAAGTTGAACATCTGTCCCCTGGATCAGTGTGTGTAAACTAGTTATATTGTGTGTGTGTGTGTGTCTGTGTGTGTGCTGACAGCAGATGATTTATGAGGTCCTACAGCAGGTGAGCTGCTCTTTGTGTTTCTGAAATCTGACACACACACTCAAAACTTGCTGTACAAGCACTCCTGCCCACACACACTCATTACTTGGAGAGAGAGACAGTGAGAGAGACAGACAGGCGAAATAATCGCAAGGAAAAAGAGAGGCAGCAAGATACATAGAGGGAAAAAACAGCTTTATCTTCAGCCAGACTGAAGGATTCTCACACATTGTCACCCTGGTCCACAGAAAGTTCACGTGAAAATGAAATAACAGAGGAACAAGCACCTCTGACTTTTTTCTTTTTTTTGTAGACGACACAGCAATTATAAGCCGAGCCTCGCTAAACGCGACGGCTCGGAACAGAATGTGATGATTACTAACGTCCATTCCTCTTTGAATAACACGCTGGCAGCTCGTTCGGCTGCCAAATGAGGAAAAAAAGATGTGGAAATAAAAGAGAGTGATCAGAGACAAGTGAGATGAAATGATAATTTGTGTTAATCGGATACTATTGCCTAGCAACAGGCATGGGGCGGTTATACTGGGGTAAATCACTATATTTAACTGCTTTTGTTCTGTTAGTTCAGAACAAGTGATAGAAAAAAGTGTAAAGGAGAGAGAGAGAGAAAGCAGAAAAAAACTACTTGGAAAGGATGATAACAATGCCATTTATAACATGAGAAACTGCTAATTATATTTGTTTGTTCTTTCGCCTGTTGTTTTTTTTTTTAATGTAACCATTGTTGTTTTTCTTTTTTTATTTTATTCAAGTGTTTTTCGAACTATTTTTAGATTTAAGGTATTAATTTATTACTAGCAAAATGAATGTTTACATAAAAATGATTCATAGATGATTTTTTTTAATGCAATTATTGTTTTTCTTTTTATTTCATTTTATTCAAATGTTTCCTTCTAACTATTTTCAGATTTAAGGAATTATTAATTTAATTACTAATAAAATTCATGTATAAAAAAAAAAAAAATTGATTACTAAATTAAAAATATTTTGTTGTTTTTAGGGGCCAAGCACCGAAGGTGCGTTGCACCCTATGACGTCATTTTCCGCCATTTTGAATTTTCTGAAAAACCTACTTTTTCGAACTCCTAGGCCGTTACTCCGATTTTCAAGAAAATTGAACCAGACCATCTTAAGACCATGCCGACAAAAAGTTATGGAATTCAAGTTGATTTCTCAAACAAAAAATACGCGAACGAATTTAACGTAGCGCTTGCGAAAATAGACATAATGCTGTATCTCCGCAACGCTTTATCGTATTCAGACCAAACTTGGTACGTCATCACAAGCATGACCTGAGGCAACATGCAGCGTTTCGGCACAGCACCCCCTACTGGTCCGGAGATAAAAAAAGGCTATTTTTGCTTATAACTTCTGATGGGTTTGTCCAAAAATCATAAATTTAGTTCGTTAGATTCGGGGCATCATGCCGAGTCGAAGGACATCCAATTTTCCCATATCAGCCATTTTGACAGTCGACCATTTTGAATTTTGTGCTAAAATGCTATATTTTATGAACGCATTAGCATATCGTTACGAAACTCAGTATGGGTCTTTGGCACCATGCCCTGACAGTACACACAAAGTTTCCACCTTGTGGTCAAAAGTTATAACAAAATTTACAAAAATGTTAATAACTTTTGATTATATTAACCTATTGTAATGAAACTGAAAACACAGATATAAAATTTGCCATAGTCGGCTGAACTTCCTGTCCGCCACATTGTTTTTCTTTGAAAAACCTACTTTTTCGAACTACTCCTAGACCGTTGCTCCGATTTTCACAAAAATCGAATCGTATCATCTTCAGACCATGCAGACAAAAAGTTATTTTTTAGGATTTCAAGTTGATACGTACCGGAGCAACGAATTTGAGGCATGATGCAAAACCGACTCTTGAAGCTGTATCTCTGCAATGCTTTGGCATATTGACACCAAACTTTGCATGAGTCACCTTACTTTGACCATACCACAACAATTTGGTCACAGCGCCACCTATTGGTTGAAAGTGATGAATCATTAAATAATTATTATTGAAGGTATTTATGATTTTCCTGTCATTTTACCTAAATATGTCTTTGATTGATTAATGTTGCAGTAAGTCTGATGCTCCCAGCTGTGCTGGGATGACTTCTTGTGCCTTCTTTGTGTTTGGCCCCAATAATTGCTGATTGCAGATATATTTATTCTTCCATTTCCGCTCTGGAAGTCTATGGCAGCCCATTGAACCGCTTGCGGGAAAGTTATGAAATTTGGCACACAGATAGAGGATAGTCTGAAATGTCAACATGGCAAATTTGGAGTCTCTAACTCAATCCCTCTAGCACCACCATCTGTCCAAATTTGCACTTACTGTACGTTTGTGCTAATAACCGTAATGGCTAGAAACAAAATTCTTTTCTCCTCTGATTCCTTGGCTCATGCCGATTTGAATTTTGATAAATTGTCCACCATATTGAATTTTGCGAAAAACTTACTTTTTCTAACTCTTCCTAGACGCTTTGTTCGATTTTCATGAAAATCAAATCAGATCATCTTCAGACCATGCTGGCAAAAAGTTATTAAAAGCTTTTTGATAAACTCAACTGTTCTTGAATAACACGCAAATTAATTTAACGTAGAGCAACCCAAATTGGACTCAAGGCTATATCTCCGCAACGCTTTATCATATTCAGACCAAACTTGGTACATCTCATCCCAAGCATGACCAGAGACTACATGCTGCGTTTTGGTGCCACGCCACCTACAGGCTTCTTTGAGCTTGGCCCTGTAAATGCTGCTTGCAGCTTTAATTTGTAATCGTTATTGATTTTATTTTGTATTTTGTTTTATGCATTTTTTTTTTTTTTCAAACTATTTTTAGATTTAAGGTATTAAGGTTTAAGGTATTATTATTTGAATTACTAGTAAAATTAATGCATTCATAAAAAACTATGCAGATATTATGTAAAAAAATAATCATTATTGTAAAAAAAATCAATTAATAAATTATGTAAAAAATGTTTTTGTTTTTTTATGCAAGTTTTTCCTTTAAACTATTTTTAGATTTAAGGTCTTAATTGAATTACTAGAAAAATTAATGCATACATAAAACTATACAGAAATTACATAAAAATAATCCTTAATGTTTTTCTTTTTTATGCAAGTTTTCCTTCAAATATTTTTAGTAGTAATTAAAGTAGAAATACCTCAAATCTAAAAATGGTATGTATAAAAGTCAGTTTATAAATTAAATTATAAAATTATAATTATTGTTGGGGCTATCAACTGAATATGTTAATTTAGTATAATTAAAAACTAGAAAAACTGTAATATTGGTTACTTTGATAAATACCATGCCACTGAAATTCATGTACCATGATAGCGACTTCCAAGACTACCATAATGTTACAATAAAAAACAGTCTGGTCAAAAAAGTAAATAAATAAAAATAATATTAATAAGTAAAAAAAAAAGTGTATTAGCATGGTACATATTCAAAAAGCATGGTACTGACTATGGTAACATGTTTTTATATTCTGAAGTGTGGGAACTTGAGAAACTTGTTTTGCATACCTTGGCGGCATCTTTGGGAAGGTCAAAGGGAATTCGCTGACGTATTTTGGGTGGTAGTTGAGTCAGCACCTGATTCTTGAGTCTGCGAATCATAATCTCACTCAGACGTTGGTGTAACTCGTCCAAATGAGAAGCGCCACGACAGTCCCACTGCCGTCTGGCCCCAAAAAACCTGCACAAGAAAACACAGGCATTTTACTTATTCATACAACACACTTTTGCTGTCTATCCACCTCATTTCACCACAATTCTCAGGTATTATCATTGTAATGAGACCTTTTCGGTCCTAAATATGTGTGTGTGTACGTGTGTGCGAGAGATTTAATTATGAATATTTTATATTTACTGCTGCATATACGAATGATTGACAGGAACTTGTGTGCACGCTTTCGAGTGGCAGAGCTTTTTCCTCAGTAGATTAATTTGTACTCGGAGACCCTTGTGTGAATCGCTGTCGTTTCATTTCTCCACTGTAGATTTGATAAGAAGAACAGAGGAACAAAACTCCTCTCAGATGTTCTGAACACCACTCATCTTCATGACACAACTCATATTTTGGCTTCACATTAATGTTGCTACTACACACACACAAACAAATTAGCTCTGCACCAAAACCTAGGCAGCCATCTACATTTCATGGCATCACAGAGCTGTGTTATCAATGTAAAAAATATTTTAAAAGGGTATATATATTTTCTTTACCAAATTTTAAGTTAGTCACATGTATACAATCCCAGAATGCACTGTGATAAAACCAGTGAAAAATATCATTAATAATAAAAGAAATAAAAATTAATAACATATATATATATATATATAAATGTAAAAATAAAATATATATTTTATAAGGAATATTCAACATGGAAAAATCATAGGGTGGAACTAAATCAGCAGAACTTAAAAAAAAATTCCCACAACTAAATCTTAAAAAAATAAAAAATAAAATGTAATTAAATTATCAGTAAAAGTTGCCTGAAAAATAAATAAATAAATAATAAAATGGCATGTAGATTTAGTGAAAAACAACTATTTGTATGTCTTCTAATTATAGGTGTCCTTGATAATGATTTTACTTTTTTACCTGTAGTTAGTGTGTAATGTTGCTGCTTGAGCATAAACAACATCTGCAAAGTTACGATGCTCAAAGTTCAATGCAAAGGGAGATATTTGAAGAGTTCCGATGCAAAAGCCGCTAAACACCACCTTCATCAAAAAATGAGATAATGATATTGAGCAAATGCTCTCCGCATATAGTATACGTTCATTAAATACTTTCTCTTCAAATCCGCTAAATCTCAGTGTCAGCCCATTCAAAAATACCAGTTCGTTTGCAGAAACCGCTAAACGCCATTTCCCTTTGTCAGCAAAAGCCTCTAAGTCCAAAGGAGAACCAATCGGAAGATGCAAATCAAATCATATGATTTCAAGATGAATGACGGTGTGCGTATGAGCTTGCATTCAATTGCTGAGCTGCAAGTTATCATCATGTTTTATCCAACACTACAGTGGCAATGACAGGATTTTGTGAGTAGCAAGTAAACACAACAATGTTCCTTTTGCTGCTGTAAAACGGACATTTTACTATGTCTTGTTGTCCAAAGAGGTGGACTTAGAAGTTTTTGCAGAAATCCACACATGGACTTGGCTGGTTTTTCAAATTTGTTAAATACCAATGAATTGACTAAAGTGACATTTATGAAAATAAGGCATTTCAATAACTGACTAATAACCTTTTCATTGCCATTAAAGTGAAATTACTGAACCTAAACATAGCAGCCTGGTAAAAAAAATGCTCATTTAAAAGAAAACATGTCAGACGGACTTAAGGCTGATTTATACTTCTGCGTCGAGTGTACGCCGCAGCTACTTCATAGGCTGTGTGTAGCACACATAGTCTATGACGTAGCCTGACGTGCACCTGTCCAAAAATGGAACAATGCGTCAATTCTACGTAGACTGCAAGCGTTGTGACTGGTCTGCTAGAACCCCTCCCTCAGGTCCAAAAACTTGCGTGGAGAAGATGACGTGGACAATGTATAAGAAGTATAAGTGAAAACCGACGCATAGCCTATGGTGCAGAGGCTCTGGCGTAGGTCCGACGCAGAAGTATAAATCAGCCTTTAGAGGTTTTTTAAATGGAACTCTTCATTTTCTTTCACAGAAATCACTTTTTAAGGACTAAATCAAACGGCTGGTAGGGACTACAACAAGCTTCTTCTTGGTTTGGTGAAATCACAAACTCTGCCCCTGGGAAGACGTAACAAAGGGGGCGAGGCCATGTTGGGCTGAGGAGGAGGAAGAGTTGTTGAAGTAGAGTGTTGTTACCATGCTGTCATTTTACACCGGACTGCTTCACAAACGAGGGTCAATTCAACACTGGATTTGCACAAAAGGTTAACATGACGGCACATGCTAGTCGATGGGTTGAATCAACTCCACAGCAACTACATAAATTTATCCACTAACCATTCCGAAATGTCCAGTTGCATTCTAAAAGTTGTAACTTCTTCCTGAGACTCTTCATCAGTGTCTGACTCTGGTTTGAACAATGTCAATGAACAATGTCATGACAATCGTCATTTTGGCTGTGCGAGATTCTCCAGCTTTTTTGTTGTTGAGCAACCAAAGCACGAGCTGTTAAAGCTCTGCTCTCTTCTGGAAAGGGGGCCGGGAGCAGCAGCTCATTTGCATTTAAAGGGGCACAAACAAAAATGGCGTGTTTTTGCTCACACCCAAATAGGGGGAAATTTGACAAGCTATAATAAATGATCTGTGGGGTATTTTGAACTAAAACTTCACAGACACATTCTGGAGACACCAGACTTATATTACATCTTGTAAAAGGGGCAGTATAGGTCCCCTTTAAATAAATGTAAGAATGTTTAGTGTTTGGATAGTACTTAAACTGCATGACATTGTTCCTTTTTATTAATTTGTCATTTGAATGCTATACTGTAAATTAAAAAAAGAAAGGTTTTTACTTGTAGTGTGCGTTGCAGTATTTTTTGGCGTAGTCGCTCCAGGTTCCAAATCTCCGTGGATACAAAGCTTCGATTTGCATGAAGAGCTGAAAGAGAGAGCAAGATGTCAAAACATCAAACATTGTGACATCATAAATGTCATATACAGACCTAACTTTACAGTAGCAACTTCCAAATGGGAACAAATAACATTAAAAAGAGGGACACTTTCATAGTTCTGACCTTGGACCTTTGCAATCATGAGTTTATTGAAAAATCGGTCAGCAAATTTCTGTTTATAGCTGGTGCAAATGAATACTCTGCTGATTAAAGCTGATTAAATCAGGTATTAAGTTCATAAAATGCAAATGTGTTTCCTCTAAGAGAAAGTCTCACAGTGCACATTATGCTCAGTTAGTATAAAATAAACAGCGATTATCTTGATGAATTAAGAAAACACTGTCTTTCATAAGAAGTCCAGCAAGACTTTTCAGGGGAATTAGGGAAGCAATAGAGGTTGAGACTCCCATAATATACACACAAGGGTCATCTTGAGATGTCTTTACATTTTTGTCCGGTGAACATTTTCAAGAAGAAAAATAGCAGCTCTCACAATATACTAAATTATATATATCTAAATTACACAGAATGTAACATCCCTCAAAATGAAGCCTTAAGCATTTTCTGCATAAAGTATTGGTCAATTAACTGGCCATCAGTGACTGGTAGCACAACTTAAAAAAACAAACAAACAAACAAAAAACAGTCAGAGTAAACACAATATATAATATAACGTGAATAAAAGCGAGGCTGTTAGGAGTGGAATTACGGTCTGTTCAGTGGGCTTCATTCATAAAACAAGCAGAATGAAAACTTTTTTTGCCAACTGAATGAAACACTTCATAAAAAATGGTTTTATTAACTATTTAGACAGAAATTCAGTCTGTTTGTAATGTTCTAATGTGTTCATAAAGTGATTTGTTCTACTCTTAAGAATGGTTTTACAGATGATTTGCAAGTTATTTTTTTTACATAATGGTTTAAGAGCAATTTGCACAAAAAAAAAAAAAAAAACTTTGTAAGAATGTATTCTTAATGATTTGCACACAGAATTTGTAATGTTCGAAATGGTTTTGTGAACGACTGGCACAAAGATTTGTTATGTTCTTAAGAATGGCTTCCCGAACAATTTGCAAATAAATTTGATCTGCCCACAAGAATGGTTTTACGAACATTTTGCACAAATTCACATTATTCGTAAAAATTGGTTTTGCAAACATTTTGTACAAATTCATTCTTGTAAGAATGGTTTTGCAAACTATATGCAGGGAAATTAACTTTGCCCGTAAAAATGGTTTTATGAACATTTTGCACAAATTGCAAAATTAAAAAAAAAAAAAAAAACACCTACGCATGCAACACCGTGACATACTGTTAAATTATATTTTTCGTATGCCTCAAATTAAATATGACATCGACCCTGGCCAAAGTCTATGAAAATTAATTGGCCATGTTTTCTGTTGAAATATATAGAAAAACATATTTTTTCAATAGCTGAATGACTGGCATCCAAGTACAAAACAATGTGACGTGTTATTGTCACTTTTGATTGGTTCAATTTAAAGGGTCATGAAACCCTAAAACACATTTTTTGAGATGTTAACAGATATGTATTGGTTGCACATCAATGAAAACAACAATAGCACTCCTTATGTTTTTTATTAAAAGGGCTAGTTCACCCAAAAAATTAAATTCTGTCATTAATTACTCACGCTCATGTCATTCCAAATCAAGACTTTTGTTAATCTTCGAAACACAAATGAAGGTATTTTTAATGAAATCTGAGGGATTTCGGTCCCTCCATAGACAGCTACGCAACTGAAACTTTGACACTTCCAATAATTCATAAAGAGATCGCAAACTAATCCATATGAATTGAGTGGTTTAGTCCAAATTTTCTGAAGAGACATGATCGCTTTATATGATAAACAGATTTTAGGCTTTTATTTACATATAAACATTCATCAACACACATCAGTTGTGGTAAACGGAAGCTAAAACATGTTTGCTTGACGTGTGAAAACCCATGAGGTTCATTCTCATGTGTTACGCATCACATTTGAGCTTCTGCAAGAGGTTTGTTCTTGTGCTTCAAGCAGGTTCGGGTTGAGCTTCAGTTTATGTTCGCTGATCAATGTTTATATATGAATAAAGGCCTAAATTCAAAAACAAAAGTATTTGATTTGTTCATGATAGTTGTTAGTAGTTTCTAATGATAAGATTTTTGTGAGTTTGTTGTAATAGGGTTATATTTTTAAAACTACATCAAGGTGCCCCGAACTCTGTTGTTTTTTTTCTCCGCTCATATATTAATATTCATTTGTCTGAATAATGAGTGTGTTGCAGGTCTCAGTGTTTTATTGGTGGTTGTCTCCCCTCTTCCCACCCTCTACACTCCCACTTTTCCACATCTTTACAGGCCCATTTCTTGAGTCTTTTTCAAATCTGAAGGGTGAACCAAAAGTGCTAAAACAGGGGGGTTTCATGACACTTTAAATATATTGTCCACCCTGATTAAAATCTACTACAATTCAGTGGCCTGATTCTTGTAGCTCTAAAACTGTTATGAATAAAGATTGGGACATGAAAGCAAAGAGACAGACAATGTAAAAGAGAAGGGGATTGGGAAAAAGGAGAAAAAAAGAGAGAGAGAGAGACAGAGAGAGAGAGAGACAGGAACAGAGCCAGACAGTGTAAGGATGGGGGTGTTTGTGCAAACTACAAATATTGCTGGCACACCTCTGGACAGAGTAATAACAGCAGAGATGAGCGTTGTGCTTTTGAGACCTCAGAAAGAGAGTGCTCTCTCTCTTCCTTCCTTCTCATTCAGAGCCGTTGCTCTAAAATCACTTAAAATCCCCTCATTTTTACTCACATCACCCCTTGGCATTGATATTCCCCCTCAACAGAGGTCACTGGGTTAAATAAACACCCACGCAGCATAATATCGAAGCAAACAGAACAAGGTGGACACAACCACATGAAATGGGATGTCACTGGTGTCAAATTACTGGTCTGTGTCATATAAAAGGATAAACGTTGAAAATGATCCCTTGTTTGATTGATTAATTTAATTTCACTGCGAGTGGGTCATTAGAACAGTGAGATAGTAACTGCGTGACAAATTCCAAGCTGTCACTTCACAAAAGAAATGAGAATGACTATACATGTTTATTCCTAACGTAAACTAATGTGTTGCACAGGAACAAGAACTTCATGTAATAATCTGATCATTTTATAGTGAGTAGTAGTACAACTGTAAAATAAATGATTTTAATAACTTAGTAATAATATTCAGGGGGGAAACTTATTGAAACTTTTAGTTTATGATATTATCGTACTTGCAATTTTGGGGGACATGACTAATGACTGGAGGATGGGAAATATGTCAGCTAATGACAAGATCTCCTCCTGGTTTAGCTCAAACAAAACCATGCCGCATATTACCAAATGGCTTAATAAATCAAAGCAAATGACAAACAGATTTGGTGGAAACCGTACCTCCTCTGGTCTGCCCAGCGCCGGGGTGCCAGTTAGAAGGATGGCACGCTTGGCATTCTGAATGATTGGCACCAGTATTTTACTACGAGCTGCGTTGCGAGATTTCAGGTAGTGGGATTCATCCACCAGGACGACGCCGAAACGTTGCTTGTTCAGGGCCTCCAGCAGGGGGCGTGCATCTGTCATGAGCAGCCCGTATCCCATTATTGTCACTTTGCTAGTGCTGATATTCCTGCAAAACAAAAATAAAACAACTTAATTCAAATGTGCAACAAATTTATATTGACTTTCTCAATAAATGTACTTGGTCTTCTTGTGTATGAATTATTAATGCATGTAATGCTAAAAAACAAAATGGCAGCTCTCCATCTCTTAAAAAAATGTTTCTGCCGATGAAACCAAGGTGACGGATGGGGAAAAAATAATATTAACCAATAACGTCATGGTTAAATTTTCACAATCCAATCTGATTAAATCAAGTCCCACCCAGTTCCATTTTGAAAATGTCACATTACGAAAATTGTGTTGTGAATGTACAGTATGTCTGTTGTCTGTAAAGACTTAACTAAAATTGTAGGATTTGTGTACGCTTAAAGTTTTTACGAAAAAATTTTTAATGGAAAATTTGAAAACATTTTAGCCTCACAGCTTCCTTTTCTAAAAATAGCAAACGTACTTGGAAATGTATCAAGTTTTGCGAAATTCCGTAGTGAAATTCACTTTTATGCACAATATATACAACTAAGATAAGCTAAGCTAAAATTTAACACAAAAAAATTCAATTTTAAATTTTACAAAAATTTAGCTTGCTTCTAAAAACGAACAGATAAAAATTCATCAAAATACCATGGAGTTGGACGTAAGCGCTTTGGCGAACAAATGTCGAAAATAACTATAAACGATTATATGGTTGGTTGAACTTTGCATTACTTTTTTGTCTAAAACAAAACCAATTTTTGCTCACAACACACTAGTAAGTCGTAACTTACAAATCCGTCACAACAGGAACTGCATACACTTAGACATATTTATAATAGTTCATAATATTAGTGTTTTTATTGGAGCCACAAGCATTTTACGATTTTTAGCCTCATAGTTTTCAGTTACAGACTGTGTAAATACACCAGCCGTATGCTGAGGAAATGGTGTTTGTGCACTATGAGCCATTAGAGTTAAAATATCATTCACCATGCTGACAGGGCTTCATCAAGCTCAGAGGGAGATGTTGCCATGGTAACGACTTTACAGGTCGTCTCAACCCCGGGCCAGAATTCTCAGGGTAAACAGAGCAATTTGTGAGCCTCTTTTTAGAAGCATCAATAACAGGCAAAAAGACAACATGACCCTCTGACTGCATGGGCTGTACAATCAATCCCAGCATCCTCTGTGGAAGGGCAGCTCTCATAAGCTCTCTCTGTATCCTAAGATAGAGCTAAAATATTCGTCATGGAAGATTCGTAGCCGTAAAAGGGGAGATAATTTAGGATTTGTTTAATATCTCTCCAGGGAGGTGATTTGATTTCATATGTCTGGGGTGTAATTTGTATTGTGGTATAATTTTGTAGTCACTGAACAGGAGATTTTACTTCTGTTTTGTATTTCTACAGGCTGAAAATCTGCAAGAATGGTTTTCATAACTTTCTAAAGCTACTCATAAAAGTGTGACACAAAGAGGGAAAAAAAATAAATCAAGAGATTTCTTCCTAACTTTTCCGGAGGCTTCTGCAAAGTCATACTCAGTCATAAATTTCATGAATCAATTTTGCCACTATGATTAAACTCACACACAGTCTGAAAGAATCAATCTTTCATTCTGAGCAAAAAAATTCTCAGCCACCAGTGCAGACGTCTTCTAGTACGGTCCACTGGATCCCAATGAATTACGAACCGATGTCCTCTTTTTTTTTTTTTTTTTTTGTCAGGGACTGCAAAACAAACTTAACCGATCGATTACCCAAAATGTAGCTAACACTTACAAGGCATTAAACTTTCTTCACTTTAACAACATTAAGATGTTTACGTGACATTTAATATTTACAATATAGACAAATAGCAGATGTTTGGAAAAAAATATAACTCTTAAAATAGCATGCAATGTTTTTTTCCAGATGGTGTGCACTTAGCAAATGGTTGAATAAATGAAAGAATAAATACAAATAATAATTAAAAAAATTATAATATATATATATATATATATATATATATATATATATATATATATTATCTTTTACATTTAAAATCTTTTACATTCAATTTTAAAAACAAATATTTTATTATTAATAATAATAATAATAGATAAAATATTCAATATTGAAATTTTTTATTTAAATCTTTTAAAATTTTTTATTAAGGTATAAATATAAATCACTTAAGATGTTAACGCCAAGAATGAATTTCTCTATGGAGAAAATAAATGTGATTGTCACTTCACTTCCCAAGTGATGTACTCTATTGAACTTAAAGTTGTCGTACATTGTATCGGTCTTGCTTTCCACCAAGTTGATGTCTCTGGGGTCGAGTTCAGGAATCCACTTCTCCAGCTCTTCAATCCAAGGGTATTTCAGAGATGAAGGTACCACAATCAGCAGAGGCCATTCCTGTTTGAAGATATACGCCACAGAAATGGCCTGGATCGTCTTTCCCAAACCCATCTGATGGCGAAAATGGTTAGTGGTCTTAGAAGTCTCTGGTAAAATTGAATTTGATTAGAACAGAGAAAAGCAAATCACCCTTACCTCATCTGCAATCATACACCTGCAAAAGAGAAATAAAAACTAATAAGGCATATTGAATTCACGGTTTCAGAGTTCAGTGACGATGACCTACCCAGACACCAGAACATCTTCAAGTCATGCTCTAAATAATTACCCTCTGTATAACGTTTTTAATTTCTTCCTTAAACCGATGTCTGGAGAGGGACATATTGATCCAGGCAATATTGTGAAAGCTGGGATTCCTAGCCAGTGCACATTGCTCAATATAATTTCCCGCACACTTGAACTCAACGACCAATTTCGCACTGGCAGCCAGGCGGCATGGAAAAACTCAATCCCGAAGCAGAGCCGTGTGGAGCCCCATTGCAGCATACAGGGGTTTATTTAAAATGGTCATTCATTTAAGACCCCAATAAACAACTAATATAAGCCTTGAATCAATCAAGCCGCTCCTCTAAATTAAATTTACCCAACATCCTGAGCTCAGCATGTTGTCGTGGAAGATATGAGCTCCTTGATTCCTAATAACTGCAGCAACAAGAAGTTAAAAAGATCCATATTGTACACTTTTGTAGCCTTACAATTTTAATTTAATAATTGTAAACCAAAAATGTGATCATTTTATAATCTTAAGCTCCATTCAGCAGTGTGAATTAAACTCGTACTGCCAAAAATTACTAAAATGTCATTCGAATTTGACAAATAATCAATTTTCTTTTCCCTAATAATCAACATAACGCAGGAGAAACTGTAATATGGACTGCAGCAGTGCTAAACTCACTGCATCATATAATAAACAACACAAACTCTCAATGTATGAATCAAACTCACTAAGACTGCTGACAGTTTCTTTTCCACGGATCATTTTATTATATCTATGTATGTGGTTACAGTCAAATCATTTAAAACAGTAAAATCGCTCCAGAACTCGGTCCTGTCTTGCCTGCACTAAAGACAGTGACCTGAGCTCCACTGACAGTCTTCACTCCTATTGGTTGTTACTCACAAAATTTGCTGCTCATTTGCATAAAGTTAAACTTATCTGAACTTGACTCACGTGACTCACATCGCTTGACACGCCTACATTCTGTCACCAACGGTCACTGTCGCTTGTGTCGCCGGAAGTTACCAGCTCTCCACTGACAATGAATGGGGCCAACTGACTTTTGTTACTGTACTTTACAAGTTGGCAGATATTTGACCATTTTGAGAATATTGTAATCAACCGATAACTGTGCGCATCTGGACAATTCACAAAAGGGGTTAACCTGCCTAGTCCCATTTTCAAAATCAACCAATAGACTTTCCTCATCATTATACTTAAAAATATTTTGAGTACTCTAAATAACTGCCAGTAGGTGGTGGTAAATGTCTAAATGAGTAATTGAGTCATTCATTCATTCATTCATTCGATTAGTTCAAACGGGCTTATTCATTCAGTAATCAAGTAGATGGCTCTCTTTATGAATGGGCCATTGATTCATTGGTTCACCCAATAGAGTGGTGCAGGTATGACAGAACCAGGAAGACTAATTCGGTGCTGAGATTTTCCAATGGGGTTTTATAATGGAGTTTTTCAATTTGTGGGTAAAATAAGGGCTTTGGTAAACATTTTGGTACTTTGACGTTTTGTTCTACAAAGTAAATTACACACACCCATAACGAAAACAAAAATTTTGAAGCAATTATGATTATTTTTGGAAACTTATGTTTCTAATAAGTAACTAGATAAGAATGTTTTTTGGTGTGTTTGCAGTTTACATTGTAGAACTAAACACCTAAGTATCGGCAAGTTATGTTTACCTTTTCTTACTCATAAATTGTAAACCTCCATTATAAAACCCCAAAGGAAAAACTTGAAGTAACCAGCAGCAAATTAGTCTTCCGGGTTCTGACGTCATACCTGCATCACTCTATTTGTTCAAAACGCGGATTCATTCAGAAACAAAACACCAAAAACTGTGTTGCACTGAGATGCACAACAGTTCTGCTCTTGCTTTATAGGAAATATTTTCGTTGGCAAAATGTAACAAAAACAGACAATAGTGTCTAAAATATGACACAATGGCCCGGTTCCACAGACAGGGCTTAGATTAAGCCAGGATTAGGCCTTATTTCAATTAGGATATTTGCATCTTGAGACAAAACAATGGCACTGACATATTTTCAGATATGCAAGTTGCTTTCAGTTAAAACAGCTCAAACATGTATTTTAGTTTAGGACTAGCTTAAGCTTTGTCTGTGAAACCTGGGGAATATTAACTTCTTATTTAATGAACTGTTGTATAAAATCAATATCACATTTGCTCTTGTGGTATTCGGGACAAATATAGCACTTATGTGATATTGCTTAAGTATATCATATGATATAAATATGAGAAAAAACTCAGAACTGAAAATCTTTTTCTTGAAAATCCTGAATTTTAGGGCCATTCTAACTAATTGACATATACAGTTATTAAATATATAATTAAAATATTACAATAAAATATTAAAAACGTTAGTATTATAATTTCTTGGTAGCCAATATCTGCATTATTGACATTTTTGAGTAAATAATATTTGCAGTTTAGTTTTAATGAATGATCTGAGATTAGAGAGGCAGCTTTGTGATCATTATAATATCTCTACATAGTACACTTGTTCAAAAGAAAATAACACGTAAAAGTGTTTTATGAACATCTTGTATACGTTTCATCTTTTTCCTAGTGTTTAGTGTATGATAAATCTACTAAGATCTCAAATTTCCTCGAATGCCACCTGAAGACAGATGCAAATAAATATAGTAAAACAGCCTACAACATTTGTCTATATCCTGGTGATACCAGTAAGAAAGCAAAGCATCAATACTTTTTTTCATTTTCGTTACTGAAAATGTCACAGTGCTCCACGAGTCGCCCGTATCCATTGTTCAAACAGCGGATCTACTCATTAGAGGGGAGATGTTTCCTCTTTTTCATCTCACTTTCTTTCTTTCTTTTTTTAAGTAATGCCGAGAGACACTGATCTTCTGCGGATTCTTTCAGGGGAAAAAATTTAATTGCTTATGCGTCAGGCGATGTTCAAGGATTTACTGGGAACAAATGAAGCAGATACATGCAGGGCCACAAAATGAAAGAGCTTTGCATCTTTTTTTGGCTTTTTTGTTTATTTGCTCTTTTTGGTTTATTATTAATGCGGATTCCAGCAACGCCTTGGATGGCGACGACATACGGGACAGTTGTTATAAACGCGCTGCCTTGACAAGCGGCGCATTTAGCTAAAGCTGATTCGATATTTGCATAGGGTGTGAAAATACAGTGTATTTTCCAAACAATAGTACATTACACAGGAGGCTAATGCAGCAAAATGTATTGTAACAATTTTAGTAACAAATCCATCTTAATTTATTCATTTGTATGAACAAAAAGTACAAAGTATTAGTGTTTTTTGGGGTTTTTTTGGACATTATAGTCCATAATGTTGAAAGTACTGGAATTGTTGTGGTATTATGAAAGCAACATGTATATTTTGTGACAATTCCTTTTACTTTTGAATTATTAATAAATATAAATACTGATAATAATATAACTCATATATATATATATATATATATATATATATATATACATATATACACACACACACACATATATGTATATAATTTTTTTAAATATATATATAATAAATGTGAAAATGAACAATATATATATATATATATATACACACACACACATATATATATATATATATATATATATATTATATACACACACACACTGAAAATAAACAAAGTACAATATATAGCATTAGTATGTTTTTTTTTGGAAATAATAGTCCAGAATCTCTACAGCATTTCTTTGTTTTTAGACAGTCAAAACGCTAAATGTTTTGGTTTATTTCCAGGTTCAAAACCCACTGTATTATGAAATGACCCAAACACTTTTTATAAAGGCAATAAGGCATAAAAATAAGCTAATTTAACCGTATGATTTATTTTTTTTCAGTATCAATAGAAGAATAAAGTGACCACTTGAAATGTCTGGGAGCGACTGAGGAGCAAATAAAGATAAAGAGGTGAGAGACAGACAGAGAGAGAGACAGCTATGATGCCCTCTTCATCTTGTTTTCTCCTCCCTTACTGTGAAAGGATGATTAACAGGCTCTGTCCTGCCGGTGTTTTTTTTTTTTTTTTTTTTTTGCCTTCAATTTGTTGGAGCACTTGCTAGCGCTGTGTAATGTGCTCTCACATGCCTCGAGTGGCTCTCAGGTGTGTGTGTGTGTGTCGTTTCACACATTAATCACTGTTCTTTAAATAACGACGCTTGCAACCGACGCACCGCTGTGTCTTGAAGGAGGGCCCCGTCTGATTTGCCCGTCACCAACACCGTGAACTTAATTCTAATATGTTTTTAAATGTTACTGCTTCAGCTTGTAAAGTTTCCTAATTCACAAAAGTAAAAATACATTTGTTACATCAAAGCTAACCATCATAGACTAAAAGTCACAAATCCAACAACTAGTCAAATATCAAAATATGTATATATAGTTCTGCACATCCTTAATACCTTCTCAAGGCATTTTAAAACTACAGTCCACACACCCCTGACATGAACTAGTGAAGACAACTTAATTTGCACTAATTTGCTTTGTTATTTCACTTTCATTACAAGCGTAATATTGAATAATCACTTAATCTTCCTCCATGCCTTCATTTGCACCTCTGATGCAATTATAAGCGGCTGTACAGTATCCCTTCTTTGCAGCCTTCCATCTCAGATCAATATCTATCGACCGTCTCGGCCACGGCGCTCGATACAGAGACAGATATAGCTTAGCTCCTGTGTGGCACATGGTGGCTCATGGTGTAGCGCTTTGATTGGTGGTTCAGAGTTCAGGGCTCATTAAACCGCAATAATTGTGTCAGCGCGGCATATGCTAATCCGCCCTCGCGTAGCATTTCATCATCCAATATGATGAATTAACATTTAGTCATAGTCCATACGCTGGTGCATTACGGCTTTATTAGCATCTTTAATGTAGTGTGAGGTTGTTGCGTGTTAGCACGCCGTTGATAAATGTGGGTTTCTACCTCTTGTGACGCACAGAGAACAAAATTAGCATCATGCTAACTGGCTAGCTATTCTGTGGAAAAAATCTTAAAATAAACAGTAATAATACATGTTGTACCGGTATAACCAGTCTAGATGACTTCTACTATTGTGGCAATGCTTTTTTACTTTTATGAACACCTTAATGTTACTACAGTAAACCTGTATTAAAACTTAGCATTAGCCACCACATTAAACAAAAAAAAACTACATTGAATTTTTTTTTATTTCTGAAGAAAAAGTCGCGAAACAACGCTAACATGTTGCTATGCAGTTACAAAGGTTTTTTGAATGGTTGCTAAGGTGTTTTGGGTGGTTGCTATGTGCTTGTTTGAATCAAAAGAGCTTACTCTTAAGTCTTTATAAAATTCTGATCTTTTTTGTCTAGTTTACTACATGAAAATCTTAGTACAATCGCTTAGAAAAGCAATGAGAAATGAGACAAGAAGCTGTTTGAATGAGATCCCAAATTAATTTACTACGATATACAGTAGTAACAATAACCTACTATGGTATTTTAGAGGAAACTGTGGTTTCCATAGTAATTTTCCTTAATCTATAGCCTTAGATCTAATACTTCAAGATGCGAGTAACGTTTTATCAAGTAATGGCTGCCGTTCACCTTTTGTGCTTTCAAGATATGAAAGCAACCATGGATATCTATCTTCTCGACTGGTAACAAGCTGCTGATGAAATCTCGCTATAAGCAACACAGAGCAGCTTAAAACACTGCATCATCTGAGCAAGTATCATGTCTCAGTGTGTGGTTTGGCTGTGCTGTAACAAAAAAAAAAAAAGCAATTCTGCTTCAGGGGGATTATTGAATTGCAGAGAGAGAGGTGGGAGATAAAGAGAGAGAAAAAACGGAAATCGATGGTTTAGAAAACACAGAGTGGTTGTATTCTATTACATGAGAGGCACATCTACTCCAAACCACAAGGTAAAGATTCACACGATTAAACGAAACAGACTCTCCAAATACGTAAACAAACACAAACACCACTAAATACTTCCTGCCTCAGTTCTCAGTGGCCACAACTCTATACCACCAAGTATGACAAATCTGTAGTCTAGCAATTGAAGACAATCAAAGGTTTTATTTAAATACCTTCCTAATCAAAGTGACCTACAACAATTGTTTGAGCACCACAGCTCAATGGTTCAAGATCGCTTGTGACAGCAAGGCATTTGAAATGCCTTCCATATAATAGCAACATCTCATCCCATTCTGATTCTGAACCTGCCACTGAAAACTGGGAAAACAGCTTGTTTTTATACAATTTATACACAAACCAATTTGCAACCAATTTTACTTATAAATTTCTGATTTGGTGTGGTGGAAGATGAAGAGCTATGATCTGATATTAAACTTTGATATTAGCAAAAAACTAATAAGTAAAATGCTCAAAAAAAAATCTGTCAACACATTTGTACACAAACTAATTTTACTTCTGAATTTCTGAATGAAACAATGACATTCCAATAATTGGTGTTGAGGAGGATAACGAGGAATGATCTGACATTAAATTTTGATGTTAGTGAAAAAAAATCAACATCAAATAAACTCATAGCAAATTCCAGTTTGCCAATTTACCGTTTTAGCATCAACGCTGCTGTAAACCCATCCAAGTTAATGATATTTAAAGGGTTAGTTCACCCAAAAATGAAAATAATGTCATTTATTACTCACCCTCATGTTGTTCTACAGCTGTAAGACCTTCGTTAATTTTCGGAACACAAATTAAGATATTGTTGATGAAATCCGATGGCTCAGTGAGGCCTGCATGGACAGCAATGCCATTCAAACTCTCAAGGTCCATAAAGGTACTAAAAACATATTTGAAACAGTTCATGTGAGTTCAGTGGTTCTATCTTAATATTATAAAGCGACAAGAATACTTTTTGTGCGCCAAAAAAACAAAATAACGACTTTTCTACAATATCTATATGGGCCGATATCAAAACACTGCTTCAAGAAGCTTCTGAGCTTTATGAATCTTTTGTTTCGAATTAGTGATTCAGATCTCCTATCAAATGGCTAAACTGCTGAAATCACGTGACTTCGGTGCTTCGATTCACTGATTCGATTCGTAAAGCTCTGAAGCAGTGTTTTGAAATTGGCCCATATAGATACTGTTGAAAAGACTTTATTTTGTTTTTTTGGAGCACAAAAAGTATTCTTGTCGCTTTATAACATTAAGATAGAACCACTGAACTCACATGAACTTTTTCAAATATGTTTTTAGTACCTTAATGGAGCTTGAGAGTTTGAATGGCATTGCTGTCTATGGAGGCCTCATTGAGCCATCGGATTTCATCAACAATATCTTAATTTGTGTTTGGAAGATGAACGAAGGTCTTATGGCTGTAGAACGACATGAGGGTGAGGAATAAATGACATTATTTTCATTTTTGGGTGAACTAACCCTTTAAGTCTATCAAGCCAATTCTAAATTCTTCTTGAATGAGATCTCAAATTATTTTACAGTAGTAAAAATATCTGACTAAGGTACTTTAAAGGAAACTGGATACTTTACTTACTTTCACTGTAAAGCTGCTTTGAAACAATCTGTATTGTAAAAAGCACTTTAAAAAATAAAGGTGACAATGTGTCTTTAGGTTTATATCATAGATCTAATACTTCAAAATGTAAATTAAATCCCTTCCTAATAATAGTGACAAATTTCATTCGGATTAACAACCTGACACAAAAAAAAAAAACGCATTTTGTACGCAAACCAATTTGCAACAAATTTTACTTCTGAGATTTAAAAAAAAAAAGTGTGGAAGAACATAATGAAGTATGATCTAGCATTAAACTTCGACATTAGTGAGAAACAAATTAATAAAATGCTCAAAAAGACTGTGCCGATGTTAAGTCAATGTTAAACAAACCCAAGCAAATTTCAGTTTACTAATTTACCGTTTTAGCATCGGCGCTGCTCTAAAATCGTCCGCATTAATGAGATTTCCTCTTAAGTCTGTCAAGCCTAATATGAAAAGTAAACAGTAACTAACCACCTTCATTTCCCACGGCAAAAAAAAAAAAAACACCATTAAATGAAACGTGGCTAGTCATTTGAGATGACACATAGCCGTGTGGACGCCTGTCCTGGTTCATTAGACGGTAGGTGGAGAGTCTCTGTACGGATAAAGTAATTACAGTTGAGGATTGCTTGGGTTATTGGCTGGAGTGGAGATTACATATTTAATTAGAGAGCAATTATCTGGGGCCGTAATCCGCATACTAACTGATTAGTGGGATCAAAGCGTTACACAAGGGGAAATTAATCGCTATATTAGATTCAAGAACAAAAAAAAAGGACGAACCACACACCCGTTCAGATAAAAGTGATAGCTTCATAGAGGTGACTGATGTTGGCTTGATGTTGTAACTTCTAAGCTGCTTCTGTTATCAATAATGTCTAGATCCAACAGAGAACACAGGACACTGAACAGAGACACTGCATTATGAAAAAATGAATATTACATTTTTAATATTAATTTTTAATAAAATTAATATTGCACAAATATTAAATATTTCAAATCCTATTGAATCTTAACTTAAATTGCATCGAGTGGAAAGTTACATTTAAAACGATATATAGTACTGTTCAAAAGTTTTGGGTCAGCAAGATATTATTTTATGGAAAGAAGTTAATACTTTATTCATTATTTATTCATACTTTTGAACTTTCTATTCATCAAAGAAAAAAAAAAAAGATAATAAGAAATGTGTCTTGATTAGAATGATTTCTAAAGGATCATGTGACACTGAAGATGCTGAAAATTCAGCTCTGCATCACAGGAATAAATTACATTTTAAAATATATTAATAGAAAACAATTATTTTAAATTGTAAAAAAAAAAAAAAAAAAAAAAAAAAAAATATTCACAATATTACTGTTTTTACTGTGTTTTTGATCAAATAAATGCAGCCTTGGTGAGAGACATTAAAAAAAAAAAAAAAAAAAAACACAATCTTGACCTTCCATAGACATTTTTGATGCAAAATTGCATTTAAATGCATGAGAATTAAAAGTTAAAAACTGGGGGGAGGGGGAGGGGGATGGAGCGATATAAACAAATGCAATATAGTCATCCGAAGTCATATGACAACAATGTTGCATACTACAGTACGATAATCATTCTGACCAATATTACATTGCAAAACAACTTTGCATAAATATAATAGCACAAATAATAACTTGTTTGTATTTGTTGTATTCTACTAATCATTTTGTTGTTGTCAAAATGCACAAATAATAATTAAAAATCAGTTCTTGCAACATATCAATCATAAAAAAAGCAATATCTGTAAATCTTTTCTATTGTTTGCAATGTCTACCATTACATAATGTTTAACACACTATTTTTAATAAATTGTTGTCACATAACTTCATCCCGATATTTTGACCTTTCATTTGCAGTGACATTTTTACACAAAAACTAAATGAATTCAAGTTGAGCGTGTTGCATCGTGGGATACGGTACTCACACCAGGGGCCTGTCCAATGATGGTAGTTGAACAAACTCAGGGTTATAGGATTAGTTTTGAGTTGACAAAACCAAACCACTCCAATCCAGCTTTGTTGGTACCATGATGCTTATCATCAGCTTTCTTTGTCAGCTTTGATTGGCTTTGATCCTAAGTTTGTGGAGCACGTGCACATGAATGCGTGACATCAGTGGTGAACAGCCAATCACATGCCTTGCAACAGAGAGAAACTATGATTCACTTCTTGCGAGACAGCAAGCGCGATTAAAAACTCTTTTGCTGAAGGTTAAGAGATTAAAGAAAATGAAGTATTTAAACTCATTTACACTGACGAAAATACTTGTCCATGAAAGAGGACAGATAAAAGAAATTGTCTTGCTCTATCAGTGCAAGTAAAACTTGTGAAGTTAGTTTATATAGTTGATAATAGCGATAGACACTCAAACATGTAAGGTCACATCATATTTAAAGTTTATTTACAGCTTATTTATATTAAATATGATCTGTATATATTAATATTCATTAAAACTAAATGCTTAATAATAACTGCTAAACTAAAATCGCTTGTGTGTAATGAATTAATAATAATATATCATATAATAATTGTATAAATCATATATAAATCATAAAATAATTCTAAGTAATTATCATTAAAGCCAGACAATTTTATTGTTAATTTTTTTTTTTTGCTATATAGTGATCTTTAATTTGGAGGAAGAGAAACTGGGGAGTGACTTTATTGCGTTGGATGTGTCAGTGTCAGTTTGCTCACATCTGATTGGCCCAATTTCGGTTTGAGATCTCTAAACCAGAACATAACCTTCCCCGGAGCAGGTTAGCCATGGAGTGTGAATTACTATGGTGATGAACATCGCTAAAAGCCAAGTCACTTTCATGGTACCTAAAACCCAGGATTGGCGCAAAAAAATCTGAAACTTACCTGGCTAGCCAGCTAATCCGGCTTCATGGTACAGGCCCCAGGTCATTAAACCATCTAATATTAAATGAAGAGAATAAAAAGGGAAGAAAATGATATGTATTTTTCGAAGAGAGTCATCTATCAGCAGCTGGCACAGTGCAAAACCGTACCTGTCTAGTTAAAGAGGAAATTAGTGTCGGCTCACTGAATACAGTCAGACTTGATTACAGTCAATAAAAGCTCATTTATTCTGCAGCCAAATGCACCAGACCCCTTAAAGGAAGAAAACCCTTAGAAGTAATATCCTTACAATTATTGCTAAGGGTTTTCTTAACTTAAGGGTCAGCAACAAACACATTACGCCAAATCTGTCTGTGTGGAAAGTGGGAAATTGCATTCAAGTGTTTTCTAGAGCTGTCTGTTCAATAATACATTCAATAAAAGATGCATTATTTATAGAAGTTTACAAAACATCTGCCTGTTTGTGGATGTAAAAATACACAAAAACAAAAAGTTTTTGGTTGCTGACGAGTGCATAAAATGTTTAAATAAATATGTTTTTTTAAAGTAAATAAATATTTATAAAATATTTTACATTTAAGAATGAAATTCTGTTCAAGTATTTTCTAGAGCTATTTGTTCAATATGTTTTAACATTCAGTTTTGTTTCCATTTCATTTTCCTGGAATTTGTAACTCTGTTTCCTGTGTTTCTAGAAAGTTCTCATTTGTTGTCATAGCAACTTGATTGATTTGTTTCACCTGTTCCTTGTTTAGCCTTTTGTTTCTCTGTGTATATACAGCATAACCCTCAGTTTCAGTTAATCTTGGACCGTTCTTGTCTTTGTTTATGTCATGTTTTAGACATTTATTTACATGACAATAGCATTGTTTGTGATTATAATAACCCATTCAGTAATTGTCTGTTTTGTGCTCTCCCTTACATACAGCTATTGAACCAAAAAAAAAAATCAGACATCTGTAACTACATCCATGCCATCAGCCACTGTGACTCCTTTGGGATTCTGTATTATCCGTCCCGCTGAATGTCTGCCTAATTAAGTGACTGACCCTGTCTGCACCAAACAGAACTCTATGTGTCCTACCATCGATCCGGGACCCCTCAGCAGCGTTGACTAACTGACCTGTCTGACCCAGAACATTGACTGACAGAACTGGAGTAAATTAGATTCTCACCTGCTTAAATCAGGCTCAGGTTAAGAGATAGAGTGATAGACAGACATATAAATATATGAAATATAAAGAGAAAAAGGTGTTCAGTTTCTAGATACAAGATGCAATATGTTTATTAGAAACACGCGAGTACAAAAAGTATAAATACACTGATGAGCCAAAACATAGTAACCATCTGCCTAACATGCTGTTGGTCCTCTGCGTGCTGCCAAAACCAACGCTATCTCATGACCAATTCATACGTATTTATGAGGTGGCTAATTCGTATGAATTCGTCCGACCTCACTTGTACAAATTCATACGATTTGTCTAAACCCCAGTGACGGGTAGATTTAGGGGCGGGGTTACGGGTAGGTCATTCATACGAATTCATACGAATTTGGCAACTCGTAAAATACTTACGATTTAGCAAAAAACGTATGAAATCACACAAGTGAGGACTCTACAAGACCCCTGAAGCCGTGCTGTGGTATCTGGCACCAAAACATTAGCAGCAGATCCTACAAGTTCTATAGGCTGCGAAGTGGAGCTGCCGTAGATCAAACTTGTTGTTCCTGCACATCCCACAGATGCTCAATTGGATTGGGATCTGTGGAATTTGGAGGCCAAGGCAACACTTTGAACTCTTCATCATGCTCCTCAAACCATTCCTGAACAATGTGTTCAGTGTGGCAGGGTGCATTATGCTGCTGAAAGAGGCCACTTTCACCAGGAACACCACTGTCATGAAGGGGTGTACCTGGTCTACAATGTTTAGGTAGGTGGCACATGTCAAATTTACGTCCACATGAATGGCCGGATCAAGGGTTTCCCAGCAGAACATTGCCCAGAGCATCATACTCCCTCCACCGGCATGTCATCATCCCACAGGTAAATCGTCATCCCCTCACTTCCCCAGGTAAATGGCACACATGTACAAGACCATCCACATGATGTAAAAGAAAACGGAACTCATCGGACCAGACTACCTTCTTCCACTGCTCCAAGTTCTAGTTCAGACACTTGCTCATGTTGGTGCTTTCAACGGTGGACAATGGGTCATCTTAGGGCAGTGGTTCCCAAACTGGGGTACGCGAACAAAATGCTGAGTTTTGCAGTTCATATCATTCTACGCTTCCTTAAAATAACACCAAAACCGAGCATGTATTTCTAGCAGGCAAAATGCCATAAATACATAACATCCAATCAAACCTACCTCATCTTTTGTGGTCAAAACTGACTGTATCCACACAAGCAGTGTGCATAGGCTGCGTGCAGAGTCTGCTGCCTTAGAAGATCATGCTAAATGTAAAAGTGGAGATGTAGCACTTACTAGCATGAAGAACAAATAGCCTATAGACAGAGTATGCATTGAGATCGATTTAAAACTCAAACTCTCTTCGATACAAAAACATACCCTGTGTGAGTTCTTGTTTTTAATGTTAATAATATATTATACAAGCAATAATACATTTTTTCCCAAATATCCACACAATCGCAAATGTGACATTGATTTTATACAACAGTTCAACAAACAGAAGGGTAATATTAAGTGATGTCCATTTTAAACACAGTCCAGTCAATATTGTTTGCTCTATTTTGCAACAAAATAATAGTTCCAACGAATGCCACAGCAAAACTGTTGTTAATCTCCAACAAAGTCCCTTAAAGGCTGTATATAAAGTCTTTGGTCTCCAAGCAACACACAGCGGTGTTTCGTGAACAAATATGCAGCTTTGTTTGAACGAATCATGAGAGTCATTGATTCAATGACCCATTCATAAATATAGCCACTTGTTTCGTTATTGAATGAATGACTCACTCGATGACTCACTCATTAAGACAGTGACTTACCGTCACCTACAGGCGGTTTTTGTTTAATATTTAAAAGTATTACTTTGTTTTTACTATCCTTACATATTTCTCTATTTAACTTTTTTTTTATTCCTCTGGTCCTCTTTGTTTAGGGGGCACACTTGGCTCCTTCACGGTCAAAACTGACAGAAGCCTTGAAATGTAACTATTTTGTTATTCAGGAAAACCAATGTAATGCAATATTTTTTAAATAATATGATTTGATTATTTAAAATTTGGAGGGTATTGTATATACAATTTTTATTAGCTATTTTTCCCCATTGAAAATAATACACATTTTTTTTCTAATATATTTTTTGATTATTTTTCCAATTAAAACAGTATTCCATGTTAAAATAGAGACAAGTCATTTAAAATCCAATTTTTTGAAGGTAGATTTTTTTTTACTCTTATGAGATGGCACTAAAGAAAAACTTAATGCCATGTTGTAACCACTAGATTCCTATTAGCTCTATATAAAAAGGCGTATAAATTCTCTAGTGGTTTTTAGACATACATACTTATTTTTATTAATTTGGATTTATAATTAGACATTCTCAAAGACTACTTTTTGTCATGGTTTAGATTATTATTATTTTTTTTTTATGTTGATTTGAAGTGTCAGTTTTTGCATTAATTTTACTACAGTCAAACCTGAACACAGAGATGGACATTTTGTTACACTGTAAATCAAAATTCAATAAAAATGTAACAAAAATGAACAGGTATGTTTTATCACAGGTCTGATCTGATTTTAAACTCTTATTTGAGTCTTTTAGGTCAATTTTACTATAATAGCCACTTTTCCACTGTTGTGCCGAACGGTTCTTAGAATGGTAAGGAACGGTCCAGTTGTGTTTCCATTGAAACCTGGTAAGGCACAATTACAAACCCAGAATTCTCGGCACGGTTGTCTAACCTGCTGAATCGTGCTGGCAGAATGCGTGAACTGACGTTGACACACGATTGGTCAATTGTCTGTTGCCTGGCTACCAGTTTCTCCGTAGCTGGCTAAGCGCTCTATTTGAGTGACGTAAACACAAATTAATAATAAAATTAGAAGAAATACCCGATCATCCTACATAACGCGGTCGTTATTTACATCTCATATCATCAGTAAACCGTTGCGTTACCAAGGCAACGACTGACGCTTTTGTATTACATTCCAAAGAGTGGCCATTATCAGCCCCACAGTGGAAAATGAAACCTTAACTATACCAGCTGGCCCGGATTGGCACGGAAAGGAACGGTTACGCAATAAGAACCGTTTGCCCCGATGGTGGAAAAGCGGCTATTGTTACAGCCACACTGGATCATTTGTGTGTGTATAATACTGTGTTGTGTGTGTGTCTCTGTGCGTGTGTAAATGAGTGTGTGTTTGAGTGGGTGTGTCTGTTTTGTACCCTCGATGTTTTAGAGTGTAACCTTGCTGTTCATTTTTTT
This sequence comes from Hypophthalmichthys nobilis, assembly GCA_037950665.1. Lineage (NCBI taxonomy): Eukaryota > Metazoa > Chordata > Actinopteri > Cypriniformes > Xenocyprididae > Hypophthalmichthys > Hypophthalmichthys nobilis. The sequence goes on from CM075476.1 coordinate 34,317,706, forward strand.
TTACTGCTTTGTGGCTGAATTATTGATTTTATTTCACACATTTGCAAAAACTTGTTCTGTGTTATAGTCGCGCTAGTTCATATAAATGTGTGTAGGGGGAGGGGGAGGGGGGGGTGGATGTGTCTATTTTGCACTCTTGATATATCAGTGTCACCTCTTCATTGCAGTGCACATTTTTTCTGCACAGTGACTGATTTGTAGTTTGTAGCACCAAAAGATTCTCTGAGTTTTCCTATTTTTTCGTATTTCCCATTCATTTCCTATGTCAGTCATTTTTGACTGTGAAGGAGCCAAGTGTGACTATTTTTTTCGACCCTTTAACATATCTGAATCATGTACATGATTTTTTTTGTGTGTTAGCTAATGTGACAAAAGTCACCAAGTGTCATCCCATTCAGATGAAGCAAAAAAAAAATGTAAAATTTCAATAATTTTTCAGTAATTTTTGGCTGAAGAGGACCAGAGGGTTACAACATAATTTATTTCATAAAGGTATTTATAAAGGTAAAAATGCACTGGGAAATCAATTTAAGGTGCCAAATATTATCCCTTATGAAAAAGGTGTGAATGCAGTCTAAGTGAAAGAGATGTTAAATGGCTCAGGGAGTACTCCAAACTAAAAAGTTTGGGAACCACTGTCTTAGGGTATGTTCACATTGTCAGTCCAAACCCGATTATTTGTATCCAATTGGAATCTGATCTAAAATGATTGATCCACATTGTGTATCACAACTGTTCGGTTTCGATTTGTGCTGCTCTTTCGTTTTCCGTAAATATCTACATTGGTTTCTATGGCAATGACGTTGCGTTGGTAGGTATTAGGGGTGCAACGGTTCAAATTGCTCACGGTTCGGTTTGTATCACGGTTTTAGGGTCACGGTTTCGGTACGGTTCGGTATGTGCTATGCTCAGGGAAAATAGGACTACTGTCAAATAAAAATAAAGAAAATAAGAACAAATAATCAAACTACAAGCAACAGCACAAATAAATACAATAGCGCAAATATTCAAATAAAATAAACAATACTTTTCAGGTTTTTCAGGTATCTAACAGTAGTTTTCTGGTACAGAAAATAAATAATCAAATATAAAATATTATCTTCACTGTATAAAATAAATAAAGATTAATCATTATTGAAGTTACAAAAGCTATTCAGTCAAGATCAATGAGTGATTTCTTTGTCATTTGTTGTTTGATTTAACATTAAAAACACAGGCAGCAGGAACAGTTTCTTTCCCTTTAAGATCCAGTACATACTGTTACACATGCGTTGTCTTTCTCGACTATTATACGTTCAATTAAGACATAACCAAATGTTTGCTAGGATACTCGCCAAGATGGGCATGTTGACATAATTTTTGTATGAATTCGTCCACTGAAGCGTAAGACTTGAAAGAGAACTCAGTATTTGCACGCTGTCTGAAATAAGCGTGTGCGCGCTACGGATGAGCGCACACACAAATCTTCTCACAGCGCGCGAGAGTTCTCTTTCGCGTCTTGCTCATGAATGTTTAAATCAGCAAGGCTTAAATGAGTTTAGTTTAAACACAGATAGCAACGTGTGCTGTTCAGGTCTCACTCACCTGCACTCGCATGCTATCAAACCCGGGTGATGACGGGGTAAGTGACTGGGCATTAGAGCATGCGGCACTCGCAGTGAACCAAGTTTACAGAGAGTGACTGTTTTGGCCACGCTTTTTGATTATCGCTGTTGTAACATTTTGGGAAACCAGAATGCGCATCCATCGACTGAAATATACATTATCTGAACTCTGTCTGTCTGTTTTCCACGTTGCTATTTTCAACAAGCCATATTAGCCTATAGATGTGTTATCATTCGAGATGAACTGCGGTGCAAGTGCGTGCCGAACCGTAAGTGGAGAACGATACGGTTTGATTTTTTACAGAGAACCGTTGCACCCACTTGTAGGTATATGCCAAAAACAACAACAATCGCAACACAGAGGGGTTTGCAATACAGATGTTGTCTTATTTACAACATGACAATGAGTAGCTATGGCGCTGGACTTCTGCGTCTTCTGAGGCAGAAACGTAGGAGGCAGCTTTATTCCACGCTGTTGCCTCCACCGATTTCAAAACATGTCTGTTATATTGTCATTTTCTGCTCATCCAGCACTTCCGAACCAACACGACCTTGTTTCCGCAGCAATTTTCAGCATTTCCTATAACAAAATCTGATCAGAGCAGCCACACTGAAACAGATTTCCAGAAATGTGATTTGAATTGGATTTCAAATCAAATATAAATGTAGCTTAAAACGGATTTGTAAAAATAAAAAAAAATAAAAAAAAAACCATTTCATGTGAATTTTTGCCTCACACATGCTAAATCTGATCGGATTTCAATTGCATATGCACAAAAATAGGATTTGGACTGACAGAACGTAGCTATAGGCACTCTGATTGGTCTGCGGACACGCATTCCCATACGCAGCAGAGTACGATACGCTGTATGTTGTGGCACATTCCTCCCATAACAATCATTAAAATTTTGTGCGACTTATGCCACAGTAGGCCTTCTGTAGGCTTGGACCAGAAAGGATAGCCTTCATTGCCCTGTACATTGTGGTAGATTTCCCCTACGCACCTGATCTAAATTAACCTGGTGTCCCTGACACCTACAAGAATTATCCTAGCTGAATCCCACTCTGCCCGCAAAGGCTGACGCCTAAGTGTAACTGCTCTGACCGCATATGATGCCTAAGAGTTATAGTTACCTGACCACAATCAGAACCCCGCCTAAGAGTCTCATTCTGAGTCGAATGACGTCTCGTCCCCTACGACACTAAACCTGGGAAATAGATTTCAAGTGTCTAAGTTGTAGTGCTGCACAATAACCAGAGACTCCAGTTGTTGTCTTAGAACACGTGTCAATTACAAGGCCCGCGGGCCAAACGCGGCCCGCAAACAAATTCTGGTAATCAATTTAATGTGGCCTGTGCACTGTTTAAAGCTTAAGTCCATAACTTTTGGAACTCTAGCGGTTGAAAAACGGCATGTGCCTTGCAGAAGAACATTGTAGCCGGAGCTACTTCTCTCTGTTTATGTCTATGAAGAGTCACGCAGGTACTGTGCTACTCTGCAGTGGTACAACACGAACCAGTCTAAAATAGTCCGAATATAAACACTTATTATAGGTGTACCGTAGTGATTCAGGAGAAGACAAAAACACGGTTTGGAAAATGGATTCATGATGTACTCACTCATTATATAATTTTTGTACATTTTGAAAACAAAAAAGATACAGCAGCTTTACATAAACGGTCTGTGACAATTACAACATTGAGACGCGGGTGGTGCTGTCGCACTTCACTCAACTCGCTAATTTTATCAGAGAATACGGCAGTAACTGTAAACAACGTAAATGCTATCTGACTTTAAATGTGGCTAGCACAATGGCTAAAAAAAGAAAAGTGCAGAGTGTCTGGTAAGAGTTTTAAAAAAAGCCTAATTTGCTTAGGTTTGGCATTAGCCCGGTGCATGAGTCCTTTCAAGTTCAAGTTGTCTTTTAAAAGTAAGAGCTACTAAAATAAGCCAAATAATACAATTTCAGATATTTGTTATCTATAATTGGAACCAAAAATTATTTAGACACTTTGTTATCTGACATAATTAAGATAATTTTTTTTCTGACACAGTTTAACTCTGAGATCTTGTCATATTTTGTTACCTTTTTTTTAACTATAGTGAATAAACTGTAATAATGAATGAAATGTTCAAGGTGTCTGAATAAATTTCGGTTTGACTATCTATAATTTGTTGACTATTTTGCGTTATCAAAATTATTTTCTGAAATTGAAATAGCTGTTTTTAAAGTACTGTTTTATGCTACTGTTTTAAAGTACAGTTTTATGCAGTTATGGTGGTCAGAGACCTTATTTCTTGTTTTAATAAAGATAAAAAAGCCTGCTGTGACACAAATGTGTTCCAAATGTGTTATAACTCAAAATTAAAATTAAAACCTCGTTGTTTTGATAAATGTGGTTTAATGAATTGTGAGGGTTTTTATATAAAGTATCTCACAGGAGTGAGTACACCCCTCACATTTTTGTAAATATTTTATAATATCTTTTCATGTGACAACACTGAAGAAATGACACTTTGCTACAATGTAAAGTAGTGAGTGTACAGCTTGTATAACAGTGTAAATTTGCTGTCCCCTCAAAATAACTCAACACAAAGCCATTAATGTCTAAACCACTGGCCACAAAAGTGAGTACACCCCTAAGTAAAAATGTCCAAATTGGGCCCAATTAGCCATTTTCTCTCCCCGGTGTCATGTGACTCGTTAGTGTTACAAGGTCTCAGGTGTGAATGGGGAGCAGGTGTGTTAAATTCGGTGTTATCGCTCTCACTCTCTCATACTGGTCACTAGAAGTTCAACATGGCACCTCATGGCAAAGAACTCTCTGAGGATCTGAAAAAAAGAATTGTTGCTCTACATAAAGATGGCGTAGGCTATAAGAAAATTGCCAAGACCCTGAAACTGAGATGCAGCACGGTGGCCAAGACCATACAGCGGTTTAACAGGACAGGTTCCACTCAGAACAGGCCTCGCCATGGTCGACCAAAGAAGTTGAGTGCATGTGCTCAGCGTCATATCCAGAGGTTGTGTTTGGGAAATAGACGCATGAGTGCTGCCAGCATTGCTGCAGAGGTTGAAGGGGTGGGGGGTCAGCCTGACCATACACCGCACACTGCATCAAATTGGTCTGCATGGCTGTCGTCCCAGGAGGAAGCCTCTTCTAAAGATGATGCACAAGAAAGCCCGCAAACAGTTTGCTGAAGACAAGCAGACTAAGGACATGGATTACTGGAACCATGTGCTGTGGTCTGATGAGACCAAGATAAACTTATTTGGTTCAGATGGTGTCAAGCGTGTGTGGCGGCAACCAGGTGAGGAGTACAAAGACAAGTGTGTCTTGCCTACAGTCAAGCATGGTGGTGGGAGTGTCATGGTCTGGGGCTGCATGAGTGCTGCCGGCACTGGGGAGCTACAGTTCATTGAGGGAACCATGAATGCCAACATGTACTGTGACATATTGAAGCAGAGCATGATCCCCTCCCTTCGGAGACTGGGCCACAGGGCAGCATTTCAACATGATAACGACCCCAAACACACCTCCAAGTCGACCACTGCCTTGCTAAACACGCTGAGGGTAAAGGTGATGGACTGGCCAAGCATGTCTCCAGACCTAAACCCTATTGAGCATCTGTGGGGCATCCTCAAACGGAAGGTGGAGGAGCGCAAGGTCTCTAACATCCACCAGCTCTGTGATGTCGTCATGGAGGAGTGGAAGAGGACTCCAGTGGCAACCTGTGAAGCTCTGGTGAACTTCATGCCCAAGAGGGTTAAGGCAGTGCTGGAAAATAATGGTGGCCACACAAAATATTGACACTTTGGGCCCAATTTGGACATTTTCACTTAGGGGTGTAGCATTCTACAATATGATTGGTTCTTCATATGTCAAACCCTTCTGTTTCTAGGTAAAGCAAGATCTGCCCAAATCATGTGTTTATTAGTTCGTTGGTTACTCAATGTCATGGAGCTATTATATTTAGATAAATGTCTAGCTATCCCTAAGTTTCAAATCCACTTTTCTTATTTTTGGACATATTTCAGGACACACACTGACTTAGGCCCAAGGTTTGAGGACATTTAGATATAAATGTTATACCTGCAAAGGAAAAGAAATGTTAGTTATGATTAATTAAAAAATTCCATCACAACATCGAAGAGCCTTGGGCGGCGAACACCCTGTCGCTGGTTTGTGGTTTATCGCTCCTCTGACCAATGTTGATAAATTCTCACCAGTGCTGACCGGGAACAACACACAAGCCTTGCTGTTTCAAAGAGACTCTGACCCAGTCGCCTTGCCATAACAATTTGTCCCTTGTCAAATTCGATCAGATCTTTATTCTTGCCCATTTCTCCTGCATCCAACACGTTGATTACAAGAACTGATTACTTACCATCTAATCTACCCAGACCTCTATATGTGGCCTTGTTAGATGATCAACGATATTCGCTTCACCCATGACTGGTCATAACGTTTTGACTCATCATCAGTGTAAATGTTATGATATTAGTGAAGTTAAAATTTTAGAAAAAAAAAAAAACACCTAAAATATCCAATAACTAAGCAAAAGAATTCATTTAAAAATTAAAAAAAAAAACATTTATCCTTCTGCTTTCTGACTTTCAAAGGCTGATTTAAACTTGACCAAAATAATAGTCTTTTGCAGTAATGATATTGAAACAACAGATCATCTTTTTAATGTCCTATCATAAATAAATTTGACAAGGAGGTTTTTGAGTGGATTAAAAAGATGATTGATTTGTCTTTTTCTTAGAGAGTAAACATGTTAAGTATTTAAGTTATACATCATAAACTATATATTAATTCTTATTCTATAAATTCTTTAGCCAAATCAATTTTCACTTGAACTGGAATTTAAAATTAGTTCATTAAGATTAATGAAAAATAATAATGCCACTATGGTATTAAGATTATTAAATATTGTATGAATGACCTAATTTTTATTTTTATCATTATTTTATATTTTATTATTATTATTATTATTATTATTATTTATTTCATTTTTTAAAATGCAAGGAAATATTTACACTACTGGTCAAAATAAGTTTTGATAATTAAGTTTTTTTAAAAATGTTTTCGAAAGAAGTCTCTTCTGCTTACCAAGGCTGCATTTACTGATCAAAAACACAGTAAAAACAGTAATATTGTGAAATAATATAACAATTTAAAATATAAACATTTAAAATAAATTTAGCCTTGACTGCCAATGTTACATACAGGTTAAATTTGTATGCATCTGAGATTTGTCTTAATGTTTCGAAAAGATGTACATTTATGTTATATAAGTGCTACTCATCTCTAACATGCAAGTTTCTCGTTTCGCCTCATTTGTTGTATAATGATGCACAAATGAGGCGAAAAGAACAGAACAGAATTGTACATCCAGATGGAAACCTTGATTATGAACAGAAAAACAAAACAATTGTGGTGGGAAAACCTAGTTTCACATATATAATAGAAACTTTAAAAAGTAAAGAAGTAAACTAACCGTCCATCCCTTGATAGGGCAAAACAGACACCCTCTCTCTGAAAGGGCATCAGCTTTTCCTGCAGTTTCTGTGGAAGGAGTTGAAGTGCATCTTTTCCATGGAGAGAAACCCCCTCTGGACCTGCTTTGACTTGACTTCTCATTGTTTTCATACTCTGTAAATTACAAATACATGCAGTAAGATTCATAAAAGGTAAATGAGATGCACTGTGGTTTGTAGTTTACTAAATTATCCACATTAAGAAAACAAAACAATAACATCATAATATAATACTGCATTCCTTATTCACACTCACCATGAGACGATCATTTCTGAATTCCTACTGCCATGATTTGACATTTCGCGGCAATACAGTGAGTGGCGTCACAAAACAAGATGTGCGTCATATCCACGCGACGAGTTGCAATTTGCTGGAAATGAATATATATATCCGCAGTCAAAATAATGTTTATTTTTTAGTTTTGTTACTGATAATATGTTGGCATATAATAAATTTTACTGCCAACTAACGCTTAATTGAGTGTGTCTAGCATCTTCAAATGTGTTTATTTAAAAAGTTAAGGTGCCTTGGTGTTCTTCTATTTTTTTTTTTAAACAGGCAAACGTGTATTTTTAATCTAATATATTAAGTTGTAAGAGTAAATGCCACTCACTGGGTTTCTTTCACCATTCTGTGGATCTTAGAAATGTAAACAAAACCTAGAGCGGAGAAGAGTAGAAACAGAGCAGTACTTCCGGGACGTGAGTACTGGTCACCGATTGGTTAATCTCGTGTCACGTGACATATTTGTTATAAAGATTCAAAAAGAAAGGTTTACACTTCCAATAAATTCAATAAATACATAACATATTTACTATTATTCATGTTTAATTTATGAATTACAAGACATTTAAATCTTATTCGTCAATAAATCAAATGATTATAGTACATTATTGAAGTGATTATAATAAAGATAATAGGAAAAATAAAAAAGAAATTAAGATATTTATATTAAAGTGTTTTTATGTATATATAATAAACTTGTTTTAATAATTTCTTTACTTTCCCTATTATTTGTATGTTATTTTTTAATTAAAAAAATATTTTTTTTTTGTTTTTTATTAATGTAATCGATCTTTAAATTCTTGCAAGCCTTTACTACATCTCAATTTAAAGTGGCTATAATAGTTTTTAATAATTTATTATTAATTACATAGGTTTAGTTCTCGTTCAATTGAACTCTTGAGCCACTCTGCGCCCTCTTTCGGTATAACTGTGCTACTTCACCGACGTGAATTGTATTTTCCCTTCCAGGTATTTCAAAATTTTGTCTTCAATGCCGCTGACAGACCGACAAGCTTTGACTTCAGCCTTTAGCAGCCATTAGACTCAATATTTCTCTTCATTCCTTCAAATATTTATTCGTCTATCTATCTTACAGGTAAGCCTCCTATACATTACCATCCTTAACCCTTTAATATCACGATTTTTGGTGTTATTCCTGTGAATTTGAATGGTATTGAAATGCTGTATGTGTGTTTAAACTCATTTAGCTTTACCATGTGTGCTAACACACCACAGTATTTTAGTCTAATTTTAATGATTTTAAAGCAAATATCCGCCTCAGATGACTGACAATGTGTCGTGTTAGTGTCAAAGAGTGTTTTATAAACAGCCTGTGTGTTTTGCTTCTCGTATATTTGAAGTAAACGTGATAAATGATCTTGTATATCAGGGCCAAGGAGAGATCAGGCACATGAAGAGTAAATAATAATGCAGGTGTATAAATCACAGATATGTTCATGCTTTAATATGCTTTATTTATTATGATTTCATCTAGCCGTAGTGCTGATGTGTTTTTGTAGCTTTAGGGTTGATCTTTCTAGGCTTGTGAAGCTCCAGGCTTTATTCATAAGGGCCTTTGCAGGTGATTAAACCACCAGGAGGAGGTGTGTTTTGGTTATTAAAAAATGTATTTTTAATAAAAAAAAAATATTGACATTTATCTAACCTGTTCATTTACACCCTTGTTTTTAAACACTGATTTTAGACACCAATTTTTTATTTCTCTCAGGCAGATTTCAAACTTAGCAATTATTAATCTTTTTTTCTGCACTTTCTTTCTGCGTATATAATGGCTGTATAAAATGCTGCATAGTATATACTTGCAGATTTTTCAAAAAAATTGCTGTAGATATTTTTGTAGTGCACTCACCATGCTGGAAAAGGATACATTTTTATGTATGCTTCATGTTTTTTAGGCAAATAGATGATCCTGGTATTCAATGCATACAAAAATGTGCATACTATGCACAGTATACATACTATATACTGCAGGAGTAGGATGGTAAAATGCTTGATACCTAATTTCAATAGTGGCTCTTCATTTTGAACACTTTGGGTTTTTTTTTAAAGCAAGCTAAACAGTATAGATTTAAAATATAAATGAATAACTAAATAAAGATATAGCCTACTCATAAAGTTATTGGTATCGGGTGAAATTTCTAGATTTTAGTTTGTTTGTTTTTTAGTTCATTTTTGTTTGTTTGTTTGTTTTTTCGCTGTTTAATTAAAATGTTTAATTGTAAACATTTTTATAGAGTAAAATTAATCTGATTTTGGGCTGCTTTCTCTCATCCACATTTCTTAGTCTGATTTTTTTTTTTTTTTTTTTGTATGGTTTCATACTTTGTACTCTGCCTAGTGTCATTTTAAGCATCAAAGCTAGTGAGCTCCCTATCTAGACAGCTCGTATTTGGTGTCATACGTAGTGAGCTGCTTTCCTAGACCACATTTTTGCACAACAACCCTAGATAGCTGTTTACCTGTTATTTTTTTATTATTTCATTAAATAATTGTAAATATTTTTAAGTAAAATGTGTCTAGTTTTGGGTTGCTTTGTCTCATCCACATTTAATCTGTTTTTACTAAATCTTATATCTTTGGCATGAAATCATTGTTAGTTTGTTTAGTCACCAGATGCTCTTTAATCCATGCAGATTCAGATTAGGGCTACACGATATGGGAGAAAATTGACATTGCGATATTTTGTTTTTCTGCGATATATATTGCGATTTGAAAACAGTTTCACCAGATGACTTGAATAGCTCTATTTGGAAAGAATTAATCATTGCAGGGGAGTGAATCTGCATTGAAAATAATAAACAAATTACAAGAATTAGATCAATACAATAGATAGAAATTAAAAGATTAGTTCACTTCGAAATGAAAATTACCCCAAGCTTTACTCACCTTCAAGCCATCACAGGTGTATATGACTTTCTTCTTTCTGATGAACACAATCAGAGTTATATTAATAAATATCCTGACGCATCCGAGCTTTATAATGGCAGTGAACGAGACCAATGAGTATAAACAGGGCTGGAAATGGCTGAGATTCACTGGGGGGACTGTAGTTGGGAAGATTTTTTAAGATTTTTTATAATCTATAATAACATTAAACAGGCCTATTACATGTTTCCTCCAAACAATATTTTCTTAATTATCAAGCAGGCACATGAAAGGTCAATGAACAACATTTATGAATTATTTGTGGCACAAACATGTTCATTCAACAGAATCTCTGCTTGGAGAAAATTACCTGTTTGATTTTGGCCAAATTAAAAATACATTGTCTAGGAATTTGCATTTGTGGTGCTTACTGAATTGAACAGGTCACGTCACACACATTTTAAATACATGTCCTCAGGTTAAAGAAAAGTGATGTTTATCATTTTATAAAACTTATTGTTTTGAGGATGTTACCAGACATGAAGTTTTTTAAAACACTTGAACATGCAGTTCTATTTTAATATCCCCCAGAATTTAAAGAGTAGCCTATAATAAGTTGTTCTCCTTCTCACAACCTGTTTCATGACATGAGGTTATGATGCTGTTTTTACTCAAGATTCTGGATATTGAGAATCACAATAAAAATAAATAAATAAAGTGTTTACAATTCTCCCATGATTGACGTAATTTACTAGAGGTTCTGACATAATGTTAGTTGCTGCAGTCTATATACAAAAACATAATTAATTTGAATTGATTATTATTATTACTAAAACATTCGGGTTGAAAAAATGATTCAATGACTCAATAATAAAGATGTCACTTGTTTCATTACTGGATGAACCAACGTTTTTGAACAAATCTTTTTAATCGATTCAATGACAAATCCATTTTTAACAGTCACTTGTCGCCACCTACTGGTATAACTACTGGAGTAATTGATGCGATATTTATTTGAAGCATCAAGTTACTTTCAAAAGGTGATTTACTCTTTGTTCACTTCCGTTGGGATGGGGAGACTGGTTGTCTCCCTCGGTTTGCAAGGGCGTGGTTTGTGTTTGCTCCCTCATGAGGTTTATTTATTTGTTTGTTGCTTTATTATTGCAAAGTGGTCCACACGTGCAAAGTTGGTTGATAACATAACTGCAAGAAAGTAAGTAGCCTATAGTTAACATTAACAATCACTTCTTTACAAAGTGACAAACTATCTTTACTTAAAATTAAACATTTAAAATTTTACTTAAAATTTCCTGTCATTTCCTGGAATACAGCCTATGTCATATTAGCAGAACATTTTACACATGGGAACAACCAATGTTTAGTCAGTAATTCAAAAAGGTCCATATTAAAGCTCTTGATTTTATTGTTCACCAATGCATTTGTTACAATAAGGATATAATTACAGGTAGACCATTGATGGCTCCTCTTTGCATCCTTATGGCAATTTTAATTGTTTTCTTTCTTTCTTTCTTTTTTTAAAATCTATTCCCTTAACAGATTATATATTATAAATTCTTCAAGTTAGTTAAAATGTACCACAATAAAACATGATAAATTATAGTAAAGGTGGTCATGAGAAGTTTAAAAAGCTTGCAGGATCATCATCATGTTTTCCATCATGTCTTTTTAGTGGCTGTTTTTAGATCATGTTTGACTTTCTCCATAGCGTTTTACTACATTCTAAATAGAATTTAAATGGGTTGCACATTTTATCATAGGAATGGCTCGCGCGAATATCACACTTTTGGAGCGCGCTGGTGAACGCGCCTACGGTGATTCGCGCGCCACTCATTCTTACAAAAGCTCTGAACGCGCGATGTAGGCTATACAATGTATTAATACCCTGATTCTTTCGGTGTGGGGAGTACAGGCAACATGTGAGAAGTGCCGGTACGCAAGAAAAAGCGAGGTTACACAACAGATTAAAATATAGAACTGCCGGTACGCACCGGCCCACTTCGAGCACTGAGTAAGATCGCGGGTGTTTGATTCTAGATCTCAATCTTTTAATGATTAATCATGCAATTTTATTGCGCGCTATGTTTTTGTGCTGAATTCGTATCGAATTCCTATCGTTTTCGTAGGCTATTGAGAGAATAAAATACAGAAATCCCTTCATTTCCCTAAAAAAAACAAACCAATTTGAACTGGAACGCTGTCCCCCCTCGAAATTCACTCCCCGGACGCCGTCCCCCCGCGTTACCCCCCATTTCCAGCCCTGAGTATAAAGCTCAAGAAAGTGCATCCATCCATCATAAACGTACTCCACATGGTTTGGGGGGTTAATAAAGGCTTTCTCAAGCAAAGTGATGCATTTGTGTAAGAAAAATATCCATATTTATCAAGTTATAAAGTAAAATATCTAGCTTCTGCCAGACCGCCTTCCGTATTCAACTTACGAAGAAAGTGTAACACCTCTCGCAGTTCAAAACGCTTACACTATGTCCTATGCCTTCCATACACACGTCAGTTGTGCTTTTTTTGTAAGTTGTGCTTTTGTTTTTTTGCATTGCTTCGCTTCAGAAGGCCTTTATTAGCCCCCCGGAGCCGTGTGGAGTACATTTATGATGGATGGATTCACTTTCTTGAGCTTTATACTCATTGGTCCCGTTCACTGCCATTATAAAGCATGGATGCATCAGGATATTTATTAATATAACTCTGACTGTGTTCATCAGAAAGAAGAAAGTCATTTACACCTAGGATGGCTTGAGGGCGAGTAAAGCTTGCGGTAATTTTCATTTCAAAATGAACTAATCCTTTAAGTAAACAGTGCTTTATCTTTCAGGGAAAGTCTTAACAAAATTCAGGGACAGAAATTGAATAATCAAATGTAAAATAACGCTGCAAAGTCTTCACTGTATAAATTAAATTTATTTAATATTTTTTACTACAAAAGTGATTGTAGCTACAAAAGTGATTTTCTCTTTGTATTTTGTTGTTTGATTAACATTAATGACACAGACAGCAGCAGGAATTTTAGGCTGCTGTCACTTTAAGAGCTAATGCACGGATCCAATACAATGATACGCATTACGCAAATATGTGTCCGTTTAAGCTCAAATAAAGGCAGAACTTTGCAATTAATCCAAGAATCATGTGCGTTTCAAACCGTGGTGCCTGCTCCGTATGTATCACAGATCAACTATGGTCCACTCGACATCGCACATCATGCGATATGACTATCACGGATGCGCACATCGCGACATCGATGCTAAAACGATTTATCGTGCAGCTCTAATTCAGATCAATTACAATGACAACTCAAGGTCACGGTGATATCACAGATATTATAATCTGCAGTATTTTGCATTTAAAACCAAAGTCTTTGACCATTCAGATTTCCAGCAGCCAAACAATATATAACCTGGATCTGGTACGTGAACTTAATTTTTCTTGTAAAGCGCTGACATGATGCATAGTCTTGCACTGGGGTTCTTTTTGACCTTGCGATTGTTCAGCTGTTATTTTATTTATATATATTTTTAAACACTCATGCAGTGTATTGTTAGGCGTCCTGGTTTCCTGTGCCGCCGGCCTGTTTCTGTCACGCCGAATATTAATGTTCAAGCGCGAGAGGCGCTGCGGTAAGGAATGATCCACGAGCTCCTGTTCGTACAAGCTCATCTGCATCACCACAGGAGGATTCTCACCTGCGAGCCCCTCACCTTCTTTCACCTGAGCATCACTTCATTCTGCAGCACCGCATTCATTATAGACAATGAGATGACTTTTATTTAATGACTTTTTACCTAGTAGGTGCTTGTGCTCTCAGTTCAACCAATAACTGCCATTTGGGTTAATAAATCAAACTAGTGCTGTGAAATGCAGTTGAACTGGTGTCCAAAGGAAAGCAATATCAATTTGTTAAATTTTTGTCTGTCATTGTGAACATTACCTGTTTACCATATGTGCCCTGTTCACCCATTAAGTTCTGTGAATTTAAAGCTGGACAGTTGTGTACAATTGAATTTTTAAAGTTGGACAAAGAAGTGTACAATGATATGTAGTTGAATTGGTGTCTAAAAGACGCCATAATCATAGTTATAGTTTTGAAGGCAACCTTTTCACCCTGTGCGCCCTGTTCATCCAAAACTAGTTTGAATGTAGAGCAGGATTTTGTGTTATTGGTGTCCAAAAGAGGTAAAAATCACCAAAATATATAGATAATATAATAAATAGAATTGTATATGTCATAGGTACAAGACATTGGAAAATATTAGATACGGACTACAAATGCCATTTGTGCCATACACATTACATTGCTAAAAATCATCCAATATCCTCTTTGTTTTAGAATAAATATATCAGAATATCCATAAAAACAAAATTGTAGTAATAAAATACTTTTCAGATTAACTTTTTACAATAAAGTTGATTCATTCATTTCCACTGGCCAAGTAGTAGGCCTATTTTAATTGTTTTAAACAATTCAATTCAAATCAATCAAATTTATGTAGTTTTGCTGATAAGGTGAACATATCTTTTAGGATGTTGATAGGCTGTTTTTAGTGGAAACAGATAGGCCTACTTATTTATTGCAGCGTAAACAAAATTGTCTGACTCGGCAAGTATTTTAAAAAGGAAACGTGCAAATCTTACCATTTTCTTCAAGCTGTATCCTTCAAATACAGTGGTATTTCTCATAATTGTTTGAAGATGCCTTCACATGAAATGAACACCTCCGTGCAGCTACGGTTGTACAATAAGCTATTATAATTGGACCTATTTAAACTGGACAATGGACCGTTCCAGCAGTGTCTGCCATAATATCGAAGTAAGTGTGCATCACTGATCATCGTTCTCGATTAAAATATTTTGTCATACCATGAGATCTGCAGTTTAGTTTAAAGAGGAATTGTGTGCCTATCACTTCTCGCTGTCATTAAAACAGTGTGTCACACGAAAAGTGATCAAAAGTAGCACATCCACTATCTAAATTCATATAATTTTTGTTTAACTTCTGCGTAATGACATTATGTAATTTCAGTGCTTATCGTCGTCAATGAAAGTGGAATATTAATGTAAATGTGTATATCAAAATGAAAACAGTTTACTTCATTACTTTTCTCACACTAGTAAAAGAGTTTGTACGCATGGGTCAGAGTTTGTGTGCAGGTGCGCAAATTTTCCCATCAAGGTTGTTTTTTAAATCCCATCTTTTGCATAGGAAGTGGCGTACGTCTCTTTCAGGGCATGTTTTGTGCGTACGCAACATTATAAATGAGGCACCAGGTTTTTAGCAAAATATTAGTTATTGTTTTGAATGTTACCTTTTCACCCTGTGTGCCTTGTTCACCCAAAAAGTAGTGTGAATGTAGAGCCAGACTTTGTTAATGAGAGTACAGTGAAATACAGCTAAATTGGTGCCCAAAAGCGGCTATAATCACCTTGTTAATGAGAGTAGAGTGATAAATAGTTAAATTGGTGTCCAAAATAGGCTATAATCACCGTGATACGTTTTTGGCAAAATATTAATTAGCATTTTGAAAGTTACCTTTTCACCCCGTGTGCCCTGTTCACCCAAAAAGTAATCTGTATTTAGAGCTGGACTGTTGTATTGGTCAGTGTACATTGATTTAATTTGTGTTCAAAAGAGGTCAAGAACTCCTTGTTATGCTTTTGACAAAATATATGCTATCATCTAGAATTGTACCTGTTTGCCCTGTGCACCTTGTTCACCCAAAAAGTACTTTAAACCTATAAGCCAGACGTTTGTGTGAAGGAGCAAACAGTATTATACAGTAAAACTGAATAGACATCAAAGTCAACCTGTTATGCTTTTGAATAAAAATCTGTCATCATCTTGAATGTTACCCATTCACCCTCTGCACCCTGTTCACCCAATAAGTACCGTGACTCTAGAGCAGGACCACTTTATGTTTTTCGGGTAAGATTTGTTACCTCCTTGAGAGCATCTTGTGTCCAGATTTCCACAAAACTCTCGTCGACTCATTTTTCTCGGATATATCCAGGTCTTGGAGCCACCCAGAGGTGTCACCTGGACCAGAGAAATGACCGTTGTGACCGGTCACCTTTAAATGTCAACACGTTTTCTCATTCTGTTCTTACATGGCTGGAAAAGCCGGCGGACAGCAGACCTTCTCTCTTCCCTACGTATTAACGAGAATAATGACTAGTTTGGTGAATTATGGCGGCGTGGTATTTTGGGGCGCTACAGAGTTATTGACCTGTTCTCTCTTTCGGTAATCAGTGTGGAGCTGGACATTTCTCCCTAATGAGATAATATCCGATACAAATTACTACTGTGCTACCTCCCGCTGTCTCCACTGCTTCAGTAATCCATATCTTTTTCATTTATTCTTATTGTTTTACATAGGTAACGTTTATTGGTCATGCTAGTCTCGAAGCAAAACTCTAACTGCCCCTGCCCCCAGCATGCTTATTAGAAGGTGTCTGCAAATCCCGACCCTTATCCCGAGGCTATTCCCACCATGCTTGCGGACACCGTCAAGGGGAAAGCAGAATAAACGCTGCTGTCACATTTCCTCCGCAGGCTAACGGCATCTTGGGCTACAATTAGCCAGCAGTGCCAGTCGTCCCCCCCTCTGGTCTTTTGTTATGCAAATGAGACGCATGTAACGCGCCGTTTAGCTGGAATTTTGCAGATTTTCTCTTTCACTGAAAGGATCCGCTTAGTGAATGGGGAGTTTTACTTTAACTTGACTGGCTTTGTGCGACTGTCAGTTCGACTTTTATTCCTTTTTCTTCAGCAGAAACGGTGGTAGTTGTTGTCGCAGTCAGTCACCATCATGTCAAGATTATGATTGTTTGTTAATTTGTAGTTTTGTCTAGATATATTGTTTTGTCTGGAAGCATGTTTGGTTTGAATTGTCTACCTAGACTACGGTTTTTGAGCATCATGCCTAGTGAGCTACCTACCTTGATGACATTCTGAGCATCGAACATGTTGGTCTTCCTTCCTATACAGAGTTTCTGAGCATTAAGCAAGAAAGCCAACTACGTAGGTGGCTTTTTTGCTAGCATACTTAGACTAGACAGCATTTTTGGGAATCAAATCTTGTGAACTGCCTACCTAGGCTGCATTTTTTTTAACATCATAATTTGTCAGCTTCCTACCTAGACAGCATTTTTAGACCTCAAACCTAGTGAGCTGCCTATCTAGACAACATCTGGCATTAAACCTATTGAGATCCCTATCTAGACAGATACTTAGAGAACTGCCTAAGTAGACTCAAATTTGGGCATAAATCTATAGTTGTCTGTCTTTATAGGTAGCATTTTTGGGCGTAAAACCTCCTGACCTCCCTATCTAGACAGAATTTTTGAGTGTCAAACCTAGTAAACTGCCTACCTTGACAGTGCTCATGGGCATTTTACCTAGTTAGCTGCCTTTCTAGACAGCATTTTTGACCATGAAACCTAATGAGCCCCCTACATAAATGGAGTTTATGGGCATTTTACTTTGTTAGCTCCCTATCTAGGCAGCATTTTCAGGGATCAAACCGAGTGAGCTCCCTATCTAGTAGGGATCTTGAGTATTTGAGTATACACGGACATGACAGCGATGATCGATCATAAAAACGATGATCTCCATGAATTAAAAATATATACACTACCAGTCAAAAGTTTGGACACAGTAAGATTTTTAATGTTTTTAAAAGAAGTTTCATCTGCTCACCAAGGCTGCATTTATTTAATTAAAAATACAGTAAAAACAGTAATATTGTGAAATATTATTACAATTTAAAATAACTGTTTTCTGTTTGAATATATTTTATAAAGTAATTTATTCCTGTGATGGCAAAGCTGAATTTTCAGCATCATTACTCCAGTCTTCAGTGTCACATGATCCTTCAGAAATCATTCTAATATGATGATTTGCTGCTCAAGAAACATTTATGATTATTATCAATGTTGAAAACAGTTGTGTACTTTTTTTCAGGATTCCTTGATGAATAGAAAGTTCAAAAGAACAGCATTTATCTGAAATACAAAGCTTTTGTAACATTATACACTACCGTTCAAAAGTTTGGGGTCAGTAAGAAATTTTATTTTTATTTTTTTGAAAAGAAATTAAAGAAATGAATACTTTTATTCAGCAAGGATGCATTAAATCAATCAAAAGTCACAGTAAAGACATTTATAATGTTACAAAAGATTATATTTCAAATAAATGCTGTTCTTTTGAACTTTCTATTCATCAAAGAATCCTGAAAAAAATATATTGTACACAAATATTTTGTACAATTGTACACAATAAATGTTTCTTGAGCAGCAGATCATCATATTAGAATGACTTCTGAAGGATCATGTGACACTGAAGACTGGAGTAATGATGCTGAAAATTCAGCTTTGATCACAGGAATAAATTACTTTATAAAATATATTCAAACAGAAAACGGTTAGTTTAAATTGTAATAATATTTCACAATATTACTGTTTTTACTGTATTTTTAATTAAATAAATGCAGCCTTGGTGAGCAGATGAAACTTCTTTTAAAAACATTAAAAATTTTACCGATTCTAAACTTTTGACTGGTAGTGTATTTTTTTTTCTGATTGGTTATTGTGGCATTTTGGGCGGTTCCTGAGGTCTGATTGGTTAGCGTTAGGACAGCATGCCATCCCAGGGCCCCAGACTGCGCCTAAAACGGTCGCATTTGCGACTAAAAATATTAATTTGCGAGTGATATTTTTGCTGAGGTCGCCATTGGCGACTATACAAATTCAAACGTTATGACTGTAAAATTTGCATGTTATTTCCGTGTTCCCTGACCAGTAGCCTATCACATCATTTGCTGTGTTGACGTAATTAAATGAGATACTGCGTGTGAATGTTTCACTGAGTTAGAGCGCCGAAATATGAACAGGTAGGGAAAAATATCACACACCAAACAGATGCCAAAGAACTAGAGCTGATGAAAGCCGACTGTGTTGTCGGTGCAAAACTGCTGCATTTGAACACGGTTCTGCTCCTGCGTAAAGGAGACAACTGCCTATTTCTTCATATAAATTCGTCTATATTCGTCATTCAAAAGGGGAAACCAGCTCTACAGACTGCAGATACACATGATGCAGCGCGTGCTTACTGTTTAAATATCAATCATGCTGATCACTTTCATTATTCCACTCCGCTCATGCTCATCAGATCAATTTAAGGTCAGTAAAAGTTTTCAGTGCCTTAAACAGTATAACAAGAGTATAAACGATCATTTTAAGGTGTCTTATATTTTGTGGATGGAAAAACAAATCGCGATACTCCCTAATGTGATTATTATTAATTTCATTAAATAAATGTGAGCGCTGCATGTTTTAAAGTCAACAGATGGCGCTGTTGCGCGTTCTTCAGAGCAGCTCGCATTCAATGATTAGCGCACATTTGTCAACCTATTGCTTATGAACTAATGCTGATCATTTATCACAAAGTTTACTTTATATTATATTGTTTTGTAAACGGTTGTAGCAACGTAATTTTTTAATCCTCATCTGAACTTGAATGAGCAGCAAAAGTAAAGCACAGACATTTCAAAATAAGAGTGCCGTTGTATTTCAAAGTAATCAAAGTCAAGCAGTATGTATATCAATTGCCCCTGTTTGTTATTTGGTTACACAAACCAAATTTAATATATTTATATATTTATTTCCATATATTTATATTTATTTTCATTTGATTCAAAGTAAACTGTTGTAGCTTCAGGAAGGAAGGACTAAGAACATTGTTTGACACGTATTATTCAATATAAAGATTTTACTCGCATCAGGGTTATTATAGTCAACTAAAACCATTAAAAACATTTTTTATTGCTTGAAATCAATGTTAATACAAAAATAAAAATCTATACAAACTAAACAGACATGTTTAAAAACAACAAAATATAAAACTAAAAACAAACAAAACAAACAAAAAACTTAACAAAAAATGAAAGCAGAAAATATAAAAATCTAATCGGATTCAAAATATTAACAAAAACTATAATAGTATTAAGTGAAAATAGTAACATTCATTCCCCAGAAAAGTCACAAGATGAAAATGCTGAAACTGTAAAGGAGATATATAAACACAACAGGATGATTAAAAGTAAGTGATTTTAAAATTTTGAGTTCATTGTTTTGTGGCTCTTAAAAAAATTATTTGGCACCTGTTTTTTCCCCCTGTAGGAGCCAATGGCTCCTTAATGAATTTTTTTTTGTGTGGAGCCATGCATCCAGACCAGTGTCCTGACATTTCATCCTACCCGTCAGATTGTCCTACCCGGGCTTACTGCGCGTGCACACATCAAAATTACATTTTTGTCATGGTAAATAACACAAAATTACTGTATTTAGGTGTAGATGTTAATAAAGCCTTAATAGGTAGCATTTTTTTGCTGTCGAATTGTGCTACCTACTTTTTCAATGGGAAGTAGCAAAATCTAACAGGGTACAAATTGTCAGAAAATGTGAAACTATATTTGATGATGCCTGAATCACTTTGATAATGAAAATATAGTTGTGTGTATTCATTTACTCTTCAGCGTTATCTCAAACAGCAGTGCCAACGTTATTGACTATGATTAGGTTAAGACAGTCATATTCCTTTTAGATGTTTATTTTTCAAAAAACATTGATATTATTAATAATTCATCAGTGTTATTTTTTTCATCATATTTTTTCAACAGGCCTATGTTTTAATTAAAATCGTTTCTCATTGTGGTGTCGAAAAACATGCAGGGATGTCTGGAATTACTTGATGAAGTAGATGAAAATACAGTTAAGAGCAAGATGAGCAGCACCAATCTGCCATAGACATAACATTGTAATGAGAACACCATAGAATGTTTTGAATTCTTTGTGCTTTGGTTGCCGGGCATTACCAACAGGAGTAACACATTTTGGTTAGCATGTAACTTAGTTCAAGTTCTCTTGCATTTGCATTGTTCTGTGCAGATACCAGTTGTAATGTTATTAAGTTTGTTGTGTAGGATATCTGATTAATTTCATACTTGTCATATAACAGGCTTCAGTTTATTGGTGTTCATTCACTCTTCAGCTTCACCTCATGCAGCTATTCCTTTTAAATGTTTCTTTTTCGGAAACATTGATGCATTGATTATCTAGCAGTGTTATTTTTCTAGTCATATTTTCACATTTTGATAAACATTTGGATGTCATTTTTTATTTGTCAACATAAATTTTTTGTGACAGTGTATTAATTAAAATATTTTTGCTATCGCCATGACGGACACGCTCTGCCCCACCCCCTGCACACGCCCTGCCCCATGAGTACTTGTTTTTGAGAATTATCTGTATTCGAAATAAAAAATTGACAAAAATTCCCAACCCTATCTAGACAGTATTTTTGGGCATAAAACCTTATGAGACGCCTACCTAGACATGATTTATGGGCATTTTTCCTGGTTACCTCCCTATCTAGACAGGAATTTTGGTGTCATACCTATTGAGCTGCCTAAAGAATGAAATTTGGGCATCAAATCTAATAAAATGCGAACAAACAGCATTTCTGGGCGTAGACAGCATTTTAATAGGTTTGTTGGTCCCACTTTATATTAGGTGGCCTTAACTACTATGTACTTACATTAAAAAAATAAGTACAATGTACTTGTTGTGTTCATGCTGTATTGCAAAACACTTTTGCTGCTATTGAGGTGGGATACGGGTAGGTTAGGGACAGGTTTGGTGGTATGGGTTTAAGGGTGGGTTAAGGTGTAAGAGATGGGTCAACAGTGTAATTATAAATGTAATTACAGAAATTAATTAAAGATGTTATTATATGCAGGTATTTTTCAAAATATAAGTACAATGTAAAAACATGTATGTACACAATAAGTGCATTATATCAAATGATTAATTTAAATGTAAGTACATAGTAGCTAAGGCCACCCAATATAAAGTGGGACAGGTTTGTCTGAAAATTGTTGTCTTAAAGCACATTTGTTTGTCTGTAGTTAACCTTTTGTTCATATTCAAAACCATTTTTCTTTTGGGCTACATTTCGACAGTAACACGCAAATCGTTTTCCGTGACCCACTTTTCCCGATGACCTCACGTCCCTGTGTCAGTCAGCAATGGAAAGGGGGGTTGCTTGTTAAACTGGGGTGTCTACCTAACCACCTTCTACCTCTACCTAACCAGCAGGTAGTATTTGTTTGCAAAAATGTGCATAGAAACATGGAGATTTTTGAGGCACAAGGGGACGTCACTTTAAGTAGGGCGTGTGTGCGACTGCGGCACTGAGTTCGACTGTTAGCTTACATGCACCCTTTGCAATGGAATAAGGTGGATTTGCAGTGCTGGCGTGCTCCTACCCTGACAGACTGTCCCACAGTGGCACTTCGCCACAGTTGGTCGTGTATGTGTGTGTGTCTTTGCCGTCTGCCTCTCTCTCCGGTCCACAGGGGCCATCTGATTGGCTCTCGAGGGTGGAGCCCTGCTTAGCGCTGACATACTGCACCCAGCCCTCAGGGCGTTCTGATTGGCCGGGGGAGGGATGACATCACAAAGGCCAGCTGTTGATTTGGCGGAGAGTGTGTGTGTGTGCGTGAGAGAGAGAGAGGAGAATCAGGAAGGATTGCGGCAGCGATGGCTTTGGGCAGGTACGCGAACGCTCCACGCTCAGACGGAGGAGAGCAGAGCTGCACTGAGCGCGCTCCGTTTGATGGCACTCGGTCTGCTATGGAAACTAATGATGTGAGCAGAGCAGCGGATCATGAACGACAGGCAGGTGTGTGTGTGAAGTCTTGAACGTGTTGAGTTGCATGCTGATGTTTTTTTCTTGCTCGTTTTAATTGAGGTGAACGTAAAAATAAATACGTAAAGTAGTAAAAAACTTGAACAAAATAGTTGAAATTTCGTACGTTTATTTTTACTATGGAACACTTTAGATGGAAAAAATTATAACATTTGAGATTGGTCTTCATATAAATATATGCAAAAACGTGAGTGATAAAATAATCTAAATTAGTTTTTAGTGCTAATTCCATCTTTAAACCTCGGTTAAATTCATTGTGACTAAATTTGCTTGTCAGCAAATTGCACTCTCTGCTCGTGTGCGTGTGTGCGCACACACTTTGCGATGACATTCTCATAATTGCTCTATTTTATAATTTAAAAATGCGCCTGAGGCGGCTATCAGTGGAAAGCTGGGTGTTTGTGTCGGTGTAAATTACAGCCGAAGGCAGCCTGGCTAATATCGTTAATGTGGCGAATCGTGTAAATGAACTGATGAGATGAGAAGAGGAGAGGAGAGGAGAGGAGAAGAATAGCTCAGCTGTGACAGCGGCCACACACTGAGAACACGGATTGTGACAGGAGGAGGAAAAAAGGAGGGAAAACCATTAGCAATGCTTTTATCTAGAAATGCATATTAGTCTAAAACAGGGGTGAAGTGAAATATGTGTAGCCTGGAGCCCAGCGCAGTGATGCGCTTCTTTTGTCAGGAGGGTAAGTGCTCGCTGCTTCCTGAATTATGATGATTAATAATTGATAATGGGAAATTACGGATGGACTTTATTGTCTGGACAAGAAAGTTAAAGCGAGATGTTGTTGCATCCATTTTTGTGAAAAGTTGTTTTTTTTCTTTTTTTCTTTTAATTTGCATGTATTAGTCTGTTGTGTTTTTATTGTCTTTTGTTTTGGTTTTTTTAGTGGTTTGTTGAGACAAAACGTAAAAAAAGGAAAACGGTTAAACGAAAGTGATGTTTGTTTGTGAGCTGACGTTTTAGCTTTGTCTGATTAAAGTCCGTGTGTCCATTCCAGAATTAGTGAATTATGACATTGACTGTCTCAACTCAGTAAACTACCTTGACAGCATCATTGGGCATCGTACCTAGTGAGCTTCCTACTTAGATGCCATTTTTGGGCATCAAAAGATTATTACCGGTTTGCCTAGACAGAATTTGTGGGCATCACAAATAGTGCGCTTGCTTCCTAGACAGCGTTTTTAGGCATAATACCTCTTGAACTGCTTTGCCGGATGTGTTTTTTTTGACATCATACCTAGTGAGATGCCTAGATGGCATTTTTCGGCATCAAAAGCTTATTAACTGTTTGCCTAGACAGTATTTGTACTTTGAGCATCACTTTTGTCAGCTAAATGCATAAATGCAAATGTAAAACCTTATTATTCGCCTACCCAGACAGCATTTTTGGCCATCAGATCTAGTGAGATGCATTTTAGGGCATTATACCAATTGAGCCAACTACCTAGATGGCATTTTCAGGCATCAAAAGCTAATTAACTGTTTGCCTAGATGGCAATTGTGTGCATCATACTTAGTGCACTACCTTCCTAGACAGCATTTTTTGTCATAATTCCTTGTGAGCTGCCTTTCTGGATGAATTTAGATTATTATACCTTTTGTGCTGCCTAAGTAGCAGTTTTGAGAATCATTTTCGTCTGCTAAATGCATAAATGTGAATGTAAAACCTTGTTATACGCCTACACAGGCAGCATTTTTGGCTATCAGATCTAATGAGATGCATTTTAGGTAGTTATACCTATTGAGTCACCTACCTAGACTGCAATTTCAAGCATCAAAAGCTTATTACCCATTTGCCTAGACAGCAATTGTGGGCATCATACTTAGTGCGCTACCTTCCTAGACTGCAGTTTTGGGCATTGTACCAAATGAGCTTCCTATCTACACAGCATGTTTTGGCATCAAACCAAGAGAGAATTATACATATCTAGCGAGCTGCCTTACTAGACAACATGGTTGTGCACTACCTTTCTAGACAGCCATTTTAGGAATTGTACCCACACTAAACAGCATTTAGGGCATGAGACCTAGTTAGCTGCCTTTCTAGACAGCATTTTTGGGCATCAAAATCTTACCTTGACAACAGTACCCAGTGAGCTGCCTAGCTAGAAAGCATTTATGGGCAGTCTTAGATATCAGTACGCTACCTATCTAGATAACATTTTTAGTCATCATACTTAGCAAAGATAGCTTTTTTTTGGGTAACATATGTTATTCTTGAGCATCACTCGACTGGAAACATACCAGTTATACCCAACAATGCTGTCTAGGTAGCTGTGTAGTTTTTGAGAGACAGCCGGGGTATTTGTGTGTTTCTGCGGTGGTTGATTTTCTCTTTTTTTTTTTAATCCTCCAGCGTCAAACTCGGACATCTGTACTGTCAAGTTTGTGAAAATATACAGCCGCCGAGGTCCGCGGGGAGTCTTTTTTTTTTTTCTCTAGTGATGCTCGGAAGAACTTATTGAATATGGATCGAAAACTGTTGTGCATGCAGGAGGGGAGGCTAGTTGCGGTGGAGGGCGTATTTTGAAATGCAGATTCAGATTTTTCACTTCACCTCGACATAAACGCCGTGTTCGGCAGTGCTGAGATTAGCCCGCAGCAAGAGAGATGCTTGGATATTTATGAACAGCACTCGTGTAATTCCTGCCCAACAGTAGGTGTTTCAATCCATGTGTGGGAGGAAAAGCGCTCTCATAAGTCATAATTGTCCTTGAAAGCGTCAGTTGGTGCGCAATTGTGCCGCCCTTTGTCTCTGCGCCCCAGAATGGTCCGTTTTGAGCCCAAAGAAGATCAAGAGACACATTATCCACTCCTACTTCCTGCGGTGATGTGGGATAATGCCAGTGACCTGTGCGCAAACACTCACGGAAAAGTCATGGCATGGTCTCGGGTAATTCTGATGGACCGTCTGGCTGTTTGGATGACAAATTGTGTATTTGTGCTTGTGTGTGGTCATACCCACCTGTTCTTGTCATTGCCACCACCTGCGTTACTGTCAAATCGCGCGTGATGCTAATCCCTTGAATTTTGATCAGTGTGTGTGTTTCATGGTATGCATCTCCTGATGGTTTTAGTAACCTGAATCTCTAGCAGGACTCTACTGTGGTCAGATTGTGCAGTGTATTTGGACCCAGTTGGTGTGCTTTGCGGGATTACCGAGCCAGGTTAGGCCCGTTTGACCTCGAGATATATGGCGGGTCGCGACTTGGCACAGGTTTCTATATTGACTGTGATGAGATGGCCGGGGTGGGGCTGGGTGTTTTTGGATCATTAATGCCCCGGCGAACACTGGCCCATATGTTCAGTTCATAAAGACACAAGCTTGAATTAGAGCTGCACGATTAATCATTAAAAGATCGCGATTTCGCTTCAAATACCCACATGATCTCATTTCTTAATGACAACAATTCTGCCGCTTAGCCAGAGAGAGCAGCTGTCATGAATAGAGGTATGAAACAGCTTCACAAACAGTCTTTTGAACCACAGAGGTATCATTATTTCTGTATTACAAATATTCATTATCACAGAAGTACTGGAATAAAAGTTTATTGTTCACCTTTTGAAAGTAATTTGACGCTTCAAATATCGATTGTATCGATTACATCATTACGCCACCAGGTGGCGACAAGTGACTATTAAAAAAGTGTCATTGAATCGTTCATTCAAGAGATTCTTTCTTTCAAAAACACTGATTCATCCAGTAATGAAACAACAGTAACAAGTATTTATGATTGGGTCATTGAATTATTAATTCGAACTGATTTATTTTAAATAATTCATTCAGAGTAATTAAACATTTTAAATAGACTGCAGCAATTAACATTTTGTCAGAAACTCATTTTGTTTAGTTGTCTCTTCAGAATTGTGGGAGAATCGTGATTTCTGTTTATCCAGAATCGTGCAGCTTTTGCTTGATGGAATGAATCCTACTGTTGGGATTCATTCCTACTGTTCATTATTTTCTTGACTTGTCAGAACACCTCAAGTAATTTTAATGAACTAAACATTCATGAGTAGGATTAGTCATTTTGTCATCTGTATCGAGTTGGCACCAGGGTTGTTGTCATTAACTAAAACTTTCTGAAAAATTGAAATAAAGATAAAGTAATTTATAAATATTAGATGGAAAACTAAATGAAAATTAGAAATGCACTAAAATTACTAGTGGTCATAGTAGGATTTGACATTACATGGGAATGAACAAATGAATGAATCCTACTATGGTGAAGGCTTGAATCAGTAATATTAATTTATGTGAATGGAACCTATAGGACGGTTAAAAACATGGTGACCTATTAAATATTCATACATTTATTGACTTGTCAGCTGTGATGTTACCTTTTTGTCAAAGTATTGTCATTCATTTTTATGGTATCTTTCATAATGTTTTTGTTCTTTCTTGTGTTAGTGTTGCGTGGATGCTACCGATGCTAATAGTTCATCATAGTAGTGCCATAATGTTGTTTTTTGGTACTACTTGTCATAGCAGGATTTGATTTTGCCATTTGTGGTATGTTGAAACAATGATACTAATCATTCTTCACAGTAGGATTCTTAATTTTGCCTCCTGTATTAATTTGGTACTACAAATTCTAGTTGTTCTTCACTGTTGGATTTACAATTTCTCCAGTCAAATAAATTGGTATGGTCGATACTAATTGTTTGTCAAAGTAGGTTTTGTAATTTCACCACTTGTGTTGAGTTTGGTATTTATTTTATAATACCTGTTTGCCTTGACAAGTACTGTCCCAAATGTCACACTCTTTATCTTATTATAAGTCTCTTTCTTTTTGACTAGCAAGAAGTTTTTCTGTCAAACATGATAGCAATGCCAATTTCAGTCAGACGGTGGATAGAAGTGTCTCAATTTGTAGATGAATAGGGCTTATTTCAAGAAATTTGTTAACTAAAGTGATTGTACTAGATAGGAAGGTTTGAAGACGCGACATCACGAGACCTATGCATTAACTAAACGTTGTCATACTGATTTGTAGTCAAAAAACTACTGTTTTTATATTCCAATCAACAGACTATACTTTTAAATTGAGTATGGAGCCTTATTTATCGGCTTAGTATTCCTTATAGTGCATTGAAATGCTTAAAATGCGTAAAAGGTTCAGTGTTAAACGTGACTTCCTCTCAATGTATTTTAATGTTCCTGTTTCTCTGCAGCACAGTCTGTTCTACATATTCATGTCACCGTCCTGACACTTTTTTAAAAGCGCTGCAGTGCTTCTGCTCCCGAAAGACCTTTTAGACTTTCCGTCAAAAAACCCACACGCAAGTTCAGTTCTCCCTACTGTATCCATACGTCCCTGACCTCTTGACCTCGCTGTATTTGACCCCATGACCTCTGTCCTTGTGTGTGTGTGTGTGTGTGTGTGTGTGTGACAGGTGTCCGAGGGTGATGCGGAGCATGTGCGTGAGCCGTGGCTTGGCGACCCGACCCAAGCGCTGGTGACGGGGGTCATGGGACTGCTGCTGCCCCCTGTCCGTCTCTCAGTCCGCCCCGCTGCCTCCGGAGGCCCCTGGGTCCTACACTCCCTAAGGTTCCTGCCCAGTCCTGAAAACAGCACAGCTGGTAAACCAACATTTGTACTGATGTTGTTTATGCGAATAAGTTTACTTTTAAACGAAATACCAAAATGTTTTTAGTTAATGACAGTTTGTCAAAATATAAAATTTGACAGAAATGAAAACAAAGCTTTGAGGGATAGAAGTTCCCAGTTCTCTTTCACATACCTAGATTTCAATAGTTTTATAACTTGTGGAACTTATAGTTACAGACTATGTAAATGCATCTTTTTTTCAACAAAAAGTTTGAACAATTGTGCGTTCACCATATTGTGCGTACAATCTTGTTTTCATTTGCTTCAAATTAGTAATGGAGGCTAACTAGTGAAATTTGTCGATTCTCAATATTGATATCATAAAACTATAAAGGCATTAACGTTCCTGCAAATATTTACAATCTAAACAACTTTAATTAAAACAGTGACTTTCAAGTTTCAACATACAGTACTTTGTTTCTTGTGTTTCTTTTTCGACTAGCCTGCACTGCTTGGCCTTTTTACGCAAGCTTTTCTAACAAATCAGATTTACGAATCGTTCATAGTAGAAGGTTTGGCACTTGAATATTAATTAGTTTACATGATTGCTCAATTCCACTTGTAACGTCAGCAACTAATTAATATTTACGAGCTAATCTTTTGCCATATGTGGTGAAATTACGAATCCCTCCATGGTGAAGTCTTCATGAATGGCTCATGAATATTAATTAGTTTGTGACTGCATGTTCCAGAAAGGTTATGAATCAACTTCAACATGAATGGAATTATGATTAATAATTTTTTATGAACTAATCCTTTTACTCAAATACTGAATTGAGTCCTACGGAACTATCCAGAAAAATTTGGTATGGCACTGAGTATGCTTTAAGTTTGCAACCTCAATTTTATTCACATCAAATTAACTATAGGTGCAAATTTATCTATGAAAAAAGATTTCACTTGTAGATTTTTTTTGTACTTATAATTTTTAATTATGTAGATTGACATTAGCCTGCAGGCTTAACTGATTGGCCGAAAAGCATATGATGATAATTGGGCGCTAGTCAGCTGTCTAATTATCGAATACTACTATGGGAAATGAATATTAATTAGGTTACATGACTGCACATTCAAGGAAGGTTTACGAAGCAGCTTCAGACATCATTAATATTCATGAGGTGAGCCTTTGGCATTGCAGAATTCGTAATGTCATCCAACCTGTGTTACATTTTTACAAATTTAACATCAATTTGTTATCAAAGAACCAGTAATTTTAACATCACAAGTTGAAATCAACATAATTATGCT
This sequence comes from Hypophthalmichthys nobilis, assembly GCA_037950665.1. Lineage (NCBI taxonomy): Eukaryota > Metazoa > Chordata > Actinopteri > Cypriniformes > Xenocyprididae > Hypophthalmichthys > Hypophthalmichthys nobilis. The sequence goes on from CM075476.1 coordinate 34,347,691, forward strand.
GTCAACTAAATCACCAGTGTGTCTTTATCTCGCAGGTGGTGATTTTCAGCCTTGCGTCTGAGGATAATGTCTGAATCTTCTCTGGACACCAGAAGTTGTGACGTTATGAAGGTTCTGGAGAGTGATGGGCCGCACATGGCTGAACCGTCCGCGACCCTTGACGACCCCCAACACACACCCCAGAACAACGGCACACACACCCAGGAGTGTGTGACGGACCAAAGTTCCTCTCATCAAACTCAGGTAAACTTGGTGACGCACCTCAAACTGTGCATTATGGGTAATATAGTCTAAAGCCAACAGCAAAGGTGATTGTAGCCTCTTTGTAATGACTTATTATGGGATGTTAATGACCACTGAGTGGTATGCTGTTGCCATGGTTTCCATTATCCCAATGTCTCTGCTTAAAGACAGAGATAAGACAACAAGATAAGTAGATTCAGCCAATCGGATCCAAGCTGGCGTGTGATTGGCTAATGCCAGGAAAGAGAGGAAGGACAGTTAATCTGCACCTGAAATCCTGCTGGTTTATCTGCAAACCCTCAGGGTGTGAGCCCGCGCGTGTTTGTGTGTGTGTGTGAGTGAGTGTGAGTGTGACTTTGCCACCATCTGCTCTTGGTGCATTGAGAAAGGGCAGCGGCCAGGTGCATTGAAACACATGCTGATCTCAGCTCTATTCCTCTCTCATTGTTCATTTCGTTCTCCTTTCCTGTACAATTAGCTGCTTCACTGGTGCACACACTCCTTTAACGATATATTACCTGCAATAACATGCACAACTCAACTTTTTGACCTTCTGGATTTGCCATAAATTTCCAAGACTGGGCGATACATTGAATTATTTAATATGTTTTGAAAAAAGTAGAAATCTTTTGTAACATAAGTGTCTTTACTGTCACTTTTGATAAATTTAATGCATCCATGCCGAATATTAATTAAAAAAAGAGTGGTGACATTAGTAGTGTAAAAAAAAAAAAAAACACTTTATCTTTAGTAGTTATTGCTTTTAGGTACATTTAACTTGTGATACTTAAGGTTTTTACATGGTTGCATAAAATAAATTATATTTTATATTTATTATTTTAATTAATGCATTATAGTTAATACATTTTAAAATATATAATGCATTTTTAAGCATTTCAAACGTTATGAAAAACATTGTGTATTTTAACTATTTCATAAAATGATCCAAATTTCCTCCCTTTTTTTCTTATTAACAACAGCTCGGCCAATCAGCACAGAGTATTAAACGGTCCAAGGTACGGTATGATCACAGCATGAGTTGGTCTTTTTTTTTTTTTTTGATTGATTTGTTGGTTGTTTTGTTTGCCTGCACTCTGTGTGCCTTGCGAGAAAAAGAGAGAGAGTTCGGCAGTGCATTGTGGGAATAAAAGCCCCTGCTCGACTCCGTAAAGAATAATAAATGTGCTTAGAGGGGATGCTGCATTTAGCAGTTTTGCAGCATGAACTGAAATGCCGGGGGTTTGTAAGACCAAAGCGCCTCCTCTGGAGATTTTCCCACCTAGTGCCGAATTCCGCTCTGCTGTTGATGTCGGTTTATCACTGCATTTTGAACAGCCGAACTGTTTTTGTAATTACTTTGAGTTTGTTCATTAAAACTGTGTTCTTCTTGGTTGTTTTGACATTGCCTGCAAGAAATCGTCTGTTGTGTTTATTATTATTTCTAAGAATAATGATTTACATAAAAACTGTCCAAGTATTTGTATTCTGTTTTTTTTTTGTTTTTGTACGTTCGAGATTTTCAGACTTTCAGGGGTTTCAGATGTTTATATAAGGGTTGGTTTTAATAAACATGCCTTTAATTAACGCAAACCCCTCCCAGAGCTCTGAAAAGTCTCCTGAGATGTTGCAAAATGGTGCTTGTATATTTTTAGTCATGCGTTGTTGGACTTTTTTTTTGCGAATGAGTGCCAGACGTTTTGGTAACCATGGTTACTCTTCTCCAGTCCAACGGCAAGTTAAAGTTAGTTCGCAGCTTGGCGGTGTGTGAGGAACCATCTCCCCCTCCGTTCCGAGAACTGCCACATGAACAGGTAAACGTGTGTGTGTGTGTGTGTTTGTGTTCGGAATAGCATACTCCTTACCTTTTAGGACATGTGACCAAGTTTACTTAATTCACATAATGTTTCAAATAAAAATAGCATGCAAAGTATGAAGCCCCTTAGGGGATGCTGTGATGGTAAAAAGAAATGAGATTATTTCGAAATGAGATTATTTCAGAAAAATTATTTCCATGATTTGCGTTTTCTTGCAAACCTTTTGCATTCTCCAGAGAAACTTTGCGTTCCCCTGAGCAACTTTGTATTTGCTCGCAAAACTTTTGTGATGGAAGTAATATGAGTTGGGAGGTCAAACTGTATTTCGGTGCTTTTGCGATCAAATGCAAAGTTCCTTGGGGTAACGCAAACGTTTTTGCAAGAGTGCAAATGTTTTGCGAGAGAATGCAATTTTTCTTGGGGAATGCAATAGTTTTGCGAAAGAACAGGAATTTTCTCTGGGGAACATAATAGTTTTGCAAGAAAATGCAAAAGTCTTGCGAGAGAATGACGTTCAGGGGAATACCATTGTGAGAGGATGCAAATGTTTTGTGTAGGAACAAAGTTTCTTGGGGTACGCAATAGTTTTGCGAAACAACGCAAAGTTTCTTGGGGAACGCAATAGTTTTTTTTTTTTCGAAAGAATGCAAATTTTCTCTGGGGAGCATAATAGTTTTGCAAATTTTCAGGGGAACGCAATACCTTTGTGAGAGAATGCTAATGTTTTGTGTGGGAACAGTTTCTCAGGGGAACGCAATAGTTTTGGAGACAACGCAAAGTTTCTTGGGGAACAATATTTTTGCAAGAGAACACAAATTTTCTCAGGGGAATGCAATAGTTTTACGAAACAATGCAAAGTTTCTTAGGAAACGCAATAGTTTTGTGAGACAATGCAAATTTTCTCAGGGAAACGCAATACTTCTGCAAAACAATGCAAAGTTTCTTAGGGAACGCAATAGTTTTGCGAGAGAATGCAAATTTTCTCAGGAGAGCAATAGTTTTGCAAAACAACACAGATTTTCTCTGGGGAGCATAATTCGCAAATTTTCAGGGGAACGCAATGCCTTTGTGAGAGAATGCTAATGTTTTGTGTGGGAACAGTTTCTCAGGGGAATGCAATAGTTTTGGGGACAACGCGAAGTTTCTTAGGGAACAATATTTTTGCAAGAGAACACAAATTTTCTCAGGGGCACGCAATATTTTTGCGAAACAGCGGAAAGTTTCTTGGGGAACGCAATAGTTTTGTGAGACAACGCAAATTTTCTCAAGGCACACAATGGTTTTGTGAAAGAATGCAAATTTTGTCAGGAGGAACATAATAGTTTTGCAAATTTTCAGGGGAACGCAATACCTTTGTGAGAGAACACTAATGTTTTGTGTGGGAACAGTTTCTCAGGGGAACGCAATAGTGTTGTCACGGTACCAAAATTCGGTACCACAGCAAAATCTGTTGGAACTATTATACTATTGTATATAGCCTATTTTAAAAACATATTAAATATGGCAATCATACATATAAATATTTGGAGTGTGTGTGTATGTTTGTGTGTGTATATATACCTCAATGAAATAAATTTTGAAATAAAAAATTATTTTTATTTTAGCTATTCCATCAGTGAAACGACACACTACAGCCTGTAAAACTATGAAATAAATATCAGTAAATAATGGTAACCTAAATAATAAGAAAGTTAAATATTTATTTAAAAAAAAAAAAACATTCGTTTTTTATTTCCACACAAAGATGCGTCATATAGCCTACTGTACTGCTCTGCGCTTTGAGAGGGATGTGGGACACGAGCAGGAAAGAGACCATTTCTCTTTAATAATATCTTCATGTTATCTCCTGATGTTACAAGCAACTAACACTTGTTATAAAAGGTCTGAAGAGAGAGTTTTATCCTCCACAGGGGCAAGACATTCAGGCTATATTTGATTTAGCGCTGTCAGAGAAAGCAAAAGTAAAAATTACCAATGTGTGTGAAACGCGCTATATACAAATAAACTTGACGCGCCTTATAAAGTCTGATAACGAGCACAAACTGTGTTAAATAGAAATTGACGTGCAAGCAAAAAGGTTTCTGTCCTACGGTGTTTTTTCTACTTTACCACAGTAAAGAATTCAAATAGCCTATAATAGGCCTAAAAGCGAACTAAAGAAAGAAACGTTATAATCCCCTGTGTGAGTGAAGATTTGGGAAAAGAAACAGAGATTCCATGTTCAGTGGAATAACTAATGGAATATTGTTAAATTCTCTGCTAATCGGGTGACCAGATCGCGATTCTTAAAACAGAATACAAAGCTTAAATTTATGGACTCGCGCCTCTCTCATTCGGAATGAACCAAAATGTTTCCATGGCTGCAATGTCGCATTTAATTTCTAACCTATTATTTCTTTTGTAAACAACGCTTTGTGCTTCACTCGTGTCATATTCAAGTAAATACTGCCACAGCCCTATCAGTGGGTGCCGAATATACCCGGATTCTCTGTACTACCAGTACTACAGAAATGCGGGTATCGTCACATTTTCAAAATTTTAGTACTGACTTGGTACCAAAGTACCGGTACTTTTGACAGCACTAGAGTTTTGGAGACAAAGCAAAGTTTCTTGGGGAACAATATTTTTGCAAGAGAACACAAATTTTCTCAGGGGAACGCAATAGTTTTTTCAAAACAGTGGAAAGTTTCTAGGAGAACGCAATAGCTTTGTGAAACAACGCAAAGTTTCTTGAGGAATGCAATAATTTTGCGAAACAGCGGAAAGTTTCTTGGAGAACGCAATAGTTTTGTGAAACAATGCAAAGTTTCTTGGGGAATGCAATAGTTTTGTGAGACAACACAAATTTTCTCAGGGAAACGCAATAGTTTTGCGAAACAACGCAAAGTTTCTCAGGGCACACAATAGTTTTGCAAGAGAACGAAAATTTTCTCTGGGGAAAGCAATAGTTTTGCGATAAAAGGCAAATGCATTGAAATATAATTTTTTTTCCTCTCATCTTATATTTTTTTCATCATCATTCCCCTTAAAAATCCCCCTGAAATCAAAATTGAAGTTTTTTAGCTTTTAGTATGAATATGTTAGCCTTAATGTTATGAATAAGCTGGTGTGTTTCAAAAATGACAAAATTCGCATTTAGGAGATATAAGCATTCAAATCTTACAGTCTCTCACTTCCGCTAAAATGGATCACGGATTTTTATGACATCACATCACAGTTCAGTTTCTCGTCAAATCTTCGGGTCAAATCAAATGCTCTCTAGAATCTGAAGTCCCGCCTCCTCCTACACTGTTACGCCCGTTTCACACTGCAAGCTTAAGCGGCGCGTGAGCGTAACTACATCGTCACTGCAGCTGCAGAGACGCGCGAGTATTCACACTGGAAGCATTTGTACAGCGTCACAGCAGCGGCTCGAAGCTATAAAGTGAGCATTTCTTTACAAAGACAGCTATACATTTGTTTTTATAAGTTGGTCATTTATAAACTTGATAGTCTTGAAAGTTTGTTAACATGGGGAGGTGTACAACATTTGCATATAAACGTAAATAAATAAATAAATAAATAAAAATAAATAAAAACCTTGTGTCATCCATTGCTGCACATGAATGAGGTAAGCTTTGTGTTTTACATCATCTGCCGCGTGCACATATTTACAAGACGGCAAACTCGGCGAAAAAAGCCAGTAAACTTGGGTTTGATTTGGGTATGCTGCAGCCTATATCTCTCTGTGTAATAACTAAAATAATGTTTATATATCATATTTTCTGGCTAGTTTACTTTAGTTTTTTATAATACACCATACTTCAACCCAAACTGAATAATTAAAAACAAGTTTAAATGGGTAAATCTTCTTTAAATATTTTTGATTCTTAATTTTCTTTTCTGTCATACTCAAATTCTTGTTAAAATACATTAGACATGCTTATTCTGTGCATTTTGAACACTTTTTGTGTGAAATTATATTTATTTTGTCCATCAAAAGTGTACTTTCACTTTAATTGAGCGTCAGCAGCGCAGCAAAAATAGACTCGGCTCCGAAACCCCCGCTTCACTGCTGCTTACGCGACGCTCCTGCTTGACGCTTACACGCTGCTCGACGCTTACACGCTGCTCCTGCTGCCGATGTGAATGCACTCATGGATTAACATGCACGCGGAAAAAAATATGTGCTGCTTACACTTGCAGTGTGAAACCGGCGTTACAGACGCTGAAGCTGCGTCTGAAATCGGTCACTTGCTCACACATTTACTAGTTTCTACATGGTGAATGGCACATGGTGCACTATATAGAAAATAGGGAACGACAGTGTAAATATGCTTTCCTTTGACGCAAATAAAGTCAATTTTTGCACATGAACTGCCGCAACGCGAGCAGCCTGCTCTGGTCCAGAGACACGAGAGCACAGAGTGGATCATATGCGCGAGTCGGCTCAGACCACAAAAGGTATCGGACCCATTTGAATTCTGCACAGAATGCATATTAAAGTGATATAAAGGACATTAGGAGGATAAATGGTTAGAGATTAGAAGGAAACTGAGGTTTTACAGAGTCTAACGGCTCTGGCCGAGCTGTAACATAAACAAAACGCTATTGGCTATTTTAAAAAAAGGGGCGGGGTTGTTCGATATATCGCCCTGTCTTCCTGTTTCAGTTGAAATTACGTCAACACATTGAATAATGCTACGCGTTCCAACACTCTTCAGTGGGCCTTTAAGGGCTTCGTAGCAAAGCACACAGACTATGATCAAACCGATTAACCATTGTCCTTGCTCCAGTGCGTCCCACATCAATAACGCTGTCAAAACATCAGCGCTGCTCTCAGTTATAAAGACTCTTACGCGAGTCGATTGCACGTGTGCACGTTTAATAGAGCTGTGCGTTTATTAAAGGTGCGCGTGTGCGCGTCCCCAGCACAGGATTGCTTTCATCCATCATCTATACCAAATACAATTTTCCTGTCTCAGCTGCCTAGCTCAGTGGATTGCTATAATTGCCTGTTCTTATCCAAACCCCATTTTTGTTCTATTTATTAGGTTAGTGTGCAGCTCAGAGCCGCTATTAGGAAGCCCAGAGCTCGCTGCAGGCGGTCAACACCATCAGCTCTTTGTATACGAGGCTGTAACTTTCTTTGCACGTTTGGTTATTTCGTAGGGAGGTTATTGATGGTGATCTGCTAAAATTGGTATTTTGTAAAAAGGGTTGTGTAATTCAATCGCATACGGATATATCACAATTCTTTTTTCACAATGTTACATCAATACTTGTCAACATGAATTTTAAAAATATCTTAATTTACTATTTTCTCTTGAAATTATGAAAAATTTAAGGTAGCCTTAATAAATAAAAAAAAAAAAAAAAAAAAAATATATATATATATATATATATATATATATATTAGCCTTAATGTATCACATTCATTCTTCATTTTTATACATTATATTTTATACATTCATTTATAATCTATACAGAAATTATAGCCTTTATGTAGATTATATTTATTTATATATTTTCATTATTTTTATATAGATAATATTTATCTATTCATTATCTATTTATTTATAACACTTGAAATAATAAAATAAATATTTAAATTTTATATAAAGATTTTTATATATATTCATCATATTTATAGTTTTTCAAAAGTATTGTTAATTTTTTAAAATTAATATTGATGTAACATTTGTGATGTAAACAAAATACATTGCATGTGCAGATCATACTCATTGTTGACTTGCATTTTAGTTTTCAGTTATTTTTTATAAAGTATGTCAATACTTTACTATATAATATTTCAGAGAATACGATGAATACAAGAAACACAATGTTGATGTCATTTGACAACCTTGCTTTTTAAAGACGTTTTTGTTATAAAAACGAAACAATCAGCTGTGTTTCTTATTTTTTTTAATCAGAAGTCATGCGGTGCAAGAGCAGGTGAGGAAGAAAAGAACTCAAGGTCTTTGTGAACGAACCGTCTAAAAGACGAATAAATGTCCTTAATCAAGTTTGTGTCCTTGAACGAGTGAACGAGACTTCCTCCCTGAGGAAAGAGGGTCTCTATTCATAGACCTTTCTCATCTCTCTGTACCTTGTATCCCCCCCCACCCCACCCCACCCCACAACCTGCTCATTCACGATCTGTCCATTCGTCTTCTCTCACTCCGTCCCTCGTGTAGCGTGACATTTTTGTCCTCATTCAGGGTGCTCGACAGTTAATTCAGGCCTTTCTTTCTTCTTTGGAGGACAGTGAAGAGAAAAGCTAGAGAATGAAAAACAGTGCCTAACGATTTATAACGAACATAAAAGGACCCAAAAACGAAACCTGTCATTATTTACTACGGTATCTCACAGAAGTGAGTACACCCCTCACATTTTTGTAAATATTTTATTATATCTTTTCATGTGACAACACTAAAGATATGACACTTTGCTACAATGTAAAGTAGTGAGTGTACAGCTTGTATAAAAGTGTAAATTGGCTGTCCCCTCAAAATAACTCAACACAAAGCCATTAATGTCTAAACCGCTGGCCACAAAAGTGAGTACACCCCTAAGTAAAAATGTCCAAATTGGGCCCAAAGTGTCAATATTTTGTGTGGCCACCATTATTTTCCAGCACTGCCTTAACCCTCTTGGGCATGAAGTTCACCAGAGCTTCACAGGTTGCCACTGGAGTCCTCTTCCACTCCTCCATGACGACATCACAGAGCTGGTGGATGTTAGAGACCTTGCGCTCCTCCACCTTCCGTTTGAGGATGCCCCACAGATGCTCAATAGGGTTTAGGTCTGGAGACATGCTTGGCCAGTCCATCACCTTTACCCTCAGCGTGTTTAGCAAGGCAGTGGTTGCAGGTGTGTTTGGGGTCGTTATCATGTTGAAATGCTGCCCTGTGGCCCAGTCTCCGAAAGGAGGGGATCATGCTCTGCTTCAGTATGTCACAGTACATGTTGACATTCATGGTTCCCTCAATGAACTGTAGCTCCCCAGTGCCAGCAGCACTCATGCAGCCCCAGACCATGACACTCCCACCACCATGCTTGACTGTAGGCAAGACACACTTGTCTTTGTACTCCTCACCTGGTTGCCGCCACACACGCTTGACACCATCTGAACCAAATAAGTTTATCTTGGTCTCATCAGTCCACAGGACATGGTTCCAGTAATCCATGTCCTTAGTCTGCTTGTCTTCAGCAAACTGTTCGTGGGCTTTCTTGTGCATCATCTTTAGAAGAGGCTTCCTCCTGGGATGACAGCCATGCAGACCAATTTGATGCAGTGTGCGGCGTATGGTCTGAGCACTGACAGGCTGACCCCCCACCCCTTCAACCTCTGCAGCAATGCTGGCAGCACTCATATGTCTATTTTCCAAACACAACCTCTGGATATGACGCTGAGCACGTGCACTTAACTTCTTTGGTCGACCATGGTGAGGCCTGTTCTGAGTGGAACCTCTGATCCTCAGAGAGTTCTTTGCCATGAGGTGCCATGTTGAACTTCCAGTGACCAGTATGAGAGAGTGAGAGCGATAACACCAAATTTAACACACCTGCTCCCCATTTACACCTGAGACCTTGTAACACTAACAAGTCACATGACACCGGGGAGAGAAAATAGCTAATTGGGCCCAATTTAGACATTTTCACTTAGGGGTGTACTCACTTTTGTGGCCAGCGGTTTAGACATTAATGGCTGTGTGTTATTTTGAGGGGACAGCAAATTTACACTGTTATACAAGCTGTACACTCACTACTTTACATTGTAGCAAAGTGTCATTTCTTCACTGTTGTCACATGAAAAGATATAATAAAATACTTACAAAAATGTGAGGGGTGTACTCACTTCTATGAGATACTGTATGTACAAAATCCAAACTTACATGATTTTCTGCCCTCTGTCAAACTGCCATTTTCTTGTAAAATAGAAGTAAATGGTGACAAAGGGTTAATTCACTCAAAAATGAAATTTCTGTCATTAATTACTCACCCTCATGTCGTTCTACACCTGTAAGACCTTTGTTCATCTTCGGAACACAAATTAAGATATTTTTGATGAAATCTGAGGGTTTCTGAACCAACGTCATTGCACATTTTGAGGTCCAGAAAGGTACTAAAGACATCGTTAAAATAGTCCATGTAACTACAGTGGTTCAACCTTAATATTATGAAGCAACAAGAATACTTTTTGCGCACAAAAACAAAACAAAAATAACGACTTTATTCAACAATTTCTTCTCTCCCCTGTCAGTCTCCTAGGCAGTTGACATAGTGAACGCAGTGCAGCGCTTCCGTGTTCTACATCAGAACGTCGACTCCGTATTGGCCGGCTCCTGCGTCAGCACCACTCGCATGGGTCGTGATGTTCACATGTACAGCATCGGCCAATACTGAGCCAGCGTTCGGACGTAAACACGGAAGCTCTGCCGTTACTGCCTATGTGTGGTTCTTAATTTGTGTTGATGATTGAAGGTCTTATGGGTTTGGGACGACATGAGGGTGAGTAATTAATGACACAAAATTGGGTGAACTAACCCTTTAAGCTTTGAGAATTAGCTTAAAATAACCATAAACATAGTACATATGACTCATGCACGATATTCCAAGTCTTCTGAAATTATACGATAGCTTTTTTGTCAGTGTTAGAGCTTAACAGCCCTGTTTCCCATTCGCTTTCATTATATGGAAAAGAGCAGCATGAACATTCAGCTAAACGTCTCCTTTTCTGCTCCACGGAAGAAAGAAAGTCAAAAGGTTTGGGATCACAAACTGGTGAATAAATGATGAAAGAATCATAATTTTAGGGTGAACTATCTCTTTAAAGCCACTGCTGTTCATTTGGCTGGCTCTTTCTCTCGCTCTCTGTTTGAAATGAAGCGAGTTTTAGCATCAGAGTGAAGGATCATGGTGGGATCGAGTCCAAAGCTCACAGAAGGGCAGAATGATCTCATAACCTCCACAATCCTTCGTGGTTCTCCTCAGGGGAGTTTGTAAATCCCATTCATGAAATATAAATTCATGTGCAGTAGAACAGCCCAAAATACCCTCTAAACCCAAAAGCTGTGCACCTGAATGGAATATATTTACTATAATGAACATAAACTGCTTGTACTATCACTATCGAAAGTTTTTAACTGTTAAAGGGTCAATTTAATACAGTTTACTGTAACGTAACAGAATGAACAATGAGCATCTTTTATGAGCAAAATGAAATTCTGTGTAAATCGTTCATAAAGTGGGATTGAATATCAATCAGTGGCTTTAATCCTATAAAGGCCTGGCCGATGTAACAGAGTATCACTTTTTTTTATTTATCTTTCTTTTTTTTCTTTTTTGTAAAGTTTGTTTTTTTTGTTTGAACAAAAAATATTTATTTATTTAGCACTTTGTGAAAATTATTTATTATTGTTATATGATTACACATTAATAATAATATATATTATTATGTATGGTATGTGTGTGTGTGTGTGTGTGTGTGTGTATGTAAGTAATATATATATATATATATATATATATATATATATATATATATATATATATATTAGCTTTTTTATTTGTTTTTTTTTTTTTATTCTTTATTTTTGGCCAGAATTGTGATCAGTTAGTAATCCCTTTTTTTTTTTTTTGTGCTATTATAGTTTAGGGTTTATGTTGAACTTTTTTGTTCTTTATTGTGATTGTTATGTGAGAGAAGGCAAGTCTTTATTACTTGAGATGATTACAAGTCTTCTGCTAATTCTCTCCGCAAAGTATTTTAATCAAACTCCTGTGATTAGCTGCAGCTAAGGGAAAGAGATCATCATTAACTTTAAATTACCCTCCTCACTTCATAATGACAAAAATGAGCTGATGTTTGTCTTCCAATCATCAAAAACGTTTGTTTTTGTTTTTTTAAGAAACTTGGGAAATTTGAACGTTAATGTGTTTATATCAAATAGATTGTATATAAATGAATAAAACGTTTTGTGATTGTTAATATCTTATTTCTAAATCTGTTTTTTTTTTTTATTTGTTTTTACAGGAAAAGATTCATATCGAGCTCAGTCAGTCTTTTGAAAAAGACGAAACGTCCATCAAAATTGAGGACAGTGAGAAAATCTCAGAAAAGCTAGAGAAAACAGACCGACTGTCCAAGAAGACACTCTCAAGAGGTGTGTGTATGTGTGTGTCTTTGTTTTTTTGGCAGAGGAGGTGTTTTCTCACAGGCCAGATGGATGCAACAGAATGTGTGTGATGAATCTCTCTCCATCTCTCTCTCAGATCCCAGTCAGGAATACACAGACTCCACGGGAATAGACCTCCATGAGTTTCTGGTCAACACGCTGAAGAACAACCCCCGGTGTGTGAAAATCCCCCCGCCGTCTTATTAACACACCCTCGTCTGAACGCTACTGCTATTTCCTGTCCATTCATTGAGCTCTTTTTTTTTTTTAAATGTGCTTTTTATTTCTAGAGTAGGTCACTGTGACACTTTATTTCAGTAGTCTACTTTAGACATTCTACTGACTATAAGTAACTTTGCAACTACATGTCAACTATCAGTCATTAGAGTATTAGTAGGTTGTCTGCATAATATCTGCTAACACTTCATTTTGATGCTCCCCCAACAGACACTCTACTGACTGTCTGCAAGTAAGTTTGCAAGTACGTCAACTTATTCTACTAACCTTACAGTCTACTAATACTCTAGTTAGAGTTAGTTGACTTGTAGTTGCAAAGCTACTTATAGTTAGTTGACATGTAATTGCCATTACTAATAGTTAGTTGACTTATCTAGGGGTGGGAATCTTTTGGTACCTCATGTTTCGATGCAAATCGTTTTTTGAGGTCATGATTTGATTAAAAATCAATTCTCGCTATAATATAACCATAGATTTGATACTGTTTTGTGTTACGTTTCCTATTTGACTCCAGTAGACAAGTTTAATAGGTCTTGAAGAAAAAAATCCCACTGAATTAAATGCGAACCTTGAAATTAGTTTTTCTTCCCATTTTAGTCAACCCAATATTATAAAACAAATGCCATTTAAGCTGATTGCAGTCATTACACACATGACTGGCAGTCTTCTGTAATAAAGCAATGCAGGCCATTTTATTTTATTTTTGATATTAAAAATAGAAACAAAGAAGCACAAATACAATGGAAAAAAGCATGCAAATTAATTAAACTAAGTTTTTCAGGTACAGTAGCCTAGGTTTATTTAACATGTAGTAAGAAATACTACAGAAATTGAATAATCAAATGTAAAAATAAAACAATGTATAGTCTTCACTGTATAAATTAAATATAAATTGATTCATATTAAAGATACAAAAGTGATTCAGTGAAAAGCAGTGAATTTGGGATCGCATGCATCTGAGAGGTGGCATCTGTTGACAATAAGCCGAGATAAATGCAGTGCTCGTGCTGACGGACACACAGCCAAAGCACGAGCACTGCATTTTTCTCGGCTTATTGTCATTAATAACACTAACGTGTCAATAATTTTAAGTTGTACTGCGTACTTAAAGAAGAAGATTTTTAGAAAATCGATTTTTGAAATTTGTGAATCAATGCAAATCGGTAGAAGATTAATATGTGAATCAATTCCCCCACCCCTAGTTAGTTGACATGTCATTGCAAAGTTACTTATTGTTAGTAGAATGTCTAAAGTTAACTATTGACATAAAATGAAGATATTTTGTTTTTCTGTCCCTCCACTGGAAGTCTGTTCACCCAAAACTCTGACGTTGTTTATGTGAAGAAAAAAAAAACCCTAAATTAAATCTGTTCATCATATAAAGCAATCGTGTCTCTTCAGAAGACTTGGATTAAACTGCTTGATTCATATGAATTTATTTTACAATCTCTTTATGAATGTTTTGAAGCATCAAAATTTTGGGTGAATAGGCTTTCAATGACATAAATCTCTTAAAAAATCTTAAAAACATATTTATTTGTGTTCTGATGGAACAACATGAGGGTGAGTAGTTGATGACAGAATTTTCTTTTTTAGATGAAGTAACTCTTTTAATATTTCTATTATTAAAATGTATAAGAAAAATCCTGTTTTACACAAGTCTTGCATCTCTTCTTGGTTGTTAATGTGGATCGAAGCAGAGCTTGTAGGCACACATTTGAATATTCTGCCACTTGTGTGTTGGATTCTCATCAGGTTGATGAGCTGTGATAAATGCTAATGAACGCTGTTCTTACAGGGACAGAATGATGCTGCTGAAACTCGAGCAAGATATTCTGGACTTCATTAGTAACATTGAGTAAGTTGAGCTGATGTGTGTGTGTGTGTGTATATGTGTGTGTGTGTGTGTGTGTGTGTGTGTATATATATATATATATATATATATATATATATATATATATATATATATATATATATATGTGTATGTAAGATTGATGTATCAGCTTTTAATTTGAGATATCAGCCATGTTATTTATGCACATCAGTATAAAATATTATGTATTATAATATGTAAGTTGGTTATGATATTAACATCCTTAAATGAGCTTATTTATGAGGTACATAATTGTAGTTTTTTTTTTTTGTTTGTTTTTTTCCACAGAAGTCAGAAGAGGAAGTTCCCCCCGATGACATCATACCACAGGATGCTCCTTCACAGGGTGGCGGCGTATTTTGGGCTGGACCATAATGTCGATCAGACTGGGAAATCAGTAATTATCAACAAAACCAGCAATACTAGAATGTACGTGTGGATTTAATGGTTACTAGCCTCAGTTGTTATAACTATGAAAGTTTTAATGTAACTTTTTTTTCCTCTCACAGACCAGATCAGAAGTTTTCTGAACACATTAAAGATGATAAAACGGATGATTTTCAAAAGCGGTACATCTTAAAGAGAGATAACTCCAGCTTGGACCAGGATGATGGCAGGGTTAGAAATATATACTAAATTAAATATATTACTTACAAATAAATATATTTAAATCAATTACTTGCAATTTTTAATTGAAATAATCCAACAACCAACAAATAAATACAATAACTTGCATGATACGGCAGTCATGAAGATAAAGTGTAGGTGTATGTGTGTGTTTTAGCTGCGGATGCGTCTTAAGGATGACAGACGGAGTAAATCAATAGAGGAGCGAGAGGAGGAATACCAGCGTGCCAGAGACAGGATCTTTGCCCAAGACGTGCGTCTCCTTACCAAGATTAAACACATCTTAATATAAACCTATTATTTAGCATTGTTATTTATTAGTAGTGATATTTGTTACTTAGTATAAACCACAACTTTGTGTTAGAAATGTCTTTCATTTATAATATAATAGTTTATTTGAGCACAATTAATGTTTTGTACTTTAACTGCAATATAAATGTTAGAAATTTAGTTTGCTCTACTTCATTAGAATTTATTTAGTTTAGATAAAGCTAGAATATTTTTTTTTTTTTTTTTACAAAACTAGCATTTTAATTCACAATGTTTTTGTTTATACTATACTAATAGACCTGTTTGTAAAGTGTTGCCTATATATTTAAATGTTTTGTTTGTTTGTTTGTTTTCTGTTTTTTTTAATGCATGTCTATTTATCTGCAGGGACAAGAACATTTCCCGTTTGATAAAAGGTAAATATATTACACACAGTTACTAGTGGGTTATATATGGGAGCTTCTTTGTTGCTTTCTTGTTTGTCTGTTGTCTTATATATCATAATTGTAATGCTTAAATTCCCCCTAGAATTCAAGAGGACATGACTTTCATTAACACTCAGCAAAGACGACAAATATTCAGGTAGAGTTTTTTTTTTGTGTATTTTGTTTATTACCATTTATAAGACAAAGATTTGCTCTTTTGAGTAAACAGTCACCATGTTTATTTATTACCGGGCTTTAATTCATGAGTTGTTGTTGGTATTTTTTTGTTTTTTTTATAGATTGAAAGACGGGCGCTCGGGCAACAGTCGTCAGAGCAGCTCAGAGAACGAGCTGAAGTATTCGGATCCTCGGCCCTGGAGCAGCACAGATTCAGACAGCTCCCACAGAAACCTGAAGCCCGCTATGACTAAAGCCAACAGCTTCAGCGGCATCAGCCTGCTGATACGAGGAGACAGTACGGCCAGCAGCAAGAGCATGGGGAAACTGTCTAAAACCAGTAAGCAACACACCCTCATTCACCTAGCTGTCTAACTGGGGACTTGGCAATAGACTTTTCTAGGGATGCACGATATAGAAGATTTTGGCTGTTTTGTGTGCTGCTTTGCGTCAACGTGAAAACAAAACAAAGCCTGTTTACTTTCTTAGTCATTTAGGAACGATTCATAAATTTATTCCAATTGACAAAAACTTTGTCTTCGTTAATCTTCCATCAAAATATAATTGTTCCTGCCTCTGAAACGACTTTCCGTTTCCTCTGACATTACCAAAGTCTCTTTGTAAGCCCCTCTCCTTCAAATTTTCACCAAAATATAATAGTTTCTGCCTCTAAAACAACTTTCCGTTTCCTCTGACATCATCAAGGCCTTATTTTTAAGCCCCTCCCCTTCTTTTCATCAAAATGTAATAATTTTTTCTGCCTCTGAAATGACTTTCCGTTTCCTCTGACATCATCAAGGACTTATTTTTAAGCCACTCCTTTTTAACTTTTCATCAAAATATAATTGTTCCTGCCTTTGAAATGACTTTCCGTTTCCTCTGACATAAAGGCATTTTAAGTCCCTTCCCTTTCATCGTTTCATCAAAATGTAATAAATGTTTCTGCCTCTGAAACGACTTTCCGTTTTCTTCTGACATCATCAAGGCCTTATTTTTAAGCCCCTCCCCTTCATCTTCTCATCAAAATGTAATAATTGTTTCTGCTTCTGAAATGACTTTCTGTTTTCTTCTGACATCATCAAGGCCTTATTTTTAAGCCCCTCCCCTTTATCTTTTCATCAAAATGTAATAATTGTTTCTGCTTCTGAAACGACTTTCCGTTTCCTCTGACATCATCAAGGCCTTATTTTTAAGCCCCTCCCCTTCATGTTTTCATCAAAATGTAATAATTGTTACTGTATTTGAACCGACTTCCCATTTTCTCCGACATCATTAAGGCCTTATTTTTAACCCTTCAACTTCCTGTTATATTAAAATGCTTTTCACCAACCAATGTAATTCTTGATGGATAAAATCAAGTCCATTATTTATTTATTTATTTATTTATTCATTTATTTGCTCTGAATATTGTTTTACTCGGAACATGTCACATTATGTAATTAAAATAGATTGCGAGTGCCAGTTCGTGTTGATTTTAAAATAGTGTTCACGTTAGAGCTCCAGTGTCGAACGTACATTTAAATTCAGGCATTTACAAGTTTAAAGCTACATTTATAGCTGAAAACATGGATAACAAGAACTTTTGAAACCTGGCACAGAAAAAGAGAAAATTAAGTTTGTTATAACTAGTTTAATTTGAGTAAAAAAATAATAATAATGTCTGCTATGATCCGCTTTTAACATCAGCCTAATCAGATCGATAGAGATGGTTTAAAGTTAAAATTTAAAGTGACAGATTATACAAAAATTAAAATATGCAGATTGACTATGGTCCCTGATATATCATGCATCCCTAGATGTCTGTGGTTTTTAAATTAAACCAATATAATTTTGACAGAGTACAGTTTATGTCAGAATTACCGTAATTAGGAGACATGAGATTCTGCTCCATTCGATTGACTTCATCAAACAAATGCTTTTTTTCTATGGCAATGCTCATAAGGCCTGTTCAGTATTGTACTTTATACTTAATTGCTACATATAATTCATACTGTGTATATATACATAAATATAAACACAATGGCATATCAAACTGTATTTTTTATCTTTTTATTATTATTATTATTTGACATCACAGCGGTCAAATAATACCAATCAGTAAAGAGTTTCCAACTTCCAAGTTCAACAAAAGTTTTTACTAATTTACTGTAATTACAACATTTTTTATTGTAGTTTTTGAGATCTTATCTAGTTTGTCTTGTTCAAATACTAAACATGAACTGACCATGTGTATTTTCACTTTCACTATCCCAGTCCTGCTTTCCTATGCTCAGCGTTTGGTTCTTTTTTTTTGTTTCATCATTTCGTGTTCATGCTTTAAGTAGCTGTGCATTGAGAGTGTGAATTTCTTGTGTGTGTGTGGTGGAAAGAATCTCTCTGCCCTCTTTTTTCACCCATTTCATGTCCATCGAGGAACAGCTAAGAGAACACATTCATATTCAGAGCCGTCTGCTCTCGGGGTTCATTGATTATTTATGCTCTGGCATTTAGAAGCTCAAGGACTTGACGCCAATATATATTTATCACTTTTAATATTTAATGACGCAGCTCTTCCGTTAAGCAACCGCTGGATCGCTCCTCGTGCCCAGTTACATATGAACAGCCCTCCGAATGATCACAAATTGTGTTGCTGTTATCTATCAGTAGTTTATCCATATATAAACTAATATAAAGTAATTTTTTATTATTTTTAAAAACATTATTCACTAGCACACCCTTTTCTAAATTTTGTTTTATTTATTTATTTTAATTCCTAACAAAAAGCCACTTGTGGTTTGCAGACAGATTCATATTTTGTTTAATTTTATTTTAGTTTTATTTTATTCTAATCAAATTTTAATCAGTAGTAGTAGTAGTAGTAGTAGTAATAATGAATAACCATTTATTAATAAAAATATTTGATCAAATTGATTTAATAATAAAACAAAATTAATTAATTAAAAAATTCTGATTATTGAAAAGAATATCTGTAGGAACTAGATGAATCTTTTTTGTACCACCATGCATGGTTCCGTTTCCTCCTTCATATGTTTTTAGCCCCGCCCATCATCCCCTCTTCATTCATTACCTCATCTCCCACCTTGTATATGCTAGTAAAAAGTCTTTCGCTCTTCACCCTCCTTCAGGTTCAGACTCTTCTAGTAGCGTAGGTTCCTCTTCTGGGTCGCTCTCTCGGCCTGCACAGCTGCCGTTACCCACCCCCGTTCTACCCCAACCCGGTCGGGGCTTCACCGTGGCCCCTACGGCCCCTCTTCCGGCCACGCCCATCGGGTGCACCGCACCCGCCCCGGCCTCTCAGAGCGCAACTACTAACTCTAACATTAACACTAACGCTAGCTTCTACATCGTTCCTCTGGACACCACCGCCATCCCACCAGGCAGCGTGCTGCTCAATCCACAGACAGGTGGGTACCTCCTGACCAACATTTACTTCAAAGGATGGAGGTTACACTGCGTATTCGCGATACTAACTTTTCTTACTAATTCATTGTTGAGCGAATGAAGTAAAAATTCGAATTTAGCTGTTTTGCGCTGGTTCATGCATATTTGTTTTTCTAACTGTGTTTGTTTTTTTGTCTCATACAGGTCAGCCTTTTGTTAACCCTGATGGCAGCCCAGTGGTCTACAACCCCGCCATGACATCACAGCAGGGGCGGGGCCAGCAGCCCATGTCTCTCCCGCCCCCTCCTCCTCCACCTCTTCCTCCACCCCCTCAACCTCAGCCAGCCAATCACCTTCTAGCACAGGTCAGGAAAATATATAATTGTACTTTTTTTATATGTATTAAATAATTATTATATTTTATTATTTCAGTTTAATTTCTTATCATTTTTAAAATATTTTTATATATAAATACTTTTATTTGATTTAGTTTTATTTTTCTTATTTTTAATAATATTTTTGTATTTAAACAATTTTTCATTTAATTGTCTTATTTTTAATAAACTGATTTAATTTAGTTTAATGTATCTTATTATATATTTTTTTAATTTTTATATTTAAATAATTCATTTTTTATTATTTAATTCAGTTTTAATTTAGTTTTTTCCATAACATTTAACTTATACAGTTAAAAAATATTTAAAATATTGGTTATTGGCCATAAATTGTAAAATAACAATCAGCTGTCACTGTCCCTCAAAATTGTAGTATGTCAGACAAAATCATTAATTAATTTTTATGGTTCCACTTTATTTTACAGTGCCGTAGTTACATTGTAATTACTCAAATAAGTACTGAGTACTATTAATTAACTACATGTACTTACTATAGAGTTACACTTAGGGTTAGGGTTTGGTTTAGGGTTAGTTACTTGTAATTATGCATAATTTACTGTTATTACTATAGTAAGTACATGTAGTAACATGTAACTACGGCACTGTAAAATAAAGTGTTACCATTTTTATTAATGATTTATAATTTATTTATTTTTTATTATAATTCTCATTTCTTCTTTGAGTTATTATTTCTGTTTCATTTTATACATGTGACAGTTAGGTTATCATATTGGTTATTGTTCATAACACAGAAATATTATATCATTAAATATGGTATTTATTATGTTTTGGTAATGTATAGTTTTAATCAGTGATATAACGGACATTCATCACTTAAGGTTTAATAATTTTTTATAATCAGAACGTTGTCGTATTTGCTTTGTTATTGCTCTAAGACGTGATTTCCGTTCTCATTCATTGTCCTTCTTTTCCATTCAGTTCTATTTTGTTCTTTTCCTCTTTGTCGTTGTCCTCTGATCCTGTCGTTCATCCTCTCTTCCTCTCTCTCTCTTTCTCTCCGTGTCTCTGCAGTCGTCTGCTCAGCCTGTGCAGTTTGCTGCGGTTTCTTGTCCTCCTCTCCTGCCTGCTGCTTTCACTCAACAATACACTGTGGTACTTCTTTCTTCCTTCACTAGCACTCCATCATAGCACCTGTCCTTCTGTAAACTTCACTTTTCTCTTCCCTCGATTTATTAAAGAGGCCATATCTTGGAAAGCATGGGCAAAAAGTACTTTGTAGATTTGAAATAAAAGTTCTATATATACGATACATGCATACAATTGTGAATAAAAAAGTTTTAAATAATTAATTTATTTACTTTTTAATTTATTTTTACATTTTAAATTTGATTTTTTTATTTTATTTATGAATTTACTTATTATGTTTTATTATATTTTTAGATTATTGATTATATAGATTATATTATTTGTATATCATATATATTAATTTATCTATTAATTTTTTCTTGTTATTTTGCTAAGTTAAATATACAATACAAATAAATATTATTACAAAAGTGTAGAATATGGCCCCTTTAATATTTTGTCCTCTTTTTCCTTTTTCTCCCTGTTGTTCTCTTTTTGTTTTGTTTTTTCTTCTTTTTGTTTTTTTGAGGGGGGTGGGTTGTTTATTAACTTCCATATTCTGTTGACATCCAGTTTCTGATCTCAGTGTGTCACAGGATACCAAAGAAACTCTGTTCTCGGTTTATGTCTGTTCTGTCAGTTTTATTGATTAATCTCTCCAAAGTTTCAAAACGAGACCCATGTGAGTTGATGTACCCAGCGGAGCCTAATGACTGAATTGGGTCACTTCTGTCATATATCTTACTGTATGACCTGTTTCTACCAAATATAACACCCTCATTAACAAATTCAGACCACATCAATAATTAACAACACCAGATGTTGTTACTACTTTAATAAAAAAGATGTCTGGCAGTGGTGATGCCAAGCAGGATCTCTGGTCCTGGTGGATGAGGGGCCAGACTTTGATCTGTGCTGGTTTTTAAAGCTTAAAGTCCTCAATGTGATGCCCTGGTTTAGTTTTGATAGACACCCATCTCATGACACCTTCAGCATGTGATCCACTTCAACTTTTTCAAAAATTTCTCCTTTTGTTGTGTTATCAAATGAAGACAGACTCTTGGGTTTCAAATGAGAGGGTTTTCATGATTTCCTCCTACATAGCTGTGTTAGTTGTAGACACTTTTTTCTTATTTTATATATATCTAATATATACGTGTGTGTGTGTGTGTGTGTGTGTATATATATATATATATATATATATATATATATATATATAAACTGATTAACGTTTTTGATCCACAAATGTTGACTACTAGATATATATATATAGTTAGTCACTTGACGCTGGGCTTCAGTCTTTTAAAGTAAAATTGACATGTTTTGTGTGTGTGTTTGTGCATTAAAACAGCAACAGGACAGTTTAAATGCCCAGTTCAGCCAGATGAATCTAGTTCGTCAGCCTTCAGGTGACGCTCCGGACCCCCACACAGGCCTCTACCCACAATCCCTGATGCTCCAGAACCATCCGTCCACCGGCTACATGCTTCCATCAGCAGGACAGCCCATGAGTGGCCACGCCTACCCCCATCCCACACCCGTCAATCAACCCGTCCTACAGCCGCATGGATACATACAGCAGCCCATGCAGCAGGTATAAACGCACGTTTATGGTGCATTATAAATTATTATTTTTGACTTTAGAAAGGGAAAAAAAAATAATATATATATATATATATATGTGTGTGTGTGTATTAAAACCACATTTACAATAGTGTAAATTATAAAATGTTTATATAGTGTTTTTCTCACATAAATAATTTTATGAGAGTAAATACCATTTATTATAAAATTAAAAAACTACATTCTATAGCATTTTTAAGTAGTTTTTTAAAAATATACGTATAAATGTAAAATATGTATTATAAAATCAGATTTTATAGTTCTATAAGTAGTTTTTTCTCACATAATTTATTTTTAAATTAAATATTTATTATAAAATTAAATAACATTTTATTTGTGTGTTTGTATGTATATATATATATATATATTTTTTTTTTTTTTTTTTTGAAAATTGAATTAGTAAAATATGTTAAATTGCATTTAAAATAATGTAGATTATAACATTTTTATTTAGTGTTTTTGTCTTGCATAAATATTTTTTAATTAATTATATATTATAAATGTTAAAAAAAATACTACTAAAATAAAATATATATAAACGTAAAATCACAGTTTTTCTCATATAATTTGATAAAATATGTAATTAAGGATTTACATTTTAAATGATTTCTGTATTATTTTTTAATAAAAGTTTTTCAAATGTATGTATAAATGTAATTACATTTAAAATATAGATTAAAATAAATATATATATAAAATTAAATTTATACCTGTGCAGCAGGAATAACAGACATTTATGGTACATTGCCTGCATGATATGACCACAGTCGTGTGTGTGTCTGCAGGTGTCGGCGTGTTACTGTGCTCCGGGTCAGTACTCGCACTCAAGTCAACACTACAGAGCAGTGACGCCGGTACACTACAGCGCCCCCCAGAGTCAGACACTGCCCCCGCAACAGACAGGTACAAACGCAGCTTCTACACGCTCACTACCTTGGGCAGTTCTGGGCAGTAGACTGTCAGCAGAAACAGGGCTGTGTGTCGGTGCGTTCTGATTGGAGTGCTGGGAGACGGGGCCGTGTCACTGTATGAGATTCGTAGTCATTCTCACAGTGAACCGGTCTCTTTTCCCAGCCCTCACTCCTCAACTCTGACCTTTCCGCTTTGACCTCTGACCCACCACTCTTCTGCTATTACCGGACATTGTCAATATATTCATAAAGCACATTTAAAATCCACAGATCTTGAGCCAGAGCTGTACAGCAGAAAACAAACAAATCAATAAATAACTGATTCATTACCCAATCACCAAAGGCTAAATTCATTACAAACAATACATAAATATTTATTGCCATATCACCAAAAGTTATATTGATGACAAACAAACAAAAAATAAATAAATATTCATTACACCATCACCAAAGGCTATATTGGTTGAGGGGGAATAAATAAATAAATATTCATTACCCCATCACCAAAAGCTATATTCATGACAATAAATAAATAAATACTGTGAATAAATAAATAAATGGAAAAGATAAAAAATTAAATGTTGAATGTTGAAAATGAAAGGTTAAATTTATTGAATGTCAATTTTGTCTCAGTTTCTACAGGTGTATTATTAGTGTTTCCAAAAACAAATAAATTGTAATAATTTATTGAAATAAATTATTTCATTATTTTTAAATGCTCGAGTTACAATTATGAATTTATCCCAAGTATTTATAAATATTTAGCCAATTGTTATTACATTAGATATCAAGTGATATAATTGCCATACATTTTTATTAGCATAGTGACATGCTAACAAGCTCTCAGAGCACCTTAGCAACAACCACATAGCAACACCATGGTAACCATGCAGTGCAGAGTGGGCAAGATCACTCACATTTCCTTCTGAAAATGTAAAAAATTGGTTGGAAATGAAATGGGGCATTTAGTTTCTTTAATGGATGAGTTTGGA
Organism: Hypophthalmichthys nobilis; assembly: GCA_037950665.1. Taxonomy (NCBI): domain Eukaryota; kingdom Metazoa; phylum Chordata; class Actinopteri; order Cypriniformes; family Xenocyprididae; genus Hypophthalmichthys; species Hypophthalmichthys nobilis. Next base: position 34,371,902 of record CM075476.1, read on the forward strand.
TGTCTCATTTCTAACCTGTAAGAACTGGGGAAAAAATGAAAAAGATTTAGAGGTTTTTAGAGATTTTAGAGTGTGTGTGTGTGTGTGTGTGTGTGTGTGTGTGTGAGAGAGAGGGAGAGAATAAATCACATCTCGTCCACAGTGACATTGAAAGAGCCCCTTTCACAAGCACTTCAGTGTGTGGGGGGGCTTGTATGGTCTAAATCGACAGGCTTTTATTCTCTTCACTTTGGCCTTGCAAGGGCAGGTAAAAATAGCCATGTACTCTCTCACACAGAGGAGGAACGCAATCTTCACAAAATCCCTACTAGCCTTCTCTTAAAAAAAATGAAAGAGTGTTATATATTTATAATTTTATTATTTTTATCATTATAAATCTATATTATATTTTATATTTTTATATTACATGTATTTTAAAACCTATATTATATATTTTTATATGTATATATATAGAGAGAGAGAGAGAGAGAGAGCAGTTTTCCATAATATCATCTATAATGTGTAATTAAATATCGCACAGTTAAGTTTTCCATTTTTATTATTACTAATAGTATTATTGTGTAAAAAACGATTATTATAATCACACACACACATTCTAACCGATTTGCTGAAAAATGCTGGTAAATAACATATTATTATTATTATTATTATTATTATGACCAACTATTTTGCAGACATCACAAACTTATATATCTAATTTTCTCACTACTTGTATTTGATGCCACAAACTTTACTTAGCGACTCTTTTACTTCAGAAGCTGTCCTAACTGCCTCAAACTGCAAACGGTCATGCATTAACGCCCATCTGTTCCCGCTCATTTCTACACCAGCCAGGGTCTTTTACTTCATTTCACATATTTCAGTCTTTCTGTAATTAAACTGCGAATTTAAAAGTTGTTTACAGCTTTAATGTTGCGTAAAAACCCTCTTTGTTTTTGCACTTTGTCCTTAATGTTTTACTTCCAGATGTTGTTTGTTCGTCATTTGTCGGATTGGCTGTTTATGCTAATGAATTGCTGTCTGAATGTCATTTTAGGTTTCCAGACAGTCATGCCCGGTCAACCCCCCAGCTACCAGGGCATGATGGGAGTTCAGCAGACTCAGAACCAATCGCTGGTCAGCTCTCAGGGCGGAATGGCCAATCAGATTCAGAGCGTGATGGTGCAGTATCCCACAATGCCTCCATATCAGGTCAGTGCTGTATTTTGTAAATTTTTTTTTTTTTTTTTTCGGTATCTGTGAGTGAATTTGATGAAGTGACGTGTGCATTTGGCAGGTGTCTGTGCAGCAAGGTTCTCAGAGCGTTCCACAGGCAACCTATCAGCAACAGATCATGCTGCAGGGACAGACCAATCAGGTGCCAGCGCCCTCCGGCAACATGCAGGTGTATTACAGCATGCTGCCGCCAACACAACACTCTAGCATCAGGTAACACACACTGAGATGCATCCAGTGCATGTCAATGCATTTAAAAGTGCTATTTGCTTTCAACCAATCAGATTCAAACATCACTGAATGTGATAAGGCCTCTAGTGTGTCTCATGCGAACTTCCTGTGTGTGTTCAGTTCGACCGTTGGCTTCCTCCCGCCGCCGGGTTCAGAGCAGATGTCGTTTCCCCGAGCGCCCTCCCCCTGCGGCTCTCAGCCAATCACAAGCCAGCAGTGCACAGGTATCACAGTCTTCTTCAGTATATAACTATCCATAATGTTTCAAATTAATATAAAATAAATTTAATAAATAAAAACAACATATTCCCGCACTTATGCATATATATATATATAATTTTGTTTTTATTGTTTGTTTTTTCAAAATATTTCTTGATCATGCATGTAAACACTTTCTCTTTTTTTTTAATTGTGAAAACTCAAACTCGCCTCTAAAGGTTAATGTTTATAGCTCAGTGTCATTTACTAACATAACGGCAGTTTTTTTTTTAATTAGTCTTCGCACATCTCTCGGTTAATAAGTTGAGCACATATAATGAGCTTTGAGCAGTTTATTTCTCATTTTCAAAATGTTTTACTTAGCCGTTTAATTAAACGTTGTTTACAATTCTTGTTTCTGCTCATGCCTTGCGGGCGTCTGTGAAGAGTTCATCACACGTTTCAGAAGCTGCGAGAAGAATCAATGTTTATTTGAATAAACCTCAGTGTTAATGAACGCTCAGCTGGTGTGTGTGTGTGTGTGTGTGTGTAGATGCGGTGATGATTATGTTGCTGAAGAAGAGGGTGTTTTTAATGAGGAAGAGGCGATACCTACACACTCTTTGACCTTTCACTGTTTAATAAAGTGCTTTAATTGGCCGGTGTGTGTGCATTGTGTGGTAATACATTTTATTTTTGCTTGGTATCGAATAATTCAGTAGCAAGCAGTGTATTTTCAACACCAATGATAAATATATATATATATATATATATATATATATATATATATATATATATATATATATGTCTGCTATAGTGAAGCTCTTAAAGGTTAATAAGAATAATATTATGTGTGTGTGATAGTGCTATATGATATGCGCAATGATATTAAAAATAATAGAGAACAATGTGACGTTTAAAAAACAAAAGTCATTGGTAACACTTTACAACAAGGTTCATTAGTTAACATTAGTTAACTACATGAACTGCACTTCTACAGCATTTATTAATCTTTATTAATGTTAATTTCAACATTTATTAATACATTAAAATCAAGTGTTGCATTTGTTAACATTAACATATAACATTAAAATATAACATACAGTATTAATCAATATTAATAGTGCAATATATTTGTATAGAAATTATATTTATTATATATAATAAAGTATATTTTTTGTTTTATCTACTGTGTGCAATAGTACTATATAAGACATACAGAAAATATGATAATAATCATAGAGAACCATGTGACATTTATAAGTCTGTTTGACTGTATCAGTATTAGAGAAATGTGTTGATTAAATAGTATAATTATTATTTTAATAATTTACATATATATGTGTGTGTGTGTGTGTATATACACACACACACAGACAGTGTATATGTATTTTAAAAAAGTGAAACATTTCTATTTTATTGCAGTCTGTAATTTAGATTATTAAAACATTACTGTTTTCATTTAAATTTTTACAATCCATAAAATATATATATATTTTTTTTTATCTTAAATTTTCTATTTTTATTATGCATATTATATATTTTAATATGAATTATAATCCCTTCACTTTTCCAGTGGTTTAAGTATGTACTGAAATCTGTAGCATGCATTGCATGTCTGTGATGTGATTTTCAGCTGTGCCTCCGCCGCCTCCTCCTGGTGGAGTGGTGATGATGCAGTTGAGCGTTCCTCCCAGCCAGCAGCCGAGAGCCCCATCTCCACCACACTGGAAACTAAACCGCTACTACAAACCCAGCGATCTTCCCCCACAGGACGCCACGCAGGTACAATCACCTGCATCAGATCCCATGTGACATCATTCTTGCATGACGCAACATACATGACCCCTCTCTCTCTCTCTCTCTCTCGCATTTTTTAGAATAATCCGCAGCAGCTGCTAAGCCCCTCCCCCTCTCCGGCACAATCTCCTGTTCCCGCCCATCTGGCCAATCTGAAGGGTCCTCGTCCTGGCCACGCCCCCTTTCCCATCATGCCCCAGTTTTCCCGCCCTTACGCTCCAGGCCAAGGTGAGCCAATCCGAGTGAATCTAAACCGACTAGCTCATAGCTGGTTATTTTTGGTGTATCTCTGGCACATTTTGGTATATATCTTGGTATATTGTGGTACATTTTGGTGTAAGTTTAGATAACGTTCATGTTTGTGTGTTCACAGGTGATGGCAGGTATCCTCCTCTGATTGGGCAGCCGCTCCAGTATAACCCTCCCATCAGACCCCCACTAATGCACGGCTCTCATGTGGTCAACCACCACCATCATCATCATCTTCATCACCACCAGGTTGAACACACACACACACACACACACTGCTCTCACACTCATGTTCAGGTGATCTAACAACATTAATGTGCATCTACCGTCATCTTCATCACCATCGCCATGTAAACACGGGTGTTTCTTGTTCGTCACGCACATCAGCTCACGTTCAGTTCTTTCTCAGGGTCCTGTGGGTATCCGGCACAGCGGCCGCAGTCGAAGACCCCCAAAGAAATCACTGTCTACTGACATGAGCACAGGAGAAACGGGTACGAAAATATGAATTATGAAAATATAGATAAATATTCAGTTAAGTAAAGATACATTTTGATATATTGCAATGATTAACCTGATCACTAAAATACAACTTTCTTTAAAATATTTAGTCTGTTTTCGAAACATTTTCCCTTTTATTAAATGTTTTTATTTAGGATGACGTATTAAATATTTTTAATCATTTGATTTTAATGTAAGTTAAAATTTAATGTAAAGTTAAATTAAGTATGAGAGTGTTATGAAAGATTTTAGCATATATTCAGCATTGGAGTTGGTATGTTTGATTCATTTGTGTAAATATGTTCAAACTGCCTGTTTCAGTTTATTCTAAACAATGATTAAAATATCTTTTTTGCATCATCATTCAAAATTAAAAAATAATAATTATAATAATTAATAATTTTTAATAGTAAAATGCTTTTAATAGAAGTATTCCTCTCAGTGTTAATTTAGTTATTATGGAAATTATGGAAAAAGTACATTTTTCTGAATAAATACATAAATCTTTATATATATATATATATATATATATATATATATATATATATATATATATTTTAAAATTTAGTGCAGTAAAATTAATTAAATTAAAAATTGTAATAATTTATTTTTGGAGCTAATTCTATATGTATGCATGTATCACTATGATTTTTGTTATACACCATCAGTTTTTCAATAACATGTTTTTTTGTTTGTTTGTTTTTTGTGTGCTTCCAGACACTGGCCGTGTTTTGGAGGTGACGGACCTTCCGGCTGGCATCACTCGAGTGGAAGCGAACTCTTTACTGGCAGAACTGAGCAAAGTTGGTGCTCTCATAAAATGGCTGCCCGAAACTCCGTCCCCCAACCAATCAGAGGGAACGGACGTTACGAACTCTGGCCCTCCTAAACCGCCCCCTCACGACCTGGCGTCCACGTACACCATCCTGGCCTTGTTCCCGTCGAAATATGCGGCACAGAGCGCGCTTCAAAAACTCAACAGCTCCATCACCAAATTTAAACTGAGAACTAGCAAGGGACATAATGAACAGCACACGCTCGCCAGATCCAGCTCTCAGTGAGGCCACGCCCCTCCCTCTCTCCACCAATCACCACCATTGCCTCAGACTCACTTCCTGCCATTTCAGTCACGCTTTCCTGGTTTTGTTTGTTTTTTGTTTTTGTTTTTGTTTTTGCACCACTATGGCTTGATCCAAACGGGTTTGTTACTTTCGAATGGGGTTTTCACGCTAGTTTGTTTAAAAAAAAAAAAAAAAAAAAAGAGAGAACATTTCGAATGTTGTAGTTGAATTGTTCTTTCATGGTTACAGAGGAAATTGATTTATCTAGCTGTGTTATTTAAACGAAATCAGAGAATGTTATTTGGGTTTTTTTATTGCAAATGTCACAAAACACATCATAATGTTCTTACGAAATTTTTGGCCATTTTTTTGTTAAACGAATGGAAACAAGCAACCAAACATGTTACAACTGACCCATGAACAAAGACGGGACACAAGGGAAAACTTCGACCTGTGCCTTTGAGCAGGGACGCGTTGTTTGCGCTGAACAATGACTAAGCCAGAAAAACAACGTCCAAAAATTTGTAATTTATACTGTAGCCGAATCCAAATAAGCGAGTCATTTTTTTCCTTCAGCCGAGTGCCAGTTTTTGGCTCTCCAGTATGTGTACTGAGTGTTTTTGAATTTTTAACTTAATTTAAACGTTGATGGAAACGACACAGTGGCCAAACAGAAGATTTTACCGCTTTCTTTCTCATTTTCTGTCTTTGGGGCGACGGACAACAGTCCATTTATGGGTTTTTAGAATTCTTATCTTATTAAAAGTCACTGGAATAAAGGTTTGCACTCTCTCTCTCTCTCTCTCTCTCTCTCTCTCACGTCTCTTTCCCCTTTTTTCTTGCATTTTTTTCCCCCCTTATTTTATTTTGGTTGTGAGATGTGTGGACTATGAAAGGCTGTAAAATGTTTGCTGGAGCAAGTTGTTTTTATCTCAGTTTGAAACCAATAAATGTTTACACATAACGTTTTTTCACGTCCTAAATGTTTTTATTGGCTATCGCGGGGGGGGAAATGAAATACATTTTTATATTCAATAAGCAATATATATTTTTTAAACATTTATTTCAAATACATTTTATAATTACATGTAAAGTGAAATTATTACATATTTTATTAACACATATTTTATAAATTTTAATTATATATATATGTGTGTGTGTGTGTGTGTGTATGTATGTATGTATATATATATATATATATATATATATATATATATATATAATTAAAATTTATAAAATGTGTTAAATGTAATCATTTAAATTTAAAATTAAGTCTTTTTTATTTATTGATTACTTAATATATTTTATGAATTTTAACTATATACTATTTAAGTTTGACTAAATTAAAGAAGAATACATATAATAAAAACTAGTGTGCTGTTATGGTGCATTGTGGTGCAATTAATTACATGTCAAAACTGAACTGTTTTTGTATACTGGGTTTCCTGTGAAAACAACACAAAACATAAGGTGAAATCTGAAAAGTAGTGTTGACCATGTTTGTTATAATAAATGACAATAGTTTTAGTTCTTCTAAAGTAGACCTCTTTAGTACACCTCTAAAAGAATCACATTAAATGTCTATTTTGATCCATTATACCAATATAATATGTATATTATGTATCCACAATGCATCTCTCTAATAGTGTTGTTTGCATTTTAGAGCCTCACAAAATGTTTTTTGTTGTTGTTGTTCTAGTTATTTTTTCCATAGGTTTGATCAACTGTTGAAGGACACAGATTTAGCCTGGTAAGCCTTGCTGTTCAAGTTAAATGTTTGCATTTATGCAGCAGATGCTTTTATCCAAACCAGTTTCCACCGCATTGAAGGTATCCGTTTCTCAGTGATCAGAAGTCCTGATTTGAGCTACAGGCACTATTAAGCGATGACTGATTCCTTAAGATTCAGGGGAGAACAGGGTGTGTACCAAACATAAAGATAAGTGGCAAGATTGATTCCCAAAGCCAAAATCAACCCACTGATTAAAGGAGAGAATGACATACATAAACAGTGAAAAAGACGTTAACAGAGAAGTGGAAATAAAAGTAATTGGGGGTAAGGTAGAATATGGAGTCAGGTAGACGCCATTTTGAATTTAACGGGGATGAATACAAGGTTGTGATTGATAGACACGCACTGTATGAAGGTCCTAGCACCTCATTTTCACAACTCAGAACTTTCAAAAATTATTTCGTAGAGTTTTAACTACATTGAACGCACTGTAATCCTATCCCTCACAGCCTCTTTTTCATTCCTGTCAAAAATAAGTCGTAATGTACAAAATAACCACTTTTTTTTAAAGGATAGTTATTTATTCATTTACTTTTGGCTAAAATGGCTTTAATAACGACCAGGACAAAATACTGCAATTTCTCAAACACCATACAAAACGGTAATGACGTTATAGCGTAAATAACCGAAACACACGCAGCAGAAAACAGGCGAGGTAAACACGCTAAGAGCAATATAATCTAGCCTATATTGTTCTTGTGCTTGTGATAAGTTGCTAAATGTTGTCAAAGTTCTTGACCCTCATTCTTGAATCCAGATCCACAGACACGGATGTTTATTCATGGAGGATCACAAAACTCCACGTAGACCTGCTCAGACAGGCTGCGGAGACAACAGGATGTTCAGTCAAGCCCAGATTACACCGGAGGATCCGCGGAAGTTTTTGTTCACATGCCTGTCTGATATCAATCAAACACGTGTGCTTTCATTCAGACATCCAGCGGAAGAGCCTGACAGAACGTGGGCGGTTTAACGGAGCAGCTCTTGAACTGAACTGATGGTGCAGGTACGCGCTTCTGACGCGGAAACTTTAACCTGGGATTTTAAAACAGGAAATGCTGATGAATGTGTTTGAAAGGCCTGTTAGCATTATAAACTTCTATACAACAGTACCACGGTGAGGAGTGCATATAGGGGTCAATAACAAATAAAGATGTCAGTGATGATAAAAAGGAGAAAGCGTTTAAAAATCTTGTTTAAACGTGCCATGTTTTTTTTATTCATGCTGGTTTCAAAATAACATCACATACCTTTGAGCCATTAAATCTATCAAGTAAAAATAAATAATTAATATATATATATATATATATATATATATATATATATATATATATATATATATATATATAATTTTACAGTGTATATATATATATATATATATATATATATACACACATGAGTGTTCAAATGCTTCTCTAAACATGTGCTGACCACGTAAACACACACACACACACACACACACACACACACACACATACATACATACAGTGCATATTTTACTATTTTAAATATTTAATAAAATATAACAAAATCTGATAATATCTGCATTTTATGATGTTGTATAATTGAATGCATTTATAATATAATTAACAATAATCATATTTGAATGATTCAATGTTTTAAAACACTTTTATTGTTATAAAAGAATTAAGAAATATAATAATAATAAAAGACTATGCCAAACTAATACTGGCAAAATATTTTTAAGTATTTCATCATCATTTGCCTATATTACATAGACCCAAAATCTCAAATTTACTTTTAATACTTTTAAAAACGTCATCACAGACATGTAGGTAATTTCTCAATAACACTTGAATAACTTCTAATAAAATAAAAAAATCGAGAATTATGTCATTGACACTTAACAAAATAGATGCACTATACCTTATCCACCTACTCTATGAATAAGAAAGCAACAATAGAGAGAGGAGACTGAGAAGAAAAGAGCTGAATTCACGGGCACACAGCATTATACTGTAACTCTTCAAGGAAACACCAGAGGACGCCATTGTACTAACATTGAGACGTTATACCGCTGTTTACTGCACGCATAGGCCACTGCACACTCAATTGTACATGAATAATATGAAAAACTGTAGCAGTAATTGTTTCACGCGCTATTTTATTGTTACACAACGTTGCATGTTTAATTCAGCGCGTGACGCTCCGTCATTAAATACATATATTTTGTGTTTTTAATCTAATGTTGTGTTAACGTGTCTTAACTTTTGGCAGCAGAATCGCATAATGAGTAACGAAAGACATCGATCCAGCTTATTAATCACATCGATGGATATAGTAGCTATCCATTTAAGTATGTTCTGCTTTGACAAATGTAGGTAGTCATTATGGCCACTTTTATTTTCTAATATAGAAATACACTACTACTATCTTTCTCAAACACATTTAAGAATCATAACCTTTGTTAAGGCTGTTTTATTATGTCTGTGTTTGGCTCATTTACATGTGATTAAGACAGTAGGTGTTGGATACAAACGACCCCATCACTCAAAACTAATAAGATTTTAATAACACCCCATTATTAACTGTCATAACAGTTTTGTGGCTTAAAATTGTCTTTGCATATTCAAAATATGCTGTTTTGTTTTTTGTTTTTTTTACAAATTAAACTAAAACTAAATTGTATATTAGGACCATAAATGAGTAATATAACTGTTTATATGAGCACAAAGTGTTTAAACCTCTATTCCCTGGTTTTCTGTCATATAATTGATGCCAGATGGAGAATTTGTAAGGACAAAATATGGGGCAGCAGCTCCCTGCCAGCCGAGAGCGAGTGTGTGTCCCGCATAAATTAAGCGACAAGCCGGTCTTGCCATTATAGCAGGTGTCAGGAAAGATGTTTGCATGGGACGAGATCAGAAAAGCAATGTTTGGAGCTCAGAATAATTGGTTTGGGCCCGGACGTTGTTCACGGTCTGTATTTTTCGGGATTGAAGTGTTGTTTATTTGGATTTGATGGATAGTTGTGCCACGCCAGTGGCTGTGGGCCCAGAGGAGGAGGACGAGGGTGTGATGACAGACCAGCTGTCGTACGTGCTCCTGTCGGTCAGAGCCAATGGCAGGACGTGTTTCTACATGCCCAGACATGTTCACCTGATACTCAGTGTGGCCGGTGTAATTCAGTGCTCACTGATAGAGATGATAGAAACACTTAAATAAAAAATTACATTTGAAATTCACCTTATATTCTTCTAATTAAGAGACAGATAGATAGATAGAGTGAACCTGTCGTTGTAATCAGTGTAGTGCTTTTGCTTGACCATATAATTACTTGTAGCTTGACCCTCTGTGACCCTGTTGACCTTTAACCCTGGTTCCACAGGGGTCACATGTCAACTGTCCACCTTGCTGCAGGACAGCACAGGCATCTTGCTCACAGCTGTCCAGAAACATGCATTTCAGCACACAGCTGAATATCAAACTGATGATCTACAAATTCAGTTTAGGAATAGACTGTTATGTCTTTAATAAGATAAATATTTCATTTGAAAAATGAACCACATACAAAACAAAGCTAGAAATTGACTCTTAGTAGGGTGTTGTGGTCGTATTTAAACTCAAAATAAAAAATTAAACAAAAAGAAATTATGTTTTTCATACAGATAATGAATAGATAACATCTATCTGTCTGTCTGTCTATCTATCATAAATCCATCAGTCTGTGCTCTGTGACTCTCAAATACTGTTACAAGCCCTTCATCGGGCCACTCCATGTTGCCATAGCAACGTGATGGAAGCCATCCCAGCTATACAATTTTAAGGGGGAGGGGGGTAATCATAAGAGGTTTAAGGCCAATATTGGACACAGAAATAACCCCCGCGCGCACACACTCCAGTGCCGAGGGTCCTGTTGTTCGGGGGCCTCTCCTTTACTCTGGGGGTCTTTCATCTCACTCAAGGCCTCCACCCCATTGATATGTTTCTCCCTTTCTCAAATGTTGAACAACCATGGCTGCCCCCACCATCATCCTAATTGCTTTTGTCTGTCCAAGGCTCTCGTCATTTCTCCATTTCTTTGACTTCCTCTCCAACATTTTTGTCCCTTTTCAAAACCGGTAGATTCTTTGTGCTGTAGTCCCTTTTTTCCTTTTAAAAAAGAATCAAATATGGACATGTGGCCTCTCGGATGATTGTGTAGGTCAGAGGTCTTAATTCACTGTTCCTGAAGGTAACCAGCAGAAAAAACGTATTGTTAATTTATTATTTATTTACTCACATTGATTTTTGAAGGGGGAGGTCGCACTTAACTGCAGAGAGGACATTAAAGGTTTTAAAAATCAATATATTTGCGTTAGGTTGTGGAAATTGCCTTTGGTGCTTTTACATATATATATATATATATATATAGCCATTGTATAAGTTATTTATTTTTATTTATATTTTAATTATTATTCAGTGCTTATTCAGTGCTTCAATTTGCCTGGGCTTTGTGCAGTGCTGCCTTAGAATTTGGACAAAATTAGGAGTACCTGCTGTTTTGAGACACCTTTATGTCAGGCGAGTGTTGATCCCTGCTATGAATTATGGGTAGAGTGTGTGACCGCACAGGGCCTTGCACCAAAGTAAAGTGACAGCTGACCTATTGATGTGAAGCAAATAGTTAAAGTTCATGTTTTTGTCCTTGAAATACTATAATACTATAACAGTTAAAAGACATAGCTAAAAGTGAGACTATGTGTATCGTAACTGTATTATTCTGCTTGGTAAAAATGTATTATCAAAGTTCCTTTAAGACAAGTCATTTCACTCGGCGGCCATCTTTGAAACCCCTCTCGGGCATTCAAGTGCAGCTCCTATCTCTTTGAATGGGGAAACATCAAATTTTCCAAAGCTGTTTGCCAAGCTTTCGATTAAATTTCATATTTGAAATCACTAATGAAATGACAACAACTGTCTCATAAATTTTGTTTCTAAATGCTCAAATCATTCAGGCTGGATCAAGCTAATGCGCATGCGCAGTCGTAAGTGCGTGTCTCAATAGGAAGCGTGCGTCTGTTTCTGTAGGAACCGGAGCTTCTAACGGCCTTCTGACTTTACCAATCGGCAATTGGCTCTTATTTAGAAGGCGGGACTTAGTTCGCCGTATTGCACGTCGCACTTTCTCCCATTCAAAACAATACGAGTGACACGTCTTGTGTTATTCTATAGTCTTTGGTATTATGCAGTAACTTACAATACTGCTCTGAGCGTGTGCGTGTGACCGTGATTCGTGCGCATACATGTCAGTCAGTGTGGCATCGCATGTCAAGTTCGAAGAGAGCTTTATTAAGTCTATTTTAAATTCTGATTTCGGCCGTCTCTGGAATGGGTCTACCCATAGATATTACCTGAGACGTTCGAGTAAATCCGCGCTCATTCGAGGATGTGCATTTATTGCATGGACAGAGAAAAGCACGGGCGCCTGCAGGATTTCATCTGACTGCACGCACAAAAGGTTTTTTATTTAACACTAAAAAGTTAAATAAGCATATATAGTCTAACTATTACGCACCTTTCGGACCATCAGTGAGAGCAACGGTACCGCAGAACGAGTGTAGCCTACTCTATCTCTAGATGTTTTAAACATTCTGAAAACTAAAAAAAAGTAATAATATTGTCAGACATCCATTTAACGCATGTTCACGAAGGAAAACAACTGAAAAACAGCGCTGATTGTTCTCTCGATACTGTATGTTCGTTTTACTGACTGAGAAATCACTTCAGGTGATTCAGTGAGAGAGCAGTCCAAACAGATGCGAGTGGATTCAGACCAGTTTGCAAACACGTTTGACCAATTCAAAATTTAGAATATAGGCTAATTTAAGCGTCAAAAATATGTGTGCATTTCAGTTACACAGCTGTTAAAGTAAATATATGAAGCGGAGCAAACTTTTTTCTTAAATATCCACAACACAAACAAATTGTTCGTCACTACAGCAACAGTAGACCCCCGTTACTATAGCAACAATACCCCCCAATACCGGGCCTTGCACATCAAGTTCGCTCAAGGCCTCGCACCCCCTTGCGACGGGCCTGGGTAGAGTTATTGGGTTGGTCCTGCTCTCACTCAGGTCCTCTTTGTGGGGTAAACGCACTTGCTGCAGCCACTGTCTCAATGTGCAACAGCAGGTCACAGATCAGCTGCAGGGGTTGCAATTTATCTGCTGTGGTTACTCTACGTGCCACATCTCTCTATCTTTCTTTCTCATGACCCATGACGGTTTTTCAATAGGTTTTATAAATTAAATGATTGATAGATCAGAGGTAGTTTGAACATCTCCTCTCAGGTTTTGATAGATGCAATCCCCCAGGTGCTGGTGTTTATTGGACTGAGTGATGGCACACTCTCCTCATTGCCTCAGTTTTTTTCCACTCAGTCTGCACGGAAATCCCGCAGAGGAAAAAAGAGAAATGAAACGTTTCCTGAGATAACAGATGGGTAAAGATGATAGGAACCATTTCTTTTCTGGGTCGTAATACATCTAAAAGTCCATATATCAAAAGCACATACAAATGTCCTGAAGCCCTTCACAACAATACAGTTCTTGAAGTTTATAATGCTTTCCTAACAGCTTTTGGCTCAATCAACCACCTCTCCAGAAGAGATTTCATCAGAGACATCACTAGTTGCCTGGAAAACAGTTCCCACTGATGCATTTGCAGGCAACTGGCAGCTGGTCTGGATGGACAGGATTTTCCTGCTATGCTAATGTCCATAGCTGCAGGCTAACAGTTCTAGTATAATGATGCTAACACGCCAAAGCCATATGGAAAAACAAAGTCAGGGATTTTACAGAGAATACCAAGCACAGTATGCATCAGTACAAAGGGGTGTGAATCAGATTACAGATTTTAATGAGAATTCCTGACAGAGCAAAAACACATTTTGTTTTGCCATACAAGGTACAACTAGAACATGTTTAGAAAAGGATTGCTAGCTTATGACTTAGGTTAGTTAGCATTTTTCATTAAATTTTGTGTAAAAATATCTATATTGAAAGTGCGATCAAATAGAAAATGATAACATTGTGGCTGTAATTTTCTTTGGAAATGTGAGGTAGTCTATGCAGTATAAGCTTTCTCTTGTGTAATTCACGTTTTGTCAAAACAAATTGGAAATTTTGGTATTTCATGCTTACAATAAATTAGCATATGAAAAATGTGCCTCTGAAATCGCATACTAAGTAGTACATTTGATGAGGAACGAACCTCTCGACTGCTAAAAGAGTATGTTCTGTGCAGTATGAATGAAATCTAGATGTATTACATTCATCATGTTCTCATTGTCATGTGACTTGCGGAGTCAGTTGTGTCTCTTCACTGCAATTAACAAATCCTCTTCTGTGGCCTCATGGGATAGTATAGTGTTTATCAGATGCGCACTTTGGAATCTCGTAAGTCATCCGCGTATTTTTCATCTACCGTTTTATGAATATGTATTGGGACTTGCTACTCCTTTCACATACTGATTTTCACCTACTATATAGTAGGAAAGTAGGTATATTTGGACACAGAGATTTTTTTTTCGTAAGCAATAGTCTCATTAGTCATTGCAACAAAAACATCCTATGAGTGTTAAATATTGACACAATATGGTGTAACGGATGTTGGCCGGTAGGAGCCATGCGTGTAAACCTCATTTCCCTGATCTAAAGAGACGCTCTAGCAACTGATGCTAGAAACTGCGGCCTTTAGCCTTCTTTGTTAGAGTGCCCGACTCCCATGCCGGCGGACCGGGTTCGAGCCCCGCTTAGAGCGGGTGGTTCGAACATGAGGGGTTACAATGGCACTTAGGCTAAAATGTTATGCTAAAACCATATTCACAAAACAAACTTAGGGTCAAGATTATGTGATAGGTAAGGTAAGGATTAAGGTAATTTGATTAGGGTCAAGTTAAGACATGTTGAAAACACGTTACAGCCTACACTGTAGGTTCTTTAGGGTACTTTTCTGAGTAAAAGGTTTCAGTGCATATTTAAAACGGTGGTGTTTTGGTGACTTGCAGTTTGCTGTTGTAATATTTTCTCCCAAATGGTCTGTAAATGGGACAGAGTTATTAAAAATACTCCTTATATGAGTTTAAAAGCACTAAGCAACAGCGCATATTTGCATAAAAGCATCATTTTTGCGTGGTTCATCTCTTTTGAGGCTGGTTTTGTGTGTGTGCTGTTCATAAGGTGTCTCTCAGAACTATTAGCCCATGGAAAAAAGAAACATTAAGAGTTCCGTTATTTATTACGAGCAAAACTCGCCCACGCAGCGGCACCCTCACATGTATACAGAATTCATAACTGCAAATTCAATAAATGATTATATGCTTGCTAATTGGCTTATGATTAAATATTCGGTGTGAGAGAGTGAGTGCTACTTGGGGAGAAGTTAATGACTGACATGTTGTCCATACCTATTTTTGTTAAAACAAAATGTAACGTAAGACGAGATCTGTAAACTTACTTTTGGATTGATTCATTTAGCAGATGCTTTTATAATTCAAGCAGTTCTGTTGCTTAAATGAAAGGTTTGCACTGACAGTTTTTGTTCTCAACAACATCTTTTTGTGGGTGGGTCCCACATAGGAGGGCCTTAGGGGGTCCCAGCCCCAGTAATTGGCCTTGGCCCAGGCCCCGGGACAGCTTTCCTGGTTGTCCCCCGCTGTTGATGGCCCAGATTGGATGTTGCAAGAGCCAAGTGACCAAATGTTTGGAGATAATCCAGAAATTGTTGTATTGGCTTATATATTTGGATTGAAACATGGATTGTCCAGCCATAGCTTTGGAACAAACACTCAACCTTCGAAATTATTATAGAATTTTTGTGGAAACTATGCTGCTATTTCTGATGTTTTATTTGGTTTAGGAACAATATGTGGCAAAGACCAAAGTAAGGCATCCATTAAACCTGGCAATCATCTGAATTGGGTCAGAACCCAGTGTGAACTGCTAAAGTCCCTGTTTGAGTCAAGCTCAGACGTTTTAAATCATAATCACGTTCGTTTGGTCACTGGGCCTGCGGGAGGACCTCCGTTAAGACCCTGTGAGGTGAAATACTGAGGAATGGCACGCGGAAGTGCTAATCGGATGAATGGATTGGTGCTTCTTGGATTTCCGGCTTTGTGGAGTTAGCTGCTTAGCTAACAGGCAAAAGGTAAGTGCTTTTAGTAGTATTGTGGCATTATGAATAGGCCTTCTCTTTTCTTTCTTTTTTTTTTCTTTTTCTTTTTTTCCATTTCTTTGTAATCTATCTATAGGAAAGTAGGACAGGAAAGCACTGGGAGAAGATGTAATGGTATTAGATTTAAGCCAAGAAAAAAAAAGCTATACTGATGCCACGTTTTGAAGATTTCCCATTCAAGTTGATGAAAGCTGTACTTGTAAGCTGCCCTGGATGTTAACAAGATGGTCGGAGCAAGATGGCGATTTTCTACCAAAAATGCAAATTTTTTTAACTCTAGTTCTACAACATGAAGAATAAAGAATGCATTTTTTCACTGTTTTTATTCAATCTATGAAGGCGCTATACACTAAATCATTATATATTCTATCATACTTGTACAGTACTATCATATTTTGCACATGTAACACTGGTAGTTTTATAGTAAATTAACAAATTTATCGACAGAATGTATCGTTTCATCTGTGCATTCTGAGGCGCAAATAATTTATTATATACAAAAATTATTATTATAATAATCGAATCCCGGACATTTTGGGCAATTTAGAAATCCCGGCTGGATGCATTTTTTAGGTCCAAAAAGAGGATTATTACAAACATACCTTTGTGAATCGGGCTAAAGTAAGGAGATGGTTTTGAACACTGGCTGGTTATGTACTTGCTCAAACATTGATTTTGGATAATTTTTAACCAAAGTTATAGACTGCAGCTTTAAATATAAACCCTGAAGTTTTTCTTAAAAGTTCTTACCAGCTTTTGACAACTTAAAACAATAAAAATAAATGATTAATTAAAAAATAAATCATTAAAATATTGTAAACTATTGAAATGCTACAAAATAACTTCTAGTCAAATTTTTGTCTTTCTCTTTTCCAGAAAAGCTGCTACACCTTTCGTACAGGGCTCAGGGCCAGCGTGTAAAGACGAGCTGTTTGAGTAAACTGTTTGGCTTGTGAAGGCGGCTACAGGAAATGTCAGTGAAATCATTAAATGAGGAACTTCCATCATAAAGAGGAGTTCAAAGGGATTCCTGCTGTAGTGCCTTTATTAAAACGGCCCTGACAGCATGCGGCGTCAGCATCTGTATCGCAGCATGGAGTTTATGGAGAGAATTACAGAGAGTGTGACACTGTTCCAAAACCTAGCGTGCTGCCTTGCTGTCCACCGCCTTATAAGACAGCAACAACTTAACTTGAAATGTAGAAACAGGAAGCTTGATGTTGATAGATTTGAAATGATGCATGTTGCTACGATAACTATATAATACTCTTATAAGCATAAAAACACAAAGAGTGGGTAAAATAGTTGATTTTTTTGTATTTTAATTAGACTGAACTATTGTTTTATCACTAATTTTGCCTAATGAATTATATTTCTATCAGATTGTCTCTTATCTTAGAATGCTGCCTATGTAGTGAGCTCTCTAGGGTTTGGAACAGAGTTTCTCTTCGACTTTCTTGTCTCATTGAGGTTTGTATGCTGACAGAATTGTGTGAGAAACTGTTCTCACAGACGAACCCAAAACCGTGACCCTACTGACCCTTTTCAATTGTGAACCATAACTTAATTATACTAACGCACACACACTAACACACTTGCCTAAAACCAGAGGACGCTCTGAGAACCCTCAAAGGATCAAAGGCTGCATGCCAATGCGATCTCCCGGCGTGTGAACCGCAACTGAGCCCCTTAAACACACGCAGACCGCCACCGTCGTCAACGGGGACTGGCACGCTGTTGCTCCGGAGGGAACGCCCCCCTCTGCAGCTCACAGAAAGAGGGGGAAACAAAAGACTGATACAAACAAAGACAGATGGATAGAAAGAAAAGCACTGATCAAGAATAGAGCGTTAAAAAGACTTTTGACACCCACTATTAGAATGGCAGAAGGATGGATGGAGAAATAGTTACTGAGAAATACTACAAATATCAAAAAACAAGTTACTAAATGTGAATTAGAAACTGCAGTGTAAATAAAGCTGTGCAACTAGTATCACAATTACACTACACAAACCTTGTACAACCTTCATAACCACAATATAACAATTTACTTTTCTGATATGATTTAAATGAGTACAAATTTAGATTTGCTTACTATTTTTAAATTACTGTTGAATATAGTGCTATTTTTATGGTGCTTTTTAGAGCCTTACATCCCCAGTCTTTATCCACATTCATTGAATGAAAGAAAGAGAGCAACCTAGACATTTTACTAATCATTATCTTTTATATTTAACAGACAAAATAAAATCCGGTTTGGAATGACATGAGGGTTATTAAACAATCACAATTTTCAATTTCCAAACTACTAATTTATTGAGTGTTAAAAGCACTAAATTTTTTCCTGCTGCATTTATTGAATCCCATTCCTTGTGTGCCAGGGTGGAAGCAGGCCACGCTCCCTTCCGTCTCTGTTATCTGAGTGTGTGGTATCGCAAATCTGCATTGCAGCTGTCTACTCGCTCTCTCATGGGCTGCAGTTTTATGACATTTACCACAGACGTTTCCCTCTGCATAGTTTTAATCTTCGTTCTGGGGTACCTCAAGGTTCAATTTTGGGCTCCCAGATTTGTGGAGGAAATGCTGGGCCAAAAAATGCCAGTTTAATGTAGTCGACTTTCTACAGTCAGACTTGAATGGGCCTGTAATGAGATTTGGCTCTTATTGTTGTGACACTGACAAACGGCACATCTTCGACTCCACATCAAAGACCTCAGGGATAGATTTACCACAAAAGACTTTCCCCTCTGTCACTACTGTCCACACCCAGGGAATTATGGGACTCTTGTCACACAAGCATAACTCACAAGCAATGAAGTCTCCAATCAGTTTGTCACACATTTTGTGGATCAAAAGCGCAAAATACCATATATGTAGCCAATCACGGGGAACTCGCACAAACCAGCCACCAACAGAGACACAGTTTAAGCACTTCTGTGACAAATCCTGATGGTTTTATTTAGCTTTTTATTCATTTTTTATGAGACTTGAAGTGAAGTGTATCATTTTTGGGAATTTAAAATACTTTCTTTTTCTCAGGGAGTTGATCGTTTGACAATGAATGGTTCAGTCCGACTAGTGAACGATTCATTCAGTCTGATTTGTGACCAAATTGTTCAGTCAGATAAGTGATCGAATTGTTCAGTCTGGTGTGAATAGATCATTTGGTCTGATTTGTGAACAAATTGTTCAGACTACCTTGTGAACAGATCATTCATTGTGAATTGTGAATGTTTCGTTCAGTCTGATTTGTAAACAAATGCTTTAATTTGTGAATTAATTGTTCTATCCAGTTTGTGAACGAATCGTTCTGTCCAGTTTGTGATTGTGTATTGTTATTTACTTCATTCACCCTGAGGGATTTTCGGAGTTACTCATATGTCAAGCAGACATGTTTGGTTTTTACAGCAACGTTCACTTATTTATAATGTGTTTTATGTCTTGACAAAACTTGGCTTTATGTTAATGACCTTTAAATAAACAATTCAGCCTCTGAGGACAGATTTAAAACTGAGTGTAAGGACTGGTTTTGGTCTTTTGATCTTACCCTGTGATTGACAGGTGGAATAATTAGCCAGTGAAATGCTTCTGGGTTAATTCCACTGTCACAGGTGAATTCTGCACTCCCGAAAAATACAAACAAGTGTAAAAGCATAAAATTAAATCCTAGTAATCCCCATAAATGGTCATTTAAAGTCCCCCTGTGGTGAAAATAAATTTTTTGTTTATATGTCTATCTGGTGTTTTTAACACGCTTTAAGACAAACCATGTGCAAATTCATGTCAACACCATTGCTGAGTATTTTCTCTTTAAAACTGCGGTAAACCAAAGACAGTCTCAAACCCGTCGTTTGAAATCGCTGGGGTTTCTAACGTCACAAACTACCTCGTAACCAATCACGACAACGTGCCGACGGGCTTTAGCATATCATTAACTGACCGTGCAAGGGAGTCTCAAAAGAAGGTTATTCAGGTATATTTTTCTGCTGATATGAAAAATCGGGTAAATTTAGCAATATGGCGGGTGTATGATGCATATTACGATGTTATGATGAACTATATGTCTTTCTCCACTGCCGTTCTGAGTTGTTCAAAGCGTTTCTAAGAATACTGATTGTTAGAAGGCAGTCTGACTCCTGAATGTGAACATTCTAAAACGCTTAACGTGTAAAAGCTTAACGTGGCTTAATTTGCTAAGACAGTGTTATTAACAAACCAAACTTAGTAAACATCATACTAATAAAGCATACTATGTACAGAAAAGCAGATGAGCCCAGAATATGAATGTTTAATTACACATTAAGCATTTTCCTCACATAAAGAAAACGCTTAACGTGGCTTATTGTAGACAATGACATTAAAAGACCAAACTTAGTAAACACTATACCAATAAAGCATAGCCTACTATACAGAAAAATTGGTTTGTGCAGAATTTGATCTTTTAATATCACTATCTTTTAATATTAGTAGGCTACAATAAGCGACGTTAAGCGTTTTCTTTATAACGGTTTTCTGGAAAAACAACGTGTAATTAAACACATTGCGTTCATATTCTGGGCTCATCTGCTTTGCTGTACATAGTATGGTTTATTATTATGATGTTTACTGAGTTTGGTCTTTTAATATCACTGTCTTAGTACATTAAGCCATGTTAAGCGTTTTCTATGGGAGAAAAACACTTAATGTGAAAATAAAAGCATTGCGTTCAAATTCTGGGCTCAACTGCTTTTCTATAAATAGTAAACCTTATTAGTATGATGTTTACTGAGTTTGGTCTGTTAATATCACTGTCTTAGTAGCCTACTTTAAGCCACGTTAAGCGTTTTTTTTTTTACATTAAGCGTTTTAGAATGTCCCCATGGTTTGTGTAACATTAGCAACACATTATTAGCTGTTTAATAACATAGTCAAGCAAAACGCTAATCATATTAATTAATTTATATTTATTAATTTTAAGGGATAAAATTATTGACTACAACGGGGCTTTAAAGTGACTAGAATGTATGGTTGTTGAAATTTTTCTCTACAAAAAATTGTCTTGACAACATGAAGCAGAACAGCATTAACTTCCATTTGGAACAAATAAATTCCGTAATGTGACATTTTATGAGGTAAAATTCAGTGGAAAATTAAATAGGATGTACTACTGTTATACTTGTGTAGAAAGTAAATGGTGTCAGATTTGATCTCATTTTTCACTACTAATTCTGTGCGTTTAAGACTGGACGACGGCCCACTGACAAACCTCTGAAGTGATATATAAGATCTGTTTCCCATTCTCAGTGCAAGCCGACACTTTTTAAAGTTGACCGGCCCCAGCAAGTGTCTGTGTGTGTGTGTGTGTGTGTGTGAGTTGAAAGGATCTTGCTCGGGGGAAATGTCAAATGGCAACATCTTTCCCGCAGTTCTCTCTTTCATTTTCACTCTCATTTTGACTGTATTAACTTGTTGCTCACAGATGTATGTTTGAAATTCTTCCTTCAATGTGCCTCAGTTCCTGATCTTATTTGCTCTCTCTCTCTCTTGCAGCCACCTCCACTTGAGGAAAATGAATCTTCGGTTTAAAGCGAGCAGGATTTGAGCAGTGTTAGTCGGAGGAAAATGTCAGCGTGTCTGCCTGAACGACTATTGACAGAAAGATCTGTGAAGCAGAAAGCAATTTAAGAAGAAAAGGGCCATTTTACTGTCACTCTGCGTCGCAGAATGACCATGACAATCAGCCATTATCGCTAAACACGAGTCAATGAACATGCCGCATAAACAAACAAATAACAGTATGAGGTTTGTTAAGTCGCTTACTGTGATAAAACCAAAAGGTGTTTAAATTGGACAGATACTCAGTCAAATCACTTCTTGTGTGTAAAGGCTAGCTTCATTATTGCTATTGCTAATAGTTATTGTTAGCGATCTCTTCTGAGTTTGGCTAGAAAACAACCACCTATAAATACACAGAATGTCCTGACAACAACCCAGAACACCTTAGCAATCACATAGCAACACCCTAGAACACGTTAGCATAGTGGCGTAAGTTTTGCATGGGTTAGCATTGCTAACATTTACTTCAGGAAAGAGTTGAAACTTTTGAGTACACTGAAAAAATATTAAAATACACAAAAATCTTGACCTTCCCAACCTTATTTGATACAAATACAAATATTAATTTGATAGCAAATGGATTAGCTTGATAAAGATGTCTACCAAGTTGTTTAGCATTACTGCTAATTGTGCTAATTGTTATAGTTTGAATACTCTGTGTGAAAATGTGCATTGTTTTATGTTTCAGCTTGGATGGCTAAGCGGGTTTATTTTAGTGCTCTCAGACTTTAACCTTTGACCTGCAGGAAGAACATGACATTACCAAGTGCGTAGGTGGTTTCATTAGAATCTCAAAATCATAATATAATTGGCGTCATTGCTATGATCTTTTTGCTGGGATGTGCAGAGACAGGTCAGACCGCTCCGCTTCACCTCACAGAGCGACGTGAGATGTTACAGCTGTGTGACGGCTGCTACAGACGAGGGTTTTCATGCAGTAACTGTTGGATACAGGGGCAAGGTAGATTTCAAATTATTAGCTGTACATTGGGTCAATATTTGCTCTCATTTCACAGAACAAACTTGAAGGAATGTGTGTCAAAATACAATGACCTTCCCTCAACACACACAGACGCACATCAGCAGCTACAGTCATCATCCCTCTGACGGCCTCAGGGGTTTGTGTGGGGTTGTGGCTGAGCAGATTCACAGAGCTGATTGTAAGCCTGTTATATATTGGCTGTGTATCTGCACAGAGAATGATAAATAACTATAAACTGAAGACAATAGAAAACCTATCTATCTATCTGTCTGTCTGTCTATCTATCCATCTGTCTCTATCTGTCTGTCTGTCTGTCTGTCTATCCATCTGTCTCTATCTGTCTGTCTGTCTGTCTGTCTATCCATCTGTCTCTATCTATCTATCTGTCTGTCTGTGTCTGTCTATCTATCCATCTGTCTCTCTGTCTGTCTGTCTATCTATCTATCTATCTCTATCTATCTATCTGTCTGTCTGTCTGTCTATCTATCCATCTGTCTCTATCTATCTATCTATCTATCTATCTATCTATCTATCTATCTATCTGTCTGTCTGTCTGTCTGTCTATCCATCTGTCTCTATTTATCTATCTATCTATCTATCTATCTATCTATCTATCTATCTGTCTGTCTGTCTGTCTGTCTGTCTGTCTGTCCATCTATCCATCTGTCTCTATTTATCTATCTATCTATCTATCTATCTGTCTGTCTGTCTGTCTGTCTGTCTGTCTATCTATCCATCCATCTGTCTCTATCTGTCTGTCTGTCTATCAATCTGTCTCTATCTATCTATCTATCTATCTATCTGTCTGTCTATCTATCCATCTGTCTCTATCTGTCTGTCTATCTATCTATCTGTCTGTCTGTCTGTCTATCTATTCATCTGTGTCTATCTGTCTGTCTGTCCATCTGTTTCTATCTATCTGTCTGTCTATCTATCCTTCTGTCTCTATCTGTCTGTCTGTCTGTCTGTCTATCTATCTATCTGTCTGTCTGTCTATCCATCTGTCTCTATCTATCTATCTGTCTGTCTGTCTATCCATCTCTATCTCTCTGTCTGTCTATCCATCTATCTATCTATCTATCTATCTATCTGTCTGTCTGTCTGTCTGTCCATCTGTCTCTATCTATCTATCTATCTATCTATCTATCTATCTATCTATCTATCTATCTATCTGTCTGTCTGTCTGTCTGTCTGTCCATCTGTCTCTATCTATCTATCTATCTATCTATCTATCTGTCTATCCATCTATCTATCTATCTATCTATCTGTCTGTCTGTCTGTCTGTCTATCTGTCTATCCATCTCTATCTATCTATCTATCAAATTCAAATTCAAAATTGCTTTTTTGGCATGACTGTAAATAATACAATATTGCCAAAGCATATATACATAAAACAAAAATAAAACCATCTGTATAATAGAAGAAAATATTATCAAATATTATAACATTATCAAATATTAAAACATAACTTAAATTAACAGTGTAACACATTAGAACATGTCTGAACATTTGATACCACAGTGTTTTAACATATATATACACACACGTACTGAGGGTCACTATGGTGGACGGTAGGGAAACACACTGAGGTCAGACACAATACACACATTACACACATTCACCTGCTGTCTCTCAGGCTGTGGCACATCCACACGTATCTCGCAGCCAGTGCTGCTGTCTGTCCCTTTCCTAGAATTATCTTTATTTGTTCTACTTCAGTCATGGCTGTAAAGTTCTTTATTGAGTTACTGAATTTATTTAAGTAAAGATCTCTTATAGGTGTGTATTTGTGGCAGTGAAGGAGGAAGTGCGTCTCTGTCTCGATCTCTCCTGTCCTACAGTGAACACACACCCTTTGCTCTCTGGGTAACCAGCTCTTTCTGTGTCTGCCGTTCTCGATGGCTAGACTGTGCTCACTGAGCCTGTACTTGGTCAGGATCCGTCTCTGCTTTGTGTCTTTGACACTTTGGAGATATTCTTCTAATTCATAATTTGATTTTAGAGTTCGATAGAATTGTAATTTACTTTGTGTTTTAGTTTCCTGATCCCAATGTTCCAGATATGTATTTTTAGATTGTTTGATAATTTGGTTTATTTTGATGTTTGGATGAGAAGCAGTGTTGGTCTGAGACTGGTTAGTGTTAGTAGAGTTAGACAGGTTAGTAAGTCTCAGAACCAGCTGACTGAGGGGACTTTTTTCGGGGTTCAGTTCTTGGGTTTGTAATGCTTTAAAATGTAGCGATTCTGTGGGACTTGATTTTAGATGCATCCAGAATTTGAGGGATCTTTTTTGCATATTAATAATCAATGGGAATCGGCCTAATTCTGCCCTACATGCATTATTGGGTGTTCTTCTTTGTAGTTTGAGAATAATTTTGCAGAATTCTGTGTGTAGGGCTTCTGTTGGATGCCTGTCCCATCTAGTGTAGCTCTGATCACTGAGTGGACCCCAAACCTCACTTCCATACAGCGCAATGGGCTGAATCACACTATCAAAGATTTCACACCAGATTGGAATTGGTAATTCAATGTTTTGGAATCTTTTCTTGATGGCGTATAGAGCTCTTCAAGCTTTATCTTTGAGAGAATTCACTGCCATACTGAAACTCCCCGATGCAGTGATGATCAGACCGAGGTAAGTGTACTGCGTTGTGTGTTCTAGGGCGGTGCTGCCTAGACTGAACTGGTATCTGTGTTCCTGACATCTGGGCTTTTTCTGGAAGATCATAACGTTGGTCTTCTTGAGGTTTACTGCCAGGGTCCAGTTCTGGCAGTAGTTCTCCAGCAGGTCCAGGTGCTGCTGTAGTCCCTGTGCAGTGGGTGACAGCAGCACCAGGTCGTCTGCATACAGCAAGAGCTTGATGTTCTTGTCTTGTAGAGTGAGTCCGGGAGCTGTAGACTGTTCCAACTGCACCGCTAGTTCATTAATGTAAATGTTGAACAGTGTTGGAGTCCTACAGGCTCCTACACCTCTCTTCTGGGTGAAGAATTCTGTATGTTTGTAGCCAATTCGTATTGCACATTTGTTATTTGAATACATTGATTTTATAATGTCATAAACTTTACCCCCTACACCGCTTTGTAAAAGTTTGTAATATAATATTATCTATCTATCTATCTATCTATCTATCTATCTATCTATCTCTCTGTCTGTCTGTCTGTCTGTCTATCCATCTGTCTCTATCTATCTATCTATCTATCTATCTATCTATCTGTCTGTCTGTCTGTCTGTCTGACTATCCATCTGTCTCTATCTATCTGTCTGTCTGTCTGTCTGACTATCCATCTGTCTCTATCTATCTATCTATCTATCTATCTATCTATCAATCTGTCTGTCTGTCTGACTATCCATCTATCTCTATCTATCTATCTATCTATCTATCTATCTATCTATCTATCTAGCTGTCTGTCTGACTATCCATCTGTCTCTATCTATCTATCTGTCTGTCTGTCTGTCTGTCTGACTATTCCTCTGTCTCTATCTATCTATCTATCTGTCTATCTATCTGTCTGTCTGACTATCCATCTGTCTCGATCTATCTATCTATCTGTCTGTCTGACTATCCATCTGTCTCTATCTATCTATCTATCTATCTATCTGTCTGTCTGTCAGTATCTGCCTCTCTTTCTATTATCTATCTGCAGTATGTATCTGTTTGTCTACAAAAATGGTATGTCTGACTGTAATACCAAGGTGCATGTCCAAACAAGCATGGTAGTACACGGTACTTTTTGGTACTTTTGTCTATTAGTAATCTCTCTCTCTCTCTCTCTCTCTCTCTCTCAGAGTGTTGTTTCTGCTCCAGTGCCTCCACACCTCTACAGCCAACATGATATAATTATTAGATCAGTTTACTGTGTGTGTTTATGTCTCATTTAAACATACACCTGATCCTGTGATCAAATTTATATTCATGATTTTTGATTACTTCACATTTCTCCTGTTTAAATGAAATCAACTCAGTAGATGGCATACAATACTACATCTAAAACATTTTAAAGAGAATTTTTGTCATTATTTTATTGAGAGAGAATGTACATGGAATATTTGTACTCTTAAAAATTAATTTGTCAAACCACAAAACTTCTGGACAATATACTGTCAACTAATCACACATTCACAGCATGCAAGACTCAATGACTTGCTGATGGAATGAATGTGTAGCGATAAATATACGCTGGCAGAAGGTATTATAGCATCTATTATGTATTATAGGGTCAACTGTGGTAAATTTGAACACATTTTACTCTACACATACAGTATTTCTCAGTGTATGTTTATATTTTAAATAAACAGGAATAAAGATGAGTCAACACATAAAACAGCAAAAATGGCACATGTAATATGTTGTTTTGGCATTATTATATTTTATTACAGCATTAAAAATGTGGCTACTTGCCCCGAACTGGCATTTATATATAAAATAAAACATCTCTGTTTGAAGATGATGGAATTGTTATGTAGATTCAAGGGCAAAAATATATGTATATATTCAAGACGAGATTTTTGAAATCATAAACTATTGCTAAAAAAACAAGCATTTTTGTCATTGGAGAATGCATCATCACACCTTCTCGTCATAGAGTAAAAAGCAAAGTCATAATTATTAAGGCCTATAGGGTGCGCTCTTTCCCTCTCCCTGCTGAAGGAAAGGGGAGGATCTCAGGATGTCTTCAAGGACAGCCATTGGTTTACCGGGCGCATATAAAACACAGCACATACCCAAAAAGTGAGAGGGCTGTAATTCAAGCAGTTGATGTATATCCCTGCAGGAGAGGGAGGGAGAGAGAGAGAGAAAGATCAGGATACGGACAGAGGGAATCCACACCTTTCTCAGAGTGACTATAGAAAGCTGTGCTTGAACGAGTCTTTTACGTTGTGCTCCTCTGCGGACTTGTGCGTAAAGACAATCAATGAAGGAGAGAAGATCTATACAGAAACTGTCCCTTCAGCCCGGAATGGATCCGAGTCAGAGCCTCAAATGTAAGATCGTGGTCGTGGGGGACAGTCAGTGTGGGAAAACCGCTCTGCTCCACGTTTTTGCTAAGGACTGCTTCCCAGAGGTGAGATGCGTAAAATCTAGTGGGCGCGCAACTGAGTCTTACGATTTAGGCATTAGATTTTAATATGTGTTTAGCCTATCTACATTTTAATCTCCTAAAATAAACATGTT
Organism: Hypophthalmichthys nobilis; assembly: GCA_037950665.1. Taxonomy (NCBI): domain Eukaryota; kingdom Metazoa; phylum Chordata; class Actinopteri; order Cypriniformes; family Xenocyprididae; genus Hypophthalmichthys; species Hypophthalmichthys nobilis. The sequence goes on from CM075476.1 coordinate 34,399,877, forward strand.
TGATCATATATGCCATTTTCTTTCATGTTTGTTTATCCTAGAATTACGTGCCCACTGTGTTTGAGAATTACACAGCAAGTTTTGAGATTGACAAGCAGAGAATAGAGCTCAGCCTGTGGGACACCTCAGGTGAGTCTCAAATGTTTTTGTCCTGTATGCATCTGTACCATATATTGTATATACACTAAATATATACTGTAGTACAGGGGTCTTCAACCCTTTTCAGGACCCCTTGGTGAATAGAGAACCAGAGTGGGACCCCTTGTTACATATTTTATAAAACAAAAGTGTTTCTTTAGCTTCTTTAGTTTTGGTTGGATTTGTATAAGTTAATATATAATAAAAATGTGTTTGAGATAATAAAACACAATAAGTTACAGTAGCATGGAAGACTCCCCTAATGATGTATATAAATGATTTAATTGAAATGCAAAGTAAATATACTACATGCTCTATATAATGCCATAATGTTGTGAACATTGTGGCTGTTAATATACAATTAAGTCAGTAAATGCAGGCCTTGTTACAATTAAAAAGTCAGAGTTCGACCTATGTAGTGACTGTATTACCTTCAGAAGTTCCTAATTTGGTGTATTTTATGTCCATTTAGTTAATTTATGAGGCATTGGTTCAAGACATGTTTAAACTTGTTGTGTTTCTTAATAAAGCCAGTGAACATTTCATCATTTTGATGCATCAGTGTGTTGTGCTGTGTAATGATGTGATTGTTAGTGCTTAAGTTTACACCTGGAGGAAAATCTGGGTTTGTTTAATAGCTTTTCTTTCCTTTTCTGAACGGTTGAATGATTCTTGGTTGTTGAGTCAGTACGACAGCCTGCCAAGCGTTTAATCACACACACACACACACACACCCTGCTAATACTCTCACACACTCCACCCATCTGTGGAATAGGATCCACGGACACCTCACTTAGGATAACGTCACAGGGAATGTTGCTGTGAATGAAACCAAAACTGTTGCCACAGCTGGGGTCATGCTGCAATTCATACATTTAACAAATCCAAACAGCCGTGACTACACAGGCAAATTAGAGTAGGGTCTTGACTCACTCTGTCTGAATAGGTTATTGGTACATTTCCAGAGCTTGTGCCCGGATCACGCAGGAGAGATCAGACCTGCTGTCTGGAGGTAATCACAGGCCCTGTAAAGCATCCAGCCAGACAGACTGCTTTAGATGGTGGCCTCTTTGGAGCTTAGCTATGATATGGGGTAAACTGCATTCAGACCTGAACCTGGGGCTTTAACTTGTTTGTTGCTGTGTGTGGTCTGAAATGTACAGTTATGTGCTAAATATTTCCTCCACCATGTATATGTTAAGCCACCAAGCTTCTTAACTAGATAAACCAGGAAGGGTATGCTGTTTGATCAACCTTACCAGCTGGGTTTTGCAGCCTGGCCAGGAAGACCAACATGAAATCAGCTAAGCTGGTCTTTTCAGGAGGGTCTTTTTAGCTATGTGCAAATAGTAATTTTCTAAATTCAGAGTTGTATCCGCAATCTGAATCAATTTCTTGCATCCAAAACTATGTGCCAGTCTTGAGTAATTTCCTAAATCAAGAACCATGTGCTAATTTGACCTGCTGAAAGGCTAGCACAGCAGGTCACTAGCTTATGTTGTGCTTTGAATGCTGGTATGCTAGAGTCTAGGCTTCTTATCTATCTTAACCAGCGAAATTTGATACTTGTGAACAGCATGACTATGCTGGTTCATTAGCTAGACCAGCACTAAACCAGCCTTAATGGACATCAATAAGCATGATCGCATAGTAGAATCAGTCCTAGATCTAGAGAACAGAACTAACCTAAGATCAAATTTGCAGCCATTTTCTGAATATGATTCATGCTAAATGTGAATATAGATTATAAATCTAAATGTTAAATTTTGAGCTATTCCCTAAAACTAGAGGAATGTGTACAATCTTGAGAGCAAATTCCAACAATTGGACTCATGTGCTCAATCTGGATCAATTTCCTGAATCATAGTCTGTTCTAAATTGGAAGTACTTGCCTAAATTTTGAAGTGCTACATCTAGAGTTAATGCTTAAATCCGAAATCATTTTCTCAATCTAGAACCATTTTAAAGCTCAAACTAGAGCTATATCTGATGATAATTCAATGCATGGTGGTTCAGTTTGGTTTGTGATGTAGGTAGGTACAGGAAAGTGTTCAGCTGACAGATGTCTGTGGTGGGCGTCTGCGGGCAGGACCGCCCGTCTGGTACTGACGTTTGGATATGTAGTTAGTTGCTTGTGTCAGGCTGTGGGCTTCCAGTCTGCTGTTCATTACTGTGTAAGTTATTGTGTCGGAGCCAGGCTCCAAGGTCTCCCCAGTGTGTGTGCGGTCTTTTCTCAAAAGCCTAAGTCCAGGATTTAACAAGTTCCAAACACACCTGAGCACATTCCAGATAATGAGAGAAAGAGACATGTGGACTAGGCAACCTTGTGTATTTTTTTTTTTTTGCCCTCAAATAATCAAATAATGTGTTTCTGAACAGTCAGTGAATTCGGGGGTTGCTCCTAGAATTGCCCGAATGGATAGTTTCTTGGCATCTCTTCTTTTTGCTGCTTTGTTTCCAACAGCTGCCACCCCCGTCAACCAAGAGGCTGGCTGCTCCTGTCATTGTCCACCAATCAGCTGTTGAGTCACGACCCCATTCACCATTCAGCTGGCAATATCCGTCACTGATCCGCCATGGAACCCATTGATACAGTAGAATACATGCGTACCACTCCGAATTCAAAGTACGACCAAGAGTTTTTGTGTCGAGTACAAAAGAGGGGAATGCAATCTTGTTTCTTTTTGTTTCTTTTAGTTTTGATTGAACTCAACTCTTGGGGAACATCTTTTTTAGGACTGTCGCCCATTGTTGTGTTTGTTAAAATGATTCCTGTTCACCGCAATGAAAATCCGGGCAATCTTTGGTCATTATTTCAATGTCAAATTGCCATTGCCAGTCCACTGCATGAATGTTTCATTAGGGGTTTCTTGTGTATATTGATTCTGGGCTTAGTAAGTCCTTCTAAATCTGAAACCCAATTGTGTATGTGCATGTATTATGTGTTATATGACACACAAGAAGCCAAGTGTCAGGATAACACTACCGGAGATGAGGGACCACATGCTCTCTGATCTTCTCGATGGCCATGAGCATGCGTGTGTATATCCCCTAATAGCCAATCCTCTGTGGAATCAGACTCCCTTCCCCCATCTCAGCTCTTCCAGACACTTATTGACTAGAAACCCCCTGCAGATATGAAGTTAGGATCTTGACATGCCTGTCTCAAAGGTTCCTTATCCACCAGTCAGACCATGGTCAATCAATATACACGCACACTGCTCTGGGATCGTTTTGTTCCTTTGTGAGTTGTACGTTTTACAATAAGCATATTGTTTTGGATAACTATAGGACCAAATTCGGTCCATTGTTCCTCAAGCGTCCTATCTCTTTGCTCCCCTAGGGCCGGTGACATATACGCTGTCATGATGAGTTCGATTGGATGGTGAATTGGCAAGTTTGACTGTGTGACCTTGTGAGATGTCACTTGTTTGCAGCTGAAATATTTTATCAGACTCCTTGATCAGATTGCTGAGGTTGTGGGCTGAAAGCTGGAATAGATATTTCTTTACAAAAATGTAACGTGAATATCTAGCACAGAGCCTAAAGACTTTCCTAACATATTTAACTATTATTTATAATAGTAATTTGTAATTTACACTGAAATAGGCTATACACTGGGCAAATAATGAAAGGTGTGGCTTGATATTCATTGAGATTTCATTGGATCTTGAAAAGTGGCCATTTTTGGTCAAGAATCACTACTAGTAGAATATCCTAGAGGCTTAGGGTGGGGGGCTTTGGCCAATAAGATACCACCTAGCAACTACCCAGAACACCCTAGCAACCACTTAGCAGTTCTATAGAAACCATGCCAGGGACATTTATTAAGAAGGTAAATAGTCAATTTCAGTCTTTAGAGTTGAACTAAAGGGAAATCTTAAGCATTTGAGGGTTGCTTTTGAAATTTGTAGATTTAGAGTGTTTGCTAATGGCTTCTTAATCTTGATTGTACATTCAAAAACTCCTTTGCACTTAATTTTATTTTGTAAACAAGTATCATTCAGCTATTGCATTTTTTTTTTTTACCTAAAATGTTGTTATCTAACCTCCTTAATCCAACCCTTGACTATTATCAGCAAGGAGAGACCTCATTATCAACTAACCCCCGAAAACAAAACGTTCCCGGGATCATTTGAATGGGCTCCTGCCGGGACAGGCTCTCTCAGACCCGCTCCTCAAAGCTGGTCAAAGCTGTCGGTTGGATCATATTTCTAACCTCTGCGATTTGGGCCCGCATGCCTCACATTCCTGTAAGGAAAGGTTTGCTCTCTTTCTCCACAAAGCAGCTATTGTGTGGTGGGCCGTCAGGGGAAAAAAAAAAAGCACCATGTGAACCGTTATGTTCTCTGAAATTATTCTTACCTTGTTAGTCAAGGAGGAAATGAAATTCAGGAGGATCTTGTGGACTGATGTGGAGTTCGAAAATACCTTTTTGTAAAAGTTTGTAAATAGTAGTTTAGCAATTTATCAAAACATCAGGGAGTTTCTATAGCGTAGTTTACCGGTTATATTTACTTTGCAGAGTTAGAGAATTGTGTGTTTATTGCTTTATGATGTAGATCAAGAAGACCGTGAGGGATCTAAGCCAAAAAAAAAAGGCCAGTGGCCAAGAATTCTTTACTCTGTCTGTGTGTGTGTGTGTGTGTGTGTGTGTGTGTGTGTGTGTGTGTGTGTGTGTGTGTGTGTGTGTGTGTGTGTGTGTGTGTTTACGTGGTCAGCACATGTTTAGAGAAGCATTTGAACACTCAGGGGAATCCATCAGCTGTCAGTATCCCTCACACACACAGAGAGAGGGAAAGAGATGTGTGTGTATTAAGGAATCTAGTGTGTGTTGTGATGGTTTCCTACAAGTGTGTTTCACTGCAGTTAGCTATTACTTACACAAATACTGTACAGACACACACTCAGCAGGGTTTGGATTTGTTATGTGTGCACTGGACAGAGAAATAAAATAATGTTTAGTGAGCTGTTTAGAGAGAAAACTGTGTGTGTGTGTTGGGGGTTGCAGTACAGAGTGTGTATATTCATGTATGCGTGTGTGTGTGTGGGCATCTGTTGTGTCTCAGAAAAGGCAGAAGTCCACACAAAGTATTTTTTTGTTTGTTTTTTTCAAAACAACTTTGATATTTAGATCTAGATACAGATGTAGTTACTACTTGACATTACAAATTAGTGATTAAATGACTAACCATAATAAAAAGCAAATGTCTCATGTGAAACAGTGAAATGTTGTCCGAGTTGTTTTCTTGTTTTTTGGCCTGTAGCTGTGGCTGGAATATGAGCTGTAAAGTCCTGTGGCTGGATGTGTTTTCAACTTCACATTTTTCTACTTAACTTCTGGCACTGTGAATTATCTTTCTGTCAAACTAAACAGCCCTCCCTTCTCTCTCTCTCTCTCTCTCTCTCTCTCTCTCTCTCTCTCTCTCGTAAACACCACTTCTGTCCTGGAATCTGGCACGTTATAAATGTGTTTGTCCTATGTGGATTTTGCCGTGTCTGGCAGAGTTAGCGGTGGGCGGGAATGCTTCGTTCTGTCAGAGTAAATTCTGGATTGTACCATCCTCACAAAGAAAAACATCTCCGGTTTTAGCCAGGAGGGAAATGCTACATCTGGCAAGGGTCTAGTTATTAGCTCTGTTAGTTAAGGCAAGCATCAGTATTTTTATTGCTCATACTTTGAGTTATGGATTTGAAGAATTATTGTACATGTGTAAATCATTATGAATCATAATTTAGCACTAGCTAAACTAAATCCACATTGCACCAGTGACAAAGAACTGGAAGTGTTCTGTGTACTGAGATTTTTTTTTTTTTTTTTTTTTTTAGGAATAAAAAAGGCTATTTCATTCCTTCTAGAAAGCAAAAGTGTGTAAAAGTTTCATGTTTAGTATGTCTGAAAAGGGGCTTCAGTGGTTTAAAAATTCATGAATGCTTTCAAATTACTGTCTGTACTGCGTCGCTGAGTGAAAGTTAAATGAGGTTAAGTAATATATTGACAGCCCTCCAGACAGAACCTCTATCCTTGTCTAGTTCTTAGTGCATGCATATGTTCAAATGAACTTTCTTATCAATCCACCTTTTTGTGTTACAGGCTCCCCATATTATGACAACGTCAGACCACTCTCGTATCCAGATTCGGACGCTGTCATCATATGTTTTGACATCAGCCGACCAGAGACCCTGGACAGTGTCCTAAAGAAGGTGAACATTTTTATACCATGCAGTAACTGAGCTGACACACTTAATGTGAGCTAAACAAGTAGGATATTCCTTTATTAACATCCATTGTTGTTCCTGGAATGATATTGCTATCAACCAATCATATTTTAGGACTGGGGTTGGGGTCTTGAAGAACATTCCCATCAACTCGTCAGAATTTAGGATTAGAGCTGGGTTTCAGGGATTGAATGACATTGCTTTCAACTAATCAGATTTTAGGGCTTCAAAATGACCACCTGAGGTTCTTGACTGAAGACATGCAGGAAAAATGTTTTATCGTCTAAGTAGTTGATGTGGTGCACTGAATTTGAGTTTCTTGGATATCAAACTGTAGGCTTGACCTTACTGGTTCCCAACAGACTAATTGGCTTTTAAATGCCTTGACTGTGATTCAGAGAAATTCTTCTACAAGTCCTTTGTGATCTGCCCATTCTTTGTTGCATCCCAATAAAGTCATCCTTTGTTTGGTAGGGTTGGATGTCTTCTCGTAGACTCTCAGTCTGGGGTCTGGTGTCTGAAATGGCCTGTGGCACAGTTTCACTCGGTTAGGCCCCCCTTGATAGTATTATGCAGGCATTAACTAGACCATGTGAGTGGAAGTTCAGCCCGATAGTTTGACTTAAAACGGTTGAAATCTGGGTCACAGAATCGGAAATACGATCAGGCTACACGTGGGTCCCTGCTTGGAATAAGCTAGTGCTGTCTCCTGGGACTTTGAGGCCTCTGGGAGCCAGAGGTGAGCACAAAAGGATCATGGGAACGAGGGAATGTAGGGTGTCCGTGTTCCTGTGTGAACAATCGTATGGCTGTGTTGTACCCGCCTGTCTCCTGCCAGATTAAATCCGGTGATTTAATGCCACGCCAACACAAAAAAATGCTTTGTTTGGGAAGGATAGGAATGCAGATCACCTGTAGCATTGTTGGGAAGATGCGCGCACACACACACAGATACACACCCTGAAAAGTAGCCATTACAGTGCAAGCTTATCCCCGCAGGAAGCATGTGCCTCACCTCTATCAAGGAAGATTAATACTCTTGTGAAAAAAGGGATGGGATGGGATGGAACGTGATATGCTAAGAGAATGGGAACAGGAAACACTTGTTTTTGTCTTTTGTCCTCTCTCAGGCAGGGATGGATCAAGGCCAGTTGGTTTCATCTTTCCGTGTTGGTTTTGTGTCTTTCTCTCACAGTGGAAAGGAGAGATCCAGGAATTCTGTCCCAACACAAAGATGCTCCTTGTCGGATGCAAGTCAGACCTTAGGACGGACCTCACGACTTTAGTGGAGCTGTCCAATCACAGACAGACGCCGGTTTCCTACGATCAGGTGGGTGGTTCTCATATAAACTGCATTTGCAATTTGGATGGAGGGCATTGAGACACTCAACTTCAGGTCTTCAATTTGCCTTATCTAATGCCTATCTTATTACTTTACCAGTAATTACGTTTATCAGCAAAGGCAGTTCAGCAACATTGCAATGGTTTAGGTTACTAATCTAATCCGTGATAAAGAGCTAAATCTGCCTATCTTAATTTTGATGAAATTGCAAGCAGTAATCGTAGCACTTTAGACTGCGAATCGCGGTTTAACTGTTAATTGCTGATTTCGGTTCACATCGAAGCTCATTATGTCCTCTTTCTCTTTTAGGGTTCAGCTATGGCTAAGCAGATATCCGCACCTTATATCGAATGCTCCGCAGTGCAGTCAGAGAACAGCGTGCGGGACATTTTCCACGTCGCAACGCTGGCTTGTGTAAATAAGAACAACAAAAACATCAAGCGCAACAAATCGGCACGCTCAACCAAACGCATATCACATATGCCTAGTCGACCAGATCTTGCTGCCGTGTCAACAGACCTACGCAAAGACAAAGCAAAGAGTTGCACGGTCATGTAATGCAAGGTGTTCGGGGGGAAAGATTCATTCTGGGAAACGGTGAGGGTGGACTGTGGAAGCAAGAAAGGTCTGGAATTGCCTCCAAAGACAAAGCAAAAGTGGAGAGCGGGAGTGTTTACTGAAGTCCCTGAAGGTCTCTCCGGTTTGAGGGTTCCACTTGTTGCCAGAACTCAACAAGCTTGTGGACGTAAACCCATAGTATGGCCCCAACCACCTCTCCTAAACTTATCCTCTCAGCAGGAGGATGTCACCACCCTCTCGGCCGATGGGAGGCCTTCCTTCCTGCTCCTGGATGTGAAACTGCTTCCTCTCTGGAGGGTTCCTTCTGGAAGCTTCTGCTGCAGGAAAGGAAGGAGGAAGTAGAATCACATAACCATTGAGTCCAGAGTTCCGCTGAGCTTTGGTTCACAGCTATTTTTAAAAGATGCACGTCGTTTCAGTTGGTATTAATGGTTGCACAATGAAACAACGAAGGGGAAGATGACTTCCATAATGGCGAAATTTGGACAAGGACAACTCTCGCTTCTTTCTTTTTGAGTCTGTACAGCTAAATGAGGATATGAAACGAGAGTGTATCACTGTGGTTACGGATCACTTCCTCCTTCGATCCTTCTCGGTCTGTTTTGTTTCTTCTGTAGACCAAGAGCACGATTTTGTGTGTGTGCGTGGTTTTCGTTTTCTTATGCTAAGCTCAGCTAAAACTGTCACCATGGATACGCCGCTGGTATATTTGAACTCGCACTGTTTTCTGTATAACTCCTCATAATCACATTACGGTTCATTAGGAATCAGAAAAAGAAAAACCAAAGAACTGGAAGTTTTTCAAGTCGGATGACTCAATGTTTGATGTTCTGGAGTGCATGATGGATGTGTATTTGAGGGCTTTTAGTGGATCAATGATCTTTCACGGTTCTGTAAGAACATGGTTCCGCTTGTCTTTATAGACCGGTTATATGGAAGCGCAAATAACGACATTTGAGAATTGACCTGATCGTTTAGTAGTCATTTGCATTCGGTTTATCCCTGAAGGGGCATTCACACTGACAGAGATTTGCAGCGACAAAGCATCTGGAAGTCATTAATTTGCAATGAGAGTTGGTGATTTGAGGCCACATGAGCAACAGAGACCGTTTACAATGCAATGCAGTTTAAAGTTCAACTTCATGCAAATCTGGAACAAAACTAAAAACAGTGCAAAATGCTGTTAGCATGCTAATTTCTGGTGAAAATGTCAAATATAAGGCTAAAAAACATATATTTCAGACAAAATCTTGCTAAACTAGACAATCTCACTAAACAACCAGTCAGTTTTTGGACAACTAATTGATCATTGTTTAGAAACGCGTACTAGAATCCAATAGTAGGCGAAATTCCAATGATTTAATCTCTGTCAGTGTGAACGTCGCATAACAATAACACTATTGCAGTAACAAATGATTGTTGAACAAGCACAGAACTAAATCGTCGTTATCTGTAAAATGTTAAATGAACATTTGTGCCTTCTCTGACATCTTTGAAATTCTTTTAAGCACAATTGTTGAAATGATAAATAAACAATCAAACATGAAATTCAAGGTCATATTAAACCTGTGCTTCTATCTGCCCAGTCCAAGAAAGGAACTAATGGATTTTGAAGGACGTTAAGAAAAAATTTCTCTCCTCTCTCTACTAAACTATGCAGTCTGTTTCTGAACACACGTGAGAGGACTGAGGAAAATGATTAATGGACATTCTTTCTCTTTCAAAACAAAAATTTGTTGCGACTCAGTATATTGCCTTGCAGAGCCATGGGAGTATATGCGTTCCACTATTGTAGTGCTTAAAGTTTCTCAAAAGAAAATCTTCAGAAGTTTGAAGCTAGCTGCAAAATCTCATTTGCTGCATGTTTGTAGTTGCACTTTTTGTTTAAACTTGCGCAAAACATTTTTTTTTTTTTTTTACATTCGTTTTTAATTGGTCAGAGAGAAATTTCTCAACTGTGTCACAAATTTGTTTCACATAGGCAGTATTACAAATTTTGGTGTGTGTAAATGTGTAGGTGCTTATAAAAAAACAACAACAAAATGTTTCCTAATGTAGGATGTCTGTAATATTTTTTTTTTTAATGCCTTCTGTGTGTTGAGGTCCATGTATGTATGTCTGTTTTGTTGATGTTGCCATAATATTTATTGAATTATATATTTTTTCCCTTAGAAATAAATCCAAAAATAAAATGAAAAAGGATCTTTTTGATATGAAATTTTCCTTTTGTGTGTGTGTGTGTGTGTGTGTGTATATACATTGTTGGGGAAAGTTACTTTTAAAAGTAATACAATATTGTGTTACTCCCCAAAAAAGTAACTAATCACATTACTTAGTTACTTACCTGGGCTGGGCTTCCTTGTTTGTTTTTTAATAACAAAAAAAGTAATATTTCTGGCAAATGTTAAGGCCCTTTCACACCAAAAGTAAAATGAATAAGCTGAAGGAAATTCTGAATTTGCATTTCAGTTTTTATTCATTTTGAGGAATACTGAATTATTCACATTTAGTCTAGAACTACAATAACCATCATGTTTACACAGCGCACACAACGCCTCTGCACTTTATTTCTCTCAACATGGGGACAGGAGAGCTGTTAGTCAATAAATGGGGAAAAAGTAACTTGCATTACTTATTTGAAAAAGTAACTTAGATATTTTGTTGTAAATTGAAAAAGTAATGCTTTATTTTATTAGTTATTTGAAAAAGTAATCCGATTACATAACTCAAGTTACTTGTAATGCGTTACCCCAACACTGTGTGTGTGTGTGTATATATATATATATATATATATATATATAAAAGCTGGCAGTTGTTTTTCATCATCTCATTCCTAATGACTCATTCCTTATTACATTCCGAGTAAGTGTGACTTTGCCCTGGGCATCGGATCTCTTCCTGTGCGTTCCTTAAATTCATTCAAGCGGTTTCGGGTCACTTCTCCCTGCGGAAGGAAATGACCTTCAGATGACCTTCACCCAGCCCTTTCCGGAGTCTCCATTCACAAACACTATGGGGCTGTAGTTCAGAGCGTTCTAGCTTAATTTTATGCATTTAGAACTGAAAATATGGGCATAATTTCCCTCATTTCATTTTTGTATTCTGTAGATGAAGTCACACTGATGCAATAAGGAGTTGACCAAACCTCTTTAACTGATTCTATATACATTTATACAATTCGTTTCATAACATTGAATGTGGTATTACATCAAATATTCTTCATGTGGCTCGGATGAACACTATTCATCATCAACTCTGAATATGAAAGCTGTCGTTCAGGTATAGAGATACCACATCGACAAGCTTCAGTCAAGGCCGGAATATTCATTCTTTTATCCTCGCTGTCTTTGTGTGAATGCAGACTAAACACACACACTTTTTACTGTCAAGTGCATCAGGCGATATTTTCCTTTTTGACAGACAGCTATGGCAGAGATGAATCCAGACCATTACAAACACACACTGTGGCCCTGATTAATTGTGTGAGTTGTGAAAGTGCTTTGTTGTTATGTTGAAACAATGCAGAGTGAAAGTGATTCATTACAGCAGCGTCTGACTGGAACACAAATTAATAGTGTTTCCTTTATGCATGATAGCTCATATATCACAAGCAGAAACATGGAATATATTCATACAAAACATGATGAATGATAACACAGGCCTGTCAGATGGGTGTTTAAGTGTGCATATAAACAAAAGCAAAAGCAGTTGTTGTGAAAACTCCTTACAAGTACTGTGGCAGTATTATGGTATAGTGATGACATAGGAGGATGGCAATACTTTGGTACTTTGAAATTACATGGTAATACCGTGGTACTTTTTTGTAAGTGATTGGATAATTACCATATTCATGTGGTATTAATATAGTATTCCAATGTACTTCAAGGAGTACTACAATATTACCAAGCTACAAGTCCAAAAGTATACATGTCCAAATAACTATGAAACTATCATGGTACAACATCTAAAAAACAACATCACCACAATCTTTTTAGTAATGTTTGCAAACGCAACACTTTAGTAACCACATCTCCAAGGGCAACTTTGCATGCATCATATTTCTTCAGAAAATCCAATCTAGTTCTGGATACAGTGTATCTTCAAACCTTTTTAACATCAAAATGTTGTTCTGCATCTGTTACTCAAATTTTAGAGTTGTAGCTTCAGCCAACCGGCCCAAATAAGCTAGACAAGCTACAGTCATATCTGATGTAGATTTTCAGAGAAAGTGTGTATCTCTACTGGATGTTTTATGGTTGAACGGATGCTCGGATGTGTGAAAACACAGCTGCAGTCAGGAGAAATGTCAGAGACGGAGAACAAGAGAGATCTGATAACAAGAACCATTGATGTGTTGTGTCTGGTCTGGGTTTTTGTTTTCTAACACCTCAGAATATTTGACGACATATTGAAATGAAAGCCTGCAGGGTTTTAATACCGTGTGTGCTCAGATACCCGTAAATGTCACTGTCGTTGTTCTCACATTTTGCATTAATCGACCAAGGTTACTGTACGTGACAAATGAAATGTCAAGCAATATGTAGCGCTCAAAACATCTCCTGCATTTTACTCTTGAGTGAATCAGGAAACTCAAAACCATTTAGCACTTTGGGATTCCGGCAAAAAATCAATATGTTCAGACTCGAAACTCTTTGTACGTGTTTTATTGCTTTTGTGAGATGAACAGGGGTTAAAGGTCATATGCATGTGTGTGTGTGTCTCAGACAGGATACAGTGTCATATTGTTCATACAGCTATTTTGAGGCACATATGTGGTAACTTATATAGAGATGACTGTGTGCATTCACACGCATCGCTTTAACACCTGTCAGATGGAGGAAATTAAATCATGTCCTGGAAACACAAACACCCAAACGCACATACAGCACTGATAAGACAGACACTAATTGAAATTCCATTCTTAATGGCCTCTAAGAGCAGATCAGCAATGGGCCGCACGGGTGATTGACTTTTATTGTGCTTTTGGTGTCTGTCTTGACCCGCCTAACCATGATCCCTTTGGGGACAGAAGCTTTAAGAAGCTGCTGTGATGAGTTGTAACGCAATATGTTTTGTTCAGACATTTAGATCATGTTTTGTTGTGGATTCGTTTAGTTGGGGGCAAAATAGTTTATTAGAACATGTATAACAGTTACACTCACTGTGGACTAGAAGTATTAAAATATTAAAATAAGAGAAGGCAGGGAGAACAGATAATATTGACAATTTTATTTACACCATTAATTTATTGTTAAAAAACCCTGCATAACAACTGAACTCTAAAACCGATGCATTTTATTCATCCCAGTGGCGCAAATCTTTTGAAATGGTTCACTAAAAAGATTTGTTCACTGATTCGTGTTCAGTAGCCATTTCTGGAGGCTACTAGTGAATTTGGAACATAATTACTCCTATTTCTGTCATGTTCTACTCGAAGCAGTGCTGAGCAAATTGATCGGTGTATGACATCAAAGTACCACGAGAGCGAGTCAAAAGCATTCAGAACCGTCTGCTCTCTAATCGCTCTTGCGGTACTTTATACACCAATCGGTCTGAGCACACCTTAGCTGTGTCCCAATTGCATCCTTCGTAGGCCGCATTTGAAGGCTGATTGCGTCACTGTGGCACAATGAAGGCTTCTTCAAATGCGGCCTCCAAATGTGTCCTTGAAGGATGTGAAATGAAGGATACAACAGATGGATCCTTCATGGCCTTACCTACCCCAAAATTCATGAGGCACCAGTGACAACAAGGTTTTTTTGAGAGAAATTTCCGGAATACTCTTTTAAACGTAAGTATTGGGTTTTAACTTATTCAAATATCTAATGATACAAATGTTAAAATAATTTAAAAAAAACTTTAAATAGGTTCAAATGTTGATATATCTTACTAAAATGCAATTATATATACTCTATTATATGCAGAAATGGACCATGGTGAAGATTTAGACAGTTTGTGAGCCATGTTTTGTATTCAGACAGTTTAAAGGGGTGGTTGATTATGATTTCACTTTTTTTAACTGTAGTTAGTGTGTAATGTTGCTGTTTGAGCATAAACAACATCTGCAAAGTTACGACACTCAAAGTTCAATGCAAAGGGAGATATTTTCTTTTAAAGAATTCTCTGTTTAAGGACTACAACAAGCTTCTTCCCGGGTTAGTGACATCACTAACCCTAAAATTTACATAAACCCTGCCCCCGAGAACACAAAACAAAGGTTTTCAACGATGGATTTGCACAAAAGATTAACATGACGGCACATGCTAGTCGATGAGTTGAATCAACTCCACAGTAACTACATAAATTTATCCACTAACCATTCCGAAACGTCCAGTTGCATTCTAAAAGTTGTAAAGTCTCTCCATCAGTGTCCAAATCCGTTTTGAACAATGTAAGGCTGAACACCATTACTGACAACCGTCATTTTGGCTGCGTGAGATTCTCCAGCTTTGTTGTTGTTGAGCGACCGAAGCGCGAGCTGTTAATGCTCCGCCCTCTTTTGGAAAGGGGGCCGGGAGCAGCAGCTCATTTGGATTTAAAGGGACACACACACCAAAAACGGTGTGTTTTTGCTCACACCCAAATAGGGGCAAATTTGACAATCTATAATAAATGATCTGTGGGGTATTTTGAGCTGAAACTTCACAGACACATTCTGCAGACACCAGAGACTTATATTACATCTTGTAAAAGGGGCATTATAGGTCCCCTTTTATATAACTTCCAGTCCAGTCCAGTTTAGTCCAAACATTACTGCTACTCATCAACGGCAGCTGTCACAGTTGCTAGGTGACAAGAACAATCCTCCGTAGGCTAGACAATTCCATTCAATAACGCTCGTTTCGTGGCCTTTGAAGTCTGCGTCCTTTGAAGGATGCAGTCTCTGAATTGGGACACAGCCCCTATGAATGGCATTGAAGTGACGCAACTGACACTGGTACTGAAGGTCACATGACAATGACAACATGACGAATATAGTACATCTGGATTGCATTATACCACACACATTATAGACCTTATGTAGCCCCGCCCCTTTTCAGCGCTTGTTGTGTTTTGTCTTCCGGTTTATATTTCCACAGCATGAAGGTAATATCTTACGGATTAATGAATGAACCGCTCATTTTAAATCTTCCCGGTTTACTGATATCTGTTATGACATCTGCTTCAAATATTACAATGCTCAATGATAACTTTCG
The DNA here is from genome assembly GCA_037950665.1 of Hypophthalmichthys nobilis. Classification (NCBI taxonomy): domain Eukaryota; kingdom Metazoa; phylum Chordata; class Actinopteri; order Cypriniformes; family Xenocyprididae; genus Hypophthalmichthys; species Hypophthalmichthys nobilis. The sequence goes on from CM075476.1 coordinate 34,415,351, forward strand.
TTAACTCTACAATAAGTGAACCCACTTCACTAGCTTCACTAGCTCTTTGACAGGGATGCCATAGAAAGATACGGAAAAAGTAATAGAAAAAGCCATAGAAAAATCGGAATTCAAACACAGAATTCTAAAGATGGCTGCACGCTTGTTTCTCTGGCGCATAAGGTCTATAAAATGTACTTTTAACGATCAAAAGAATTAAAAAAAGATGTACCTACAGACAGTATGCGATTTATGACGCAGCCTCCATGAGCCAAAAGAGGTAATTTTCCGATTCCTGTGAAGGGGGCGTGACCGTTCAGTAGATCCAACCAATGGAAATGTTGCTTCACAGCCCATGCTCAATGCCATTGGTTGTGAAGTCAAACACTTCATAATCAGTCAAAATATGACCACATGTATGATTCGTTCACTCAAAAGATTTGTACACAAACGAAACACCACTAATTAAAAGATCATAAATGCGTCCCGATCGGATTCACACGCTATTTTTATGACATCTATATGTAGACTAACAAAACAATTATGAGGTTATATATCAGTCTGCTTATGTAGGGAAAAGACAGCAAGGCAGCTCACTGGGTTTTGAAACAGTGATTCTTCCCAAGGAGGAGTCTCTCAAGTGTTAGAAATGTCACTTCCCATTCCGTGTCCCTGTAACCCAGCACACACACACGATGCAAGATCAATAGGTGCTGTCTGCAAAGCTTTGTTCTGTAAATCCTGAGGCTGAGAGAATCAGTCATGCACAGCTGCAGAATACAGACAGAGAGGAAACAGACAATAGCCACAGTGTGTGTGTGTGTGTAGATTTGTGTGATCAAAACCTCTGAACACAATGCAAAACGATCTACAACAGCTACCTGTACAATTAAACCCTCACAAAGACTTTCAAAGGCAACTTTAAATTAGATGAATTATTTAAAGGATTAAAGAAAAAAGTTTTTTTTATATCCTAGGGTAAATTGAAATGCATTTTCTATATATATATATATATATATATATATACACACACTACCAGTCAAAAGTTTGGACACGGTAAGATTTTTAATGTTTTTAAAAGAAGTTTCGTCTGCTCACCAAGGCTGCATTTATTTAATTAAAAATACAGTAAAAACAGTAATATTGTGAAATATTATTACAATTTAAAATAACTGTTTTCTGTTTGAATATATTTTATAAAGTAATTTATTCCTGTGATCAAAGCTGAATTTTCAGCATCATTACTCCAGTCTTCAGTGTCACATGATCCTTCAGAAATCATTCCAATATGCTGATCTGCTGCTCAAGAAACATTTATTGTGTACAATTGTACAAAATATTTGTGTACAATATTTTTTTTTTCAGGATTCTTTGATGAATAGAAAGTTCAAAAGAACAGCATTTATTTGAAATATAATCTTTTGTAACATTATAAATGTCTTTACTGTCACTTTTGATCGATTTAATGCATCCTTGCTGAATATAAGAATTAATTTATTTAATTTATTTTCAAAAAAAATAAAAATAAAAATTCTTACTGACCCCAAACTTTTGAACGGTAGTGTATAATGTTACAAAAGCTTTGCATTTCAGATAGCTGTTCTTTTGAACTTTCTATTCATTATACATATTATATAAATTACTATTTTTACTGTATTTTTAATTAAATAAATGCAGCCTTGGTGTGCAGACGAAACTTCTTTTAAAAACATTAAAAATCTTACGGTGTCCAAACTTTTGACTGGAAGTGTGTATATATATATATATATATATATATATATATAAACATAGGTATATAGGATTTCTGGAATACTCGATTCTGATTGGTCAAGTGCAACATTCTGCAGTCTGATATTTGCCTTACTTGATAGGTGTGTTGTATGCTGGAGAGTAGTGATCGACGTCATTCTCGTGCGAAGAAGCGACACAGTAAACAACAATGGAGGACATACAGCAGATTTTGTTCTTGCTTCTCTGCATGTGGCTGTTTGTGTTGCAACGGTATTGTGTCTCAACTGTATATTTAAAAAATAGCGCATCTTGTGTTGTCGCGCAAGTGACGATTCTCTTTCAACCAATCAACGTTCTGCAGTGAGTCTAGCTCCACCCTTTAGGTACCAGACTACTGTGCTAGGTACCCCAATGGAAGGGTGCCAAAAAAGTGGTATGGTACAGTTTGGTATTTTGGTACCATTCATCTTCTGACAATCAAAACGGAAATAATTGCATACCGTACTATACTGTACTGTACCGTACCGCTCGGTGGAAACGAGCCATTATACACTAGACATTATACACTATGTATTCAACTGTTAGTGTATGAGCTTTATAAGGTTATTTTGTCATTCAACATCGGAGACTGATAGCCCTCCCCCTCATCGGAGACTGGCTGCCCGCGTTCGCTCTGCGTATCCTTGACGACCATGTAAACAATAACGTAGAGACTCACCTGTGGCCTGTTGCATGAAGCTAGTTGAACAAACTCTGAGTTTCAGTGTAGGTTTGGAGTTGACAAATTCAGATAAATCTAACCTGGTTTAGATCAGGTTCAACTGTTGCACAACGCTCGGTATAAACTTTCTCTGTCAACTCAGGTTTAATCCAGAGTTTGCAAAGCGCGTGCACCTGAAAGTGTGACACGTGCGGCAAACAGCCAATCACACGGAACAAGGAGAAAGTCAGTTTGATTCACTTCTCGCGAGAGAGCCGCGCAATTCAGGTCTCTTCCGAAGATTGAGAGATCGTTATGAAAAATATGAAATTAAACGCATTTACAAAGCAGGAATAAACACTGATGCAGTGAAAGTTTAAGAAGGCAGCTGAAAGAAAATATCTGACTATATCAATGCATGTGAATCAAACAAATAGACCAAATAATTAATATAGTTTCACAAAGAGCTCAAAAGACAAATTATGCAAGTATTATATTTATTTTGATTTAAAAGCAAAGTTTAATATTGTCAATTAATATAATAGGCCTAATTATATGAATATGTCATGAATTATTCATAATTTTAATTTATTTAATATAAATATAATGAATAATTAACAGCAAATGTTGAGCAATTTTGTCTCTAAAATGTTTTCACTATAAACTGATTTAATTTGGAGCGAGAGATACAGGGGGAGTGGCTTTATTATGTCACTTTACTCACAGCTGATTGGTCGAGTTTGGGTCTGTGATCTCTAACTCAGAATAAAACCTGCTCTGGAGCAGGTTAGCCGTGTAGCGCAAGTTACCATAACAACGAAACTCGCTAAAAACCAATCCACCTTTATAAGCCCGAAAAACCAGAGTTTGCTCAAACTAATCTTGAACTTACCTGGGTAGAAACTGAAAACGGCTTTGTGCAACAGGTCACTGCAATCTTTGCTGGCTTTGTTGTCAATTTTAGCAACCATTGTGCAGTTAAACTCAAGAGGCAAGAGGCAACTGTTTACACTTAAATATGACATGCGTTTTCGGTTATGTAGTGTAGACGGAGATCGTTTCTGAAATGCTGTTGAAACACCAGTGTAGACGAGGATCGTTTTCATTTTAAAACGCCATTTTAAAATGAAAATGCACTAGTGTAAAAGGGGCCTTATAATGGCTGCTGCGTCCGCATGTCCGTTAAGTCCTTGAGACGTAGCTTGTCCCAGTTGTCATTTTAGGTTTCAGGAGGGTGCTCGCGAGCACCCCCTTTGCGGTCGATTTTGCCAAGCCCACACTGAAACGGTCTCCACAGCAGACTTCTTCCCGACAGTCAAAGCGGTGTTACGTCATGAAAGTATGGACTCATAGGGAGACTGTAAGTGTTTAGGGTGCCATTTGGGACAGGGCCCATGAAGTGCTCAGATTTCTTGTTCAGCTTGTCTGGGCGCCCATTCTGGTCCAGTGCCTGGGCACATGCCTAGACGGCCTGTGCGTTAATCGGTCCCTGATGTTTGTACGCGTCGATGGAAGAAACCATAAGAAAGAACCATAACTGATTCTGAAGAACTGGTTCTCAGATACTTCAGAGTCATACAATGCCTCTCCACCTCACATTGGGATTTATTTTGCAATAATGACTAATAATGACTACATGATGCCTTACATGAGTCATGCTTGTGTTTATGAACCCTTGACTAAAAACAAACACTCTATTTCACGCCACTGCACACACACTGTAAATTACAGAGGATAAAGGACACCAGTACAATAGCTCCATCATTAGCTCACACACAATCGTAAATTCTCTCACAGTGGGCAGTCAGTTGAACATATGCTGAAGTCTCTGCCTTAGTGCCTTTTGCTCTGGCCACACACACTCACTCTCACTCTTTATCTCTGCCATCTGCTATGCTCTTTGGCCTATGTGTGTGTAAGAGAGAGAGACTGTGTTCGGTTGATACACACCTGGCAAACCAGTGTGAGCATGAGCGTTGTGACTATCAAACCAATCATACTCTTTCACGCATCATTTAATTTCCCTTTGATGATTTTGTGATTTTAATAAGGAGTCTATTAATTGTACTTTGCGCATTTGGAAAGGACAATTTCCATTGGTGTATATTTATATGTGTGACACTTGATGTGTGTGGTCCTCACCTTAAAGGTCATGCTAATTTGGCAAATTGTGTGTGTGAAATGAGTTCTTGACCATATATGACTCTGAGAGCTTTGCATTACTTGTTATAACAAACATTCACTTTTTTGACTTATTTAAAGTTTCTGTGTTTATAGCTATTGTATAGTTTGGGGACAAATTTGTCCTCATTTAGATAAACTGGAAAGATAAGTTAGTTAGCTAGTTAGATAGCAAGATAAATGTTTGTGTGGTTCATAAATGTCATGCTAATTTTGCAATGCATGAACATTAAGCCTTTGGGAGCTCCAATTGTGTATGTTTGTGTGTTGTTATTTGCTGATGTGACCGTGTGTAATTATCTGAGAGATTAGCATGAAATTTTCTTTACCCTTCTGTACAAAACGAATTAATTTCTAAGGTCGTATGTTGGAATAAATAGCGTGTGCGTATGATAATACCAGTCGGTTTTCACTAATGACTCAATTAGCAAAGAGTCTCTTATCATAATGGGATCAGCAGAGAGAGAGATTGTCCGAGAAACAAAGAATTCCCAGGGAAAATCTCACAAAGCCCGTCAAGAACATATCCGGGGTCATATTTCATGCCAAAAACATACAAAAATAAGTGATTGTATTTTGCTTAAAGAAAATAAAGACCATTTTTAGGACCATTAGGATAATTTGGAGTTTTGATATAAATTTTATTGTAATTAAGCACATACTTTATCCAAATTCTCAAAGTATTGTTTTAGTATTATTTTTATATTTTCAGTTTTCATTTACATTTTTGTTTAAGTTTTAGTAATTTTGTTATGTGCTTTTGTCAAATTGATTTATTATTATTATTATTTAAATTTATTTAGCTTTAGTTTTAATAATTTTAGTACTTCAACTTCAACTTATTTTATTTAATTTAGCTGCCCAGGCAACATTTGTAATTTTTGTTTATGTTAAGTATTCGGTTAAGATTTTTAGTTTAATTTTTTAAAAGTTTTTCAGCAAATAATAATATTTTATTTTTAATTTCAGCTTTATTTCATTTAATGAAAATGATTTTTAATAGTTTTCATTAGCAATAACAATGAATTCTCATTACAATAATGTAAAAAATATAATACACGTGTATATATATATATATATATATATATATATACACACACACACACACATCTTAATAGCATTGGTTGTACTGCTTTTAATTAATGTAGTACATTTTGTTTAATATATATTCAATAAAAAAATCAACATTGAGAATGTGAATTTTGCAAAAAATTAAGAAAATTAATACATCCACTAACGACATTTTTTGGGAAAAATATGCTTAATCAAAAAGCAATATTTTATTTTTATTTCAGTTAATGAAAACAATTTTTAATAGTTTTTGTTAGCAATAACACTGAATTCTCATTACAATAATGTAAAAAAAAAATCATATAAAATAATATACACGTGTGTGTGTATATGTGTATGTGTGTTTTATATATATATATATATATATATATATATATACACACACTATACACACACACATCTAAATACTTGTACTGCTTTTAATTAATGTAGTACATTTTGTTTAATATATATTCAATAAAAAATCTCTATTGAGAATTTGAATTTTGCCAAAATAAATAAATAATACGTCCACTAATGTCATTTTTTGGAGGGAAATATGCTCAATTTCTAAGAAAATAGTGTCTTAATGCCAAAAATTTTAATGGTCTTAAAATAGTCTTTTTGCAAATGTAATTTCTTAATTTTAATAGTGATTTTCTGGTGAAATGACCCGCACCCCAGTGAGGAGTGATTGACCAAATTCTAGCGACAGAGAAAAAGCGAGACAGAGACACAGTCGGGTCATTATCAGTCCATCAGCCAGCTGTCTCCAACAATATTCACCATATTCACCTCCATTTCGCCTGTCTGTCGGCCCACCTGTCTTCCTGCTGTAGACGAGCCCGTCTCTCCCCCGCTAATGAATAGGTCCAGTCCAATAATGGACTCTTTAGAAAATGCTGTCAGTGTGAAGAGCTGTTTGGGTGTACTCATGTGACCCTGTAGGGCACGGAAAAGGAGCCCCCATGTATCCGAAGAGTGCTTTCACATTTAATCCATTCATTAAGCACGGAATGGTGTAATTATGTTGTGTGTTAACCACGAATGAAGATCGTGTGTGTGTGTGTGCGTGTGTGTGTGTGTGCGTGTGTCGAGAGACGTTTGTTTCTGGTGCTGTGCAGGAAACGACACAGACGGTCATGAATATATAATAATGTTTATTGTTATTAAAAGATCAGGCTTACAAGGGAAATGTCTGTGGAATAATCTAACACAAACATTCCAACTTTCAGGGATTCAGGGAGGAATTTGCTAAGAACAAATGGATAACAATTGTTTATTTGCACATTGTTTAGTACTAAAGGAATTATTTAAATCAGAGAATGCCGCATTTTTGTAGAGTGCAATTCCCAATCCTAAGGTCTATCTTTATCTTTCTATGATTAGAAAATCATTGGACTTTTGTGGTGTTGGGCTTATTTTATTATTTATTCTCTGTCAAACTGAATTTTCTTAGGTAGAAATAGGCACAGTTCACTCAAAAATTTAAAAAGTTGTTTTTTTTTTTTTGCATATTTTTTGCACGTTCATGAGTTTTTTGTGAGTTTACTAATTTCCATTTATGTTGGACTTTTATTTTGAAATGTCATGTCTCAAAAAGTCTTTTATTTTGAAAGTGTTTTGTGTTTCCTTTTGTTGTTAATCAATTAACTTTGTGCATTTCACCCAAGCGGCAAACTCCCCCGTTTCTCTTGAAGCCAATACGGAAGTGACTTAAACTGCAATTCATCGACTGGCCACTAGGGACTGGCTCCAAAAGAGAGCAGAATCTCATTGAGCCCCATGTTAAAATGCCCAACTTTACAGCAGAAAAAAACATGTTTACAGCCTGGTACAAATTGTGGTTTTGGTCTATATAGCTAATTGTGCCCTTCATGACAACTGTGAGGGGGGTGAATTTTTTTATAACTCATCTGTTTAAATTATATTAAGCCTTAAAGTTCTGCGTAAATAAGGGCGTGGCCACTTGAGTGACAGGTGGATTTCCGCTGCTGTCACCACTAGCCGTTTGTCTGCTGCCGTCACATCACCTCAGCTCCACCCACATCCCACCTCTTTGCCCTTTTTTTTTTTTTGGTTATCCGGTGGTGACACGCTGCCAAGATGACAACGGATGGCTTTAGGTTTCAAAAATGCTCTTACCTTCAGGTGACCTACAGGTGACGTCACAGACACTACATCCATATATTTTTACAGTCTAAAATTTTACCCTCATTTTGCTCTGTTCTTTGTTGTGCATTAAATGCAGTGTTGCCAATTTAACGATATTGTTGCTAGTTTTAGCGACTTCCCCACCCCTTTTGAGACTTTTTTCAAAAGCCTAGCGACAAATCTAGCAACTTCTTGGACAAACCTTATCTAGATTCCGTGACTTGCCCACTGATCTATATTTATATTAATATAAATCAGTGGACTCGCTAGTATGATGTCTTCTAGCGACATTTAGCGACCAGTTTTAGCTACTTTCAACTGAAAGCAATCTGCAACATTGATTAAATGTTAGATTTCCATCTGTTTCAGTGAGTTTTCATGACTGTCATGTTGACTATTCAGATATGTTTTTAATTATTTTGAACAAGTTTACTTTTGCTTCATGTTTGTTGTTGTTTTCATCTCTAAATTTAAGTTTTACACTATATTGTAAGTTTAGCTATCATATTACATGCATTTATATATGTGACCCATGCTTGTAAAATGAGTCGCAATGAGCAAATTATCAAAAATGAGTTATTGTTACTTTCTCTATTGTTATTGTAATACATTCTCTATTTAAAAAAACCCTTCAAAATGATCTTTGTTGGAATCCAATTGGAGTTAATTTTGAGAAAAATATAGTTTTCTGAAGGTTCCAAAACAAAATCACCTAGCAACCAAACCTTAAAATCCCTGGTAATACCACCAAGTTTGGCACAATCCAAGTCAAAACCCATCTGTCTAATGTAATTTTTTGCTTGTGTTTTGACGTGCCACACCAGGTTTGATGTTAGTTTTGGCATTGGTTATTTTTAGTGCTGTCAAATCGATTAATCACATTTAACATAAAAGTCTGTAAATAAATAATGTCTAATTATTGACTGCAAACCTCATGGTTGTGTTGTCTTCATGTGACATGTATAAATGAAAGGGAGTTTATATTTTTATCCCTTTAATTTCAAAATGATCAGCTAATTATCATTAGCATCAGCTATTTATTTGACTGCAGACTCTTTTCAGTACTGCTTTCATGGGTGGTGCACTTCAACTTGGAACACTTCAACACAGGATATGACCAATCAGGGAGCAAAGAATTCTCAGAGTGGGCGGAGTCTGGAAAACTAATGGAACATGAGCAGTGATTTCATTAACCCAAGACAGATTTCATTAACCCAGGACAGATTTTATTAGCTTAACAGAATTAAAGACATAGGAAGGGGGTCTCTTTCAATCTCTGCCTCTGTTCTCTGAAGAAAAACCCTTTCAGTTAAGTTTATTCGGTTTATGAATGGCTGCCATCATGGTTTGGTATGGTACGGTTTGACAGTGAAAGAAAGAGTGATTATGGTACTTTCCACAAATAGGTCACAAAATAGGGCTTATATCTGTATATCAGTTTTTCACCAGAAAATGTTGATTTTTTTTATCTCAGGAAGTTACACTAAATATCTTAATATTTTGTATAATATTCTTTGTACCCAACTAATGAAAAGGGCCCCATAACTCTCATTAACAAACATAATCATCTTGTTTAACCTCTTGTTTTTGCAAATATGGATCTGAATCATCTACAGCTTTTTCAGTTGTGGTGCTTCCCTCCAGACAGCAGAATGTTCTGCGTGTTAAAGGGTTAAATATGGTTTTAATTGTGATGCTAATGTGCTCTGAGATGGGAGAGATTATTACGCCCTCAGGGATGGAGAGATTGAGGGAGGATGGAGGAACGAAGAAGAGGAGCAGAGCGATCGAGGCGGGAGGGAACCAGTTGGGGTATTTTAATGAGTGCACCTGAAATAAACAAAGAGATATCAGATTTGTCCATGACATGCTTGCAATATCCCCTTATGCCAACAATGTCAGGGACTCAGAGCGTTCGGGGCATGGACTCAGACTGGTGACTTCCATATTATCGGGCAAGAGTGAACCGGGATGCCATCTGGGCTCAAATCCTAGCTGTCGCAGGGTCTTATCAGCTCCTGGCAGCTGCTAATCAATAATCTGATAGCATTTCTGACATGATTGCGTCTAAATCTGAGCGAATCTGACATCTCCCTCTCTTTTTGTTAGACTGGGCAAACGCTGTGTTTTTTTAATGTTGGTGTCTGCAATGGGGGATTTTGGGTTTAACCTACTGTTTGTTTTATGGATTTTGGCAGCATTGTGGCAAATCCTCAGAGCCAAGGAAAACTGGATGGATTAGGAGTGAATTCTGGCTCACTGTTGTCCAGATGTGTTTGGGAACGGTTGGTCGGGGAGCCTCAGCAAGATGTTGGGCAATTTTTGGGAAATTAGAAATAAGCAAGAGGGTTTGTTGACCTCGTTTCTGCAGATGCAGAGTTCCACCCTGATACGGACACATTCTTTGTGGTCGGCTCATGCAGCAGAGAACTCCCTATGTCTCATTTTCACTCCGTTTGTTCACTGCTTAAGCTATTAGCTTGCCATTAAATAAGGGAATTTGGAGATGAAAATAGAGGGATTTAAGCTATAGGATATTTTAAATCCTACAATCTTAAATGTTCTGTACCTCTTAAGTGTTCTGTACGTTTGGGAACAGGCCTGAATTTGTCTTCACATCTCAAACGCCCCCTTTTCACCACCAGGGTGCCAATGCTAGTGCCAGAGCTGAATCTGGAACAATTTTGCATGGTTCTGGGCTGGAAAAATTGCTCCTGTCCTTCTAAAACCTGATGGTCTTAAACCAGGAACTGGCACATTATAGGTTGGGGGTGGGACAATATCCAAACCAAGTTTTCAGAACAACCCATTCTGGCAAGACTAACTGCATAGCAACTTGATAAAATCATCCAGAACACCTTAGCAACTGCATGGCAATGTGCAAAATCCACTCAGAACACATTGGATGTCTGGTTTAACCCAGCAAACAAAAATATGTTCTAAGAATGCTTTGCCAACGTGCCTATTAAAGGTGCAATATGTAATATTTTCTGTCCGCTAGAGGTCGCTAGAAGCCTATTCAAAACAAAGGCATAGCTTGATGATGCCAAGTTTGAGCGCGGAATCTTGGGACATGTGGTCTTCACCTCAACTGCCAGTGGAAAAGAATCGGGATAAGACTCGGGAAGAAATCATGTTCATGGATGCGATTACTAACGTTACTGTAGTATGAAGCAGAGCAGGACCGAGTGTTGTGGGAGCTGAATGAGGCCGCTGGAGCAACTGCGCAGCACACACCGCGAGCAGCGGGACTTTTATTATGCCACAGTCGCTGGCGCTGCTTCCGCTTTTCCCAATAGGGGCTGGCTGCAGCCTGAGGGGGCGAGTGGAGCTCCATTCTCGAACAGGAAATACGTCACCTCCACTAGTGGAGCTAGCTACAGCTATGGCCGCTGGGCATGCGCACATCAATATTGCATCATTTAATTACTGTATTTGCATTATTGTAAGGGCAGGTTTAGGGTTGGGGTAGGTGTAGACGTTGATAAAACACAAATCAATATTGCGTCATTTAATTACTGTATTTGCATTATTGTAAGGGTAGGTTTAGTGTTGGGGTAGGTGTAGACGTTGATAAAACACAAATCAATATTGCGTCATTTAATTACTGTATTTGCATTATTGTAAGGGCAGGTTTAGTGTTGGGGTAGGTGTAGACGTTGATAAAACACAAATCAATATTGCGTCATTTAATTACTGTATTTGCATTATTGTTAGGTTAGGTGGAGGTGACGTATTTCCTGTTTGAGAGTGGAGCTCCACTCTCAAACAGGCCCATGGTCTGCAGCCAGACCCTTCTCGTTTTTCCGGTCATGAGTAGGCCTATGAGGTAACACAGCTTTGTTTATCATATTAGATACATTTGAGTGTGTTGAAAATGTTATAACGTTACTCTGTGCATTCGCTCAGTGGAACGTATTACTGTTACTAAAAATAAAGCTGCATCTGATTATGCTATGTTAGCTACTTCACAAAATAGTGTTTCTCTGAGGCATGGTAAAGCATGGTACTCGCAAAAAATCAAGAAAATTAGATTTAAACAATAAGACAGGCGTAATTGACAGGCGACTCCTCACACGTCCCGGAGCCTTGGTTAAAATTGCAATTTTCTCACAATTTACAAATAGTTGGAAACATTTGGGATATTGTAAGTACTCAAGTGAACAAAATATATAACACTGGCCTTGTGGTTTTTGGATATTTTACTGCAAAATTCTTACATATTGCACCTTTAAGTTATCTGAATTATTTCTAAATGTTTTACGTAAATGTTATTGTGCTAATATTTTGAGAACATTTTCAAAGACCAGATAACATTAAACAAACGTTCTATTAACATTACTGCATGAAGGTTTGTTCATGACTTTTTTCTGAGACTCTGGACAGCTGTGCTTCAATCCCAGTTCAGGACAGATTGATGAAGCAGTGCAGCTGGAGTATTGCAGGACTCCAATTTCTGCCACCACACAGAGCAGTAGACTACGCCACATCTCGCCTGAGGAGAACGATTAGGAAATGGCTTTAATGTTCGTGTTTCCAGGGTTTCCGCAGACACATTTTCTTGTTTCCCGAGAGACACAGATGTGATGAAACTGCCGTTAAGGTGCCATCGGACAGTATTTTCATCCATTTATCAGTTTAAAAAGAAACAAAGGCTATAAGAACAGACTGGAAAACATCAGCCGCCGATGAACAACGTCTATCTTTGTTTCAAAGTTTTTGACAGCTTTAGTGTTTCACAATCAGCAAGACAGAAATGATTAAAAACCATTTGTGTCTGCGAGTTCCTGTTTTATGGGTGTACAGACTTGTATTAAACAAGTTTGTCAGCTGTGTTACATCAGTAAGAGTTATCTTGAAGTCAGAGTTCCCTGCAATAATTTTTAGAAGATCAAATTCTACCAAATAATAGTGACGAATCACTCTTCTGAACTGATTCTTTTTAGTGATTCATTCAGAATTATTCGCAAACTGAAGTACATGTTTCGATTAAAACCTGGTGTTTTGCTGATGTTATTGCTGTTTTTGTTTATTATATCAATTATGGACTATGTTTTCATCTATGTGGAAAAAATATATTATATAGAATATAACATTATTGTCACACATAGTCCAAGGAAAGCAGGTAAATGCAGGAATTCCAATATAAACATAGTTTAATAATCCAAGTGAAGAAACACAAATAAACAGTATGCATAACACAAACAATACCGGACAAATGAATGAGTGGAGGTGAGGAACTAAATACTCATGGAGATGAAAACATAATAACAAACAGCTGTGATGATTAATGAGTGTCCGTGGAAACTAATGAGTCATGGTAAACTAGAACAAAGGAAACAGGAAACCGATGAATACAAACTAAAAGTCAATGAAACTGAATCTAACAGAACATAATTGTGAAAATTATATTCTATGTAATATTTATTTAACTACAAAAACAGAACACTATTGAGTGATTAATCAAATTTTCAAATTTCAATTCGCTATAATGAATTTCATAGTATTTTTTATTATATTTAAATTTGACTCAACAAATTACCACCAGAATAAATTTCTCTGTAAATTATTCATAATATTAGGGATGCACTGATATGAAAAATTTGGCCGATACCGTTAACCGATAATTCTTCATATTCGATATATTGGCTGATAAATCTAAATCCAAATTTTTATATAATTTTTGAGAGCCTGATTACAAAAACAAAAATCTGTCTCACCATTAAAAGCCATGTCCCGAGCACACAATTATATTGTTCTCATTATAATTTTATGTAGCCTATATGACATACTTGCGTTGCACTTAAATGTATTTTCCTTTTGAAGTGATTTCAATCATATTTCAAGCAATTCAAAACCATCATGGTGAATAGTGCACATCTTAAGTATCTCAGCTGAAGGAAATAATACATTATTTATTGGCTGTAATATATCGGCCAAATTTTCTTATGGGGCCGATAATGATAACATTAAAAATCAACATATATCGCCCGATACCGATATGGTGGCTGATATATTGTGCATCCCTACATAATACCATTTGTATATTTGTTGCATAAAATTAAATGAAAAATAAAAATTAAATAAAAATTCAATTCATATGCTCTTATTAAATGATATTGTTTTGTATTCATTTTATTATTCTTGTTAGGGCCCGAGCACCGATGGTGTGAGGACCCTATTGTAATTGCTCGGTCAATTATTCTTCTCCGAAATGAATCGCATTTTTGAGGGCCTAAACATGCTCGAAAACTCATGAAACTTTGCACACGCGTCAGAAGTGGTGAAAATTTACGTCTGATATGGGTTTTAGAATTAGGTGTGGCAAAATGGCTCGATAGCGCCACCTACAAAATTTCAATTAAGCTACGCGCTGTTTCATGTACAAGTATGAAATTCGGTACACACATGTAACAGCCCAATACCTACAAAAAAGTCCCTGAGAGCAAAATCTGAAAGCACAACAGGAAGTGAGATATTTTGAGTTTTCTCTGCAAAATTTTTGCAGTTTTTGCCATTTCCAGACATTGTACTCTAACTACTCCTAGAGAATTTATCAGATCAACATCATATTTGGTCAGTCTAATCTAAAGGCCTTTGCAATGTTAAATTGCGAAGATCTTGAGTTTTCGCTGAAGGGCGTGTCTGTGGCAGTCTGACGAAGTTCGATGTTTTGCCATGAAAGAGGATGTTGTTGTAACTCAGGCATACAATGTCCGATCTGCCTCAAACAAACTTCACATGTTTTATTAGAGTCCTGGCCTGAAGACAACTACATGCCAATATTCAGTGACAATTATAGCGCCACCTGCGGGCAACAGGAAATGACATGTTTTATACTGTGATTAACTCCTCATTGAGATTTAGCCAGAACGACATCATATTTGGTCAGTCTAATCTTAAGGCCTTAGTAATGTTAAATTGTGAAGATCTTGAGTTTTTGTTGTAAGGGTGTGTTCGTGGCGGCCTGACAAAGTCTGATGTTTCGCTATAAAAGAGGAAGTTGTTGTAACTCAGGCATATAATGTCCAATCTGCCCCAAACTTCACATGTGTGATAAGAGTCCTGGCCTGAAGACATCTACATGCAAATATTCAGTTAGTCATAGCGCCACCTACTGGCAACAGGAAATGGCATGCTTTACACTGTAATTCACTCCCAGAAACACATTTCAATATGCCATGAAGTACCAAATGTGCTAGAAATCATGCAACACTAAGTCTTGGCTAAGTGCTAATGTATCCGATTAACGCCACGAAAGAGGAAGTTGTTGTAACTCAGGCATACAATGTCCAATCTGCCCCAAACTTCACAGGTTTGAGAAGAGTCCTGCCCTGAAAACATCTACACACCAAAATTTAGTTATAGTCATTTCGCCACCAGCTGGTAGCAGGAAGTGTGGCAAATACAAATAACTGACGTAGTCCTCCTGAATTTATATACTTAAATGCATATTGCCCACCGCTTTTCGTGCCAGTTTTAGTTTTTTGAATCAGTTCATTGAAACAAATCATCCAAATGAACCATTTCAATAAAATGAATTGGACTCGGCATATAAAATTGCATTTGCTAGTTATACAAGAGAAATATATTGGATAGGCTGCCTGCATGGCAGTTCATCAGCGTTTTATGAAGGTTATGCTAACGTTGTACTGCAATAGTTCTTCTATTGATCCCTGTGGGGATTTATGACGTCAACAGAGGTGATTTTTTGACCCTTATGATCCCTTAAAACACACACTCATGCTTCAAGCGATCTAGGGCACATGTTCTTCTGCCTAACATAGAAACA
The DNA here is from genome assembly GCA_037950665.1 of Hypophthalmichthys nobilis. NCBI lineage: Eukaryota > Metazoa > Chordata > Actinopteri > Cypriniformes > Xenocyprididae > Hypophthalmichthys > Hypophthalmichthys nobilis. The sequence goes on from CM075476.1 coordinate 34,430,938, forward strand.
GTATCAAATTTTAAGCCTGAAACACTGACTTTTCTTCCTTGTCGCTCTCTATCTTCCTTCTCTAGTTTTTATGATTTGTTTCTGCTCTTCTCTGGCCAAATTTTTTAATCATGCTCTCATTCATGTATCTCAAACGACCTGCTAAGTTGTGTAAGTGTGTATCTGTGTGCACTTTCTTCATTGTATTTCAGTCTTTTTCAAGCTGGTCTGGTATGTGTCTGCCCTAGATACCCAGCTAGATCCCTCTATTATGCAATGAAATGTGAATTTTAGATACAGTGGCCCTAAAATGTGTTTGGACATTTTTATAAATGCATGAATATCATTGCAAAATATCAAACCAAGTGGTATTTCTTTAAAAGAAATTTACTTCAGTTTCTGCCGCTGATTGAATTTAATTTAATTTTATCAGTAAACATGAAATTTGACTTGCTGAGTGTGAATATTTTTGCTGCCACTTTGAACTGTAATATTTGTGATTTATTGTCTAATCGTAGACAAATTCATCTTCATCTTTCTGTGGCTGACAGCCACTTCGGATGAATCTGAGAAAATGTCTCAGTTGCATTAATAATTAATCAAAGAATTGCTTGTGTAAAGTGTGCTGTGTGTGTGTGTGTGTGTGTGTGAATTGTGGTAAAAACATCACTAGAATGGTATTATGAAGACGTATGGCTTGAAAATGAAATATGTATTTTTAGCTATAATGTAACAAAGTAAAGTACCAAAAATACCATGGTTAAACCATGCTTGTATGGCACGTACCATAATAAAACCATGTTTTTGGTCATGTATTGTGGTATATTGAACATGTACTATTGAATATATCAAATTGCCATTGTATTATCATCTGATACCATTATTTTTTTATGATAAAATCTTAGTATTTTTTGTAAGAGGTCTAAAAAAGCATCAAGTGTTTCTTGTTCATGTCCATCATCATGCTGCAGGAAGGGAAGTGAGCCAATCCAAACACGGATACAGCACTTCCCTTCAGCTGAATTGCACAGGATGCAGGAAGTCATCTGATGAGGTCATATCCTGTCACTGATGTAACCTCAGGTGTAGTTTATTTCCGCTAGGAAAACTATGAGGAAATATAAAGAGAAGGATTTGTCTGTGTAAAGCCATATTTCACAAGGATTTGATGTTGAACTAAGATACTATAATTTAAAGCAGTTACACTACAAGCTACTAACAAAAATAGCTAAAGATGTTTAGAAATTTGTCTTGGGAAAGGTACTTTACATCATTATTAGCTTGTAGCTTAGCAAGTTAAAGTTAAACTGCTGTTAAACTACCAATTAAAAACTCTAGTTAACTACACTACAAGCTAACAAAAGTATCTGCAATATTTATAAACCACTCTTGGGAAGCTACTTAAAATTATTAAGTTTTAGCTTAGCACGCTGCCATTTAACTACAAAAATTAGCTAACAAAACGTAGCTACATTGAATCTAATCTTGTTCAAAATAATAAATATTTTAATTAGGGTGGCACGTCACGGCAGCATTACAATTAAACACATAAATTTACACTAAATACAATAACTTAGTGGAACGTAGTGGAAAAACATAACATTTTCCTTTATTTTGCTTTCTACATGGGAAACGCATCAGTGAATCATTAATTTGATGATTGCCATTAAATATCCACAATATTGATTCACATAACTGGTTATTTAACAAAAAATATCTTATAATTGGTTGTGATTACATCATTCTGTGCAGCAGTTTCACGTTATGTGAAAGGAAGTCTGTTTTTAATCGCAAACCACAGAATCTCAGCGTACATTTCATATGGTTTATTAGACACTGAAATATCAGCCAAGCTAGTAAATCTGGGTTTTGCGCTAACCTCAAGATATAGCCTGCCAATAGTCTCAAAATGGCCAAATGTCATCCAATTAATCGCCTTTCTGATATATTCATCACTAATAACTAGAAAACAGAAAAATTTTGTGATTTGTTTACTTAAAAACAGGCTTTTCTTCCCGAATGAATTAAGACAATGTAAAATCATATATTTTTTTTCTCAGCTGGGGATATACATGTGTGTGTGTGTGTGTGTGTGTGTCTGTCATTCCCTACACGACCCCACCAGACGGAAAAACACGAGCAGAACTCATACCAGGTTGTCAAGGAAACAAACTTGTCACATCTTCATTACTTTTAATTGTTTTTCTTCTTGATGGACTGTACGTGTTATGATTTAATGTTTCACTAATCAAAACCAGCAGGCACAATTGCAACACAGAAAGCTGTTTTATTCTGGGTTTTACAGTTCAGCTGGACTCTTCCATGTATTCCTGCACATATGTGTTTAGATGTGTGTGTATGTGAGAGAGAGAGAGAGAGAGGTAGAGAGAGAATCTTTTATTTGGATGCATTTGTCGGGCTCCACCTCGTCTTGCCAATATTTTGACCTGAAACTTTGGCCTCATTCAGTTCTGATGAAGTCATGGAGTTACACCCGTCTTTATACACATGCGTTGGCTCTTTTCACGACAGATCGGATTGTTTGCTCTGCATCTTTTTGACAGGTTTCTGAGAAACTCCACTCTAAAACATCTATTCTTTTGCAACCCCAGAAATTCACTCCTTACTTGTAGGATGTTTCTGAAGAATTCTCCTAAAATATCTATATATGTGTACAAAATGCAGCATTCATTTCCATTAACTTATTGATTTAAACTCTCACAAAAAGAAACATGGATGGCTGTTTAACTCAGTAAGTTTTACCTATTTTTGACAAAGAAATTGTCGACCTCAGCTATCTATAACTATAGAGATCGACTGATGTTTTTGACTGATAAAATTTAAGTATCCAATTTGCAATATTCAGAACCCATTTTTTTAATTATTGTTTTGTTTATGCTTTTTTGACAATAATATATGATAATTTGACCACAACAATAAAAATGTGCACTGTGAATATTACTTTTTTCAATAGTTAAGCTAATTGTTAAACTCAATAATTAAAGGTACATGATGATGTAACTTTTTTGTTACTGAGCCGGCGTTCGAATGTAAACACGGAAGCCTGCATTTTGTTCACTACTTCAACTGCGTATGACAACAGTTCAAATTGTTAAATAAAGTCGTTATTTAGGGGTTCAAGCGCATAGCTTGAAGCTTGTTTACAGCTTGTTAGATTTTCCAAAGGATCAGCATTCTCCCCTAAAAGTGATCGGGCAGACCAAACCGTAAGTCGTAGAGACTTAAAACTTTGAGGGCTGGTAGTACTCATACCGTCTACAACATCACCAATGCTTGCCCCCAAACAGCCTGGCGGGGGCGTTACAGTGGTCAAAAGTACGAAATGGCTCATAACTCCTGAACCATTAGGCCTAGGCTCAAGTGTCTTCGTTGGAATCCTTGGCTCAAGGCAGACAAGATGCATGCCTCGGATTTACTCGTCGCCCAAAATTTCCAGGTATTTTGGATTTTTTGAAAAAACTACTTTTGCGAACTAGTCCTGGGTTTTTACCCGATCGGAACCAAACCAGTGCAGCGAGATTCTCTGGAGTGGCTCCACTATAGTCACGTTTTTACTACCTTTCTGGACCTCAAAAGGTGCAATGATGTTGCTGCCTATGTGTGGTTCAGAAACAAAAATATCTTGATTTGTGTTCTGAAGATGAACGAAGGTCTTAAGGGTTTGGGACAACATGAGGGTGAGTAATTAATGACAGAAATTAAATTTTTGGGAGAACTAACCCTTTAACTGCTAGAGGGACAAAAGTTACATAGTGTACCTTTAAAAAAAAACAATATATTAAATAAGTTACTATGAGAATATTATTGTCACCAAAATCGCTCCACCAAAATCGCTTATCAGGCGAACCGATTTTAAAGAACCGATTAAGTTGAAAGTTTTTGGTGAAATGATAGTCGACAGAAGTGTTCACGTTTATTTTCAGACCTATTTGCTCTCTCTGACTGCAATGTTTAGCTTTAGATTAACCTTTTTCAGAACAGCTCGTTCAGTATAGTTGTGTACACACAGCAGTATGAAGAATTCATGTAAATGCGATTGTCATTCCTGTAAATAACCAAACTATTTACACAACAGTATAATGCACTGTGACAAGAGTGACATCTAGATTTAGTTGAGTGTGAAGAGAGAGTCAACGTTTTGCTATCTCACAAGGTAATAACTTCAGTATCAGTGAGTCAGTGTTTCAAACCTAACATGAATTTTCCTGAAAAGAGCAGGAATGTTGATGACTTCTGGATACATCTAAAGGAAGTGAACGTTTTCCTTCATTTGAGTTGTGTTGGAGTAGCCGAACGCTTGACTCAATTTTTCCAACACCTCATAAAGCATGAGCTATATGTGTGTGCGTGAGGCTGAAATGATTCACGGCACCATGGAAACACAAGTCACAGCTTCCCGCAGCACATATGGAGACGGTAAGGTTGCCTGTGATCTCATATCAAAAACACTGGTAGGACTCTGAAGTTCAACCTGCTCTCTAGAGGAAACATTTATCTCAGGAACTTCTTAAAGGTATAGTTCACCCCTCACCCTCATGACTCTCCAAACCTCTGCGACTTACTTTCTTCTGTTAAACGCACAAAAATAATTTTTGAAGAATGCTGTTGTTCATGCTGCTCTTTTCTATACAACAAAAGCATATTGTGACAGTCAAGCTTGAAATAAATCCCCAAAAATGACAATAAAAGTACCCTAAAAGATCCAATGTCCTTTAGTGTTATTGACGTCAACCCTGAGTGCAAATTATTTGCTTTGACACTTGTTTATTGATCCTCTTAAATTAGTATTTATATTATTTATTTTACATGTAAGATGATTTGCTAAATTAAATTATATAAATTATTTCCTGTCTGTGAAAACTTCAGAAAAACTTCAGGGAAATTAAATTCTTGTATTATATTTGATGTATTCCCCTTGATTGTTCAAATATTTCATTTAAAGAGAAATGATGAACTCAATTTTTTTTTTTTTTTAAATAAAAGTCCCTGGTCATATTGTGCACAATTCATCAATTCGTGTTATTTTAAAACATAATTAATTATATCAAATATTTATTTAATTAATAAATAAATGTTTACATATAAAACAAAATTAAATGTAATAATCTTTAATGGGCTGTTTTTTTTAAATAGTAAAATGTAATGGTTAATCATATCAAATATTTAATTATTTAATCATTTTTGTACATATAAAACAAACTAAATGTATTAATCTTTAATGGGCTGTCTTGTTTAAAATGTAATGTTTAATTATATCAAATATTTATTTAATTAATCTTTTCTACATATCTAAATGTAATAATCCTCAGTGGTCTGTCTTTTTTAATATTAAAACGTAATATTAAATTATACCAAATATTTAATTATTTAATCATATTTGTACATTTAGCCTAAAACAAACTAAATTTAATAATCTTATATGGGCTACCTCTTTAATATTTATTTATATAAAATATTTATTTCATAATATTTCTGCATATAAAACATATTAATAATAATATTTAATGGGCTGTCTTTTTTCCAACTATTTTCCTTGTTCTTGTTTTATGTCAACTTTTATTTTGAAGTAATTTCATGACTTTCATTTTGAAAGTTCTGCATCTTTGTTTTTGAAGTATTGTTTGCTTATTAGTTTATTTTTTGTTTTGTTTTGTTAGTTTTCTGACATCACAGATATTTCCAAATTATATTGATGCCATTGACTGCCATCAGCCAATCAGTGTTGTCATAACATATTTTTCCAGGGATACTAGTCACATGGCATTTACAGTTGAGGTGATTGGCTCAAAATGAGAAACAGTAACCATTTTTTAATTTTTTATAAATAAAATAAAGTCAAATCGATTATTTATATTATACCACTCAGAAATATGCCACATTACACAAGCTGAAATATAGAGAAATATTTACCATATCTTTGTTTGCAGGCTTTTTTTTTTTTTTTTTTTTTGGGTTGATCACTGTGGTTTGACACATGGAAGGTTTTATCCTCATTCTGAGCACTTCTTTGACATGATGGACAGAACGAGGAGAGAACGACAGAGCATGAGGAGAGGTTTTTGGCTTATCATTTTCCATAAGCCTTTCGCTGTTACTGCTGCATTATACAATCCAACCCACAAGCCTCGGCTCAGCACTGCTGACAAGCACCTCAGCTTTAGAAGATGAAAGAAAGAAATATTGCAATTCTCTCCCCCCATTTGTATCATAAAAGCATTCAGGCGATATTAACATGCTGATGTGACTCTGCATAATCCGCATGTCAGCAGTTGCCTTATTCAGAGCGCAAAGAAAACAAGTATGTACCGAATTGGTTAAATGGCAAACAACTGCATCAGTGAGGGAATAAAATTGACAGTGCTGGCAGCGAAGATAGTTTAAGTTATTGTGGTGTCATCATTCGTAAACCTGGATTACTTTTTACGTTTGTTTTTCTGATCTCATTTTAAATGTATTGGAGACAACATTGAAACACATTTAACTTTTATAATAAAAAGTAAAATGTCAAGCAGGAAAATAATTGTCTATGAAATAATGTGGGGCCCAATTATGTTAACCCAATGTTATTATTGGATAATATTAATTTCCCCCCAGTCAGTAGAAAAAATATTATAAAGATAAAAAAAGATATTAAATAATATAAAAAATAAACATGCTAGCAACATGCTAAGACAATCTAACAGCATAATAAAACATGCTAGAAATTGCACAGCAACACTCTAGCAACCATCCAAACCCCCTAGCAACCACCTAGCAACACCTGCAAGAAGCTGTCTAGCAACCACCCAGAAAACCCTTGCAACTGCATAGCAACCACCAACAACACTTTAGCAACTGCTTAGCAACACCCTAGCAACCACCCAGAACACCCTAGAAACTGTCTAGCAATCACCCTGAACACCCTAGAAACAGCATAGCAATACCCTAATATCCACATTACAACACCCTAGCAACCACCCCGAATACCCAAGAAACCACATAGCAACAGCCTAACAACCACATAGCAACAGCATAGCAACACTCTAAGATCTATCTATCTATCTGTCTGTCTGTCGTTCTTTCTATCTGTCTGTCGTTCTGTCTATCTATCTATCTGTCTGTCTGTCATTCTGTCTGTTGTTCTGTCTATCTGTCTGTCTGTCATTCTGTATATCTGTCTGTCTTTCTGTCTATCTATCTATCTATCTATCTGTCTGTCGTTCTGTCTATCTGTATATCTATCTATCTATCTATCTATCTGTCTGTCTGTCTGTCATTCTGTCTATCTGTCTGTCTGTCTGTCTGTCATTCTGTCTATCTATCTATCTATCTGTCTGTCTGTCTGTCTATCTACCTATCTGTCTGTCGTATTGTCTATCTATCTATCTATAAACATGAACATTTATTCAAATAAATTTTGATATTCTTTTATCTTTAAGATTGAGAATACACAGAAACGAATGAACGCACTGTATGTAAACAGCATGTCTTGCCTGTGGCTGCCTATACAATTACTGAACGCTCGACTCGTTAGCCAATAGGATGTCGGGAATTCTCCTAATTCCTCAGCTCCTGGCCAGTGAGACTCCAGAATCCCATCATAAACCCGCCCACAGTCACTGCAGCATTGGCTCAGGGGCGTCACACATTCTTTGTAATGTTTACTCAGAGTGACAGAATCATCTATAGAAAACCAATCTGGAAGCAACCCGCAGCCACTGGAGTGGAACTGGATTGAGTTAAGAGATGACATTTTCTTCAAAATATCACATTTATGACATATCTGGGTCTTTACAGGCTGGAATGTCACAACTTTATGCCCTGGAAAAAAATGTGAACTGCCTATTGTGTGACATCTCTGAACATCAGTAGTGTTGAGGGCTGACCTTCTTTCTTTGAGAACTCCATTCGATATGTGATTTGTGCTAAATTATGTGGGGGAATCTCACCAAAACTGTCTGTTTGGATCATATTTCACCCCAAAATCAAAAGAGACTATATTTTGAAATTATATGAGATTATAATAAAATATATTTCAGGACCATTTTCATCTCCCATGTAGGAAAAATCTACTTGGGCTTTGGGCTAAATGGGTTTTTTATGCATTTTATGTAAATTTATTGACATGCCGTGAATAATACAACATAAACATCTAATGAAAAAGTTTACATCTTTCTAGATTTGCATTTGGAGAAAGTTAGAGGATGTATTTTCATCCTACAGTGTGCCCTGATAGGGTCTATTATAGCATGGCAGTTATGATGATGCAAATGAATTGATGATGATAATTTCTCATGGTTGTATAGTGATGCATCCTTTGGAGCAAAAATATATCAGTACCATATTGATGTACTGATTATCAGATGATATAGCAATTTGTCAATATTGTATATTGCTTGCTAATTTAATGATACACAAATATTTTAGTAATGATGTTAAATGCAATCTTTAGCCAATCTCAAAGTGAATATCTATTTTTTCATACTGTACATTATAATGAATATATATATATATATATATATATATATATAGACAAAATAGTGTAGAATTTTAATATCAGCAATTTAATGTTGTGCAGTCATGCCATGAAAACAACTGTTAGCTTATCAGTATCAGCCAGAATTTTAATATCCCAAAAAACAAAAGCAATTATTGTTATTTTTATAATGAAGGCCAGTGTTAAGGACAGACAGACAGACAGACAGAGAAAGGTAATGCATTACAATATTGCATTACTCCCTAAAAAAAGGAACCAATTACGTTACCTTTTATGCTCATGTGATGATGAAAGTCATGTTGATGTTGAGTTTGTTGGTCTGACGTTTGCTAATAATAAAGGAGCACAAGGCAGCGCAATGTCATGCTTAACTTTAGCTATGAAGGAAATAAAAATAAAAGAGTTGCTTGTTAAAAATTTAGATACCTCAATCATAAACATTTCTGACTGGATTAGATTTCCAGTAGGTAATTCACTTCAATTTTTACTAAAGTTTGTGAAAAACTTTTGATCCAGACAGGCTTTAGATCACTTGTAAACACAATTTACCTGATTTCCTCTGGGAAAAAAAGTCCTGAATAGGTCAGGTCAGAAGGCTTGATTGCAAACATGTGCTTTACGTCATGTTTTCGCTCTCCTGCATGTTATAGAGAGGTTGTGTTTGGACTGTTGCCCTCAATGGAGGTGTTATTATTCACTGTACAGTGCAGACGTCAACTTCACTGGAACCAGATGGAGAGACCGTGTCTGTGTTTACCTGGATCAACCGGACACAGTTATGACTGTCCCTGACCAACATGTGAAATCTGACCTTAGGTCAGCCATAGAGGCTGTTCTCCATCCAGACCTTCAGAGAGGCCAGAGGAGCTGAAGTATGTGCGCACACACATACAGATGTATATAGATGTATATACACATGTTGTAAAGCGGATCCGGTTACATAGACATTTCTCTGAGGTCTTGCGGTCTGGCTCTCGGCCAGCTGTCTGCAGAACTGCACGTGATTAACTACGAGCAAAACAAGAAAGAAAGAGACAGAGATATTTATGTCTCCAAACCAGCTGTAAAGCCTCTTGTGAGCTATTTTCCTTTCAATGTAAAACGACCCCCTCAGCGCAACGCCTCAACAATATCCACCCTGCTGTGCTTTAAGATTGTCTACACACTCCTATACAGGGTTATTATAGATTTATACACAGTATTTATATATATGGACCTTGTAGCTTGTAGACCAGCCTGAGCAGCAAACCAGCTTAGACTGGTTTAGGTTTTTGGCACTCATACACTCTGTGAGTATTTGAGGTTTCTCATAAACGGTTCATCAAGTAAACTGCTCTCACATGGCACTTTAACAGCTTTAGTGAGTCTCTTTATCTACCTGTGTGGCCAGAATAACTGCATGTAAGAGTCTGTGTTTTAGAAACACTGCCTCTGACCATTAACAGTGAGTCTGGATCAAAGTGCACTTTTGATAGGTAGATGAATTTCACTTTAATGTGGTTTATTGTGGCATTTTGGACCTCTGTGCCAGCTGAGAAACGTTACTGTCTGGGACAATGTAGACGTGTTTGTGCGTGTGTGGGTCACCAATATCAAACAGAATCTCAAACAGAATATTTTTATTCAGAATTGGAAAACCTATTATACTGTGTTTTTTTTTTTTTTTTATTTCCCGAAAATTTATTTTTATATATATATATATATATATATATATTTTTTTTTTTTTTATCAGGGGATGAAATTATTAATTAATTTATTTTGGGGGGGAAACAAGACACTACTCACTACAATTATATTACATTTTATAATTTAAAAAACTAAAAATTCACTCATTGACCAAAAGTTTCAGTGGTATTACTTTATAATAACCTTCATTAAGTATAAAAAGTATATATATTAAATTGTATAATGCATAAAGACAACATAAAATGGCCTGCAAGCAACAAATTTAACTTCTGTCTTTCTCTAAAAAATTATAAAAACATTTTTTTATTAAAATAAAATATTTTCTGTTTTTTTTTTTTTTTTTTTTTTTTTTGTTTATTTGAATATATATTTATTATAACATTTTATTTAACTGGGTTATTGCATATTCCCTTATAGATTTGCAGGAATCTTTCGCAACTGCAGAGAGACTCACAAACACACATTATAGGTCTTGAGGTGCAGCTTATTTCTTAAGCTCTTCCCGAAGAAAGTTTGTAGCCTATTTGTGTGAGGCTCCTATCATACACTGGTGTGTGTGTGTGTGTGTGTGTGTACTTGCAAAAGTGTGCATGTATGCAGAGTTCTTAATCACCCTGTCAAAAGCCTGCAGGCTTGCATGCTGTGACTGCATCATGGGGTCTTTATTACAGTAGTTTGTGTATATGTGTGTGAACACATGTCCACATGTTTGTTCGCACTGAGTGGGACAGAAAAAAAAGAGCAAATTTAGTGCACCAACAAAAATTCAGCTGTTATTTTTTTGGGGGAATAGTTATGGAATACATAATAAAGTGATGAGTTTTACTATTCTTTTTGTTCCGTATTCCAGATTTACTGTAGTAAATGGACATTTCCTTTGTAATGCTTTTATACAACACTTCAGTACAAAATAACTTAATATTTAGTAACGTTCCAAATGTTGCTTGTTACAATGTTTCTATTTTATCTATTTTTGCTCCACTTGTGAGTTCCAAATGGAGTTGAAGCAGAACTAACCGTCCTGCATCTCCTAGCAACACACAATAGTGGTGTTTTGGAACAAATCATTAGAATGAATGATTCAATGACTCACTCATAAAGTTGGTCTTTTTTGCATCGTTTTTGATGCTGTGTTCCCTACATTACTAGCCATGGTTAGTAACCATGGCTACATTACTAACCATGGTACCACCATGGTTTCGGACACCACTACAAATGGCTGTCCCCTCAAATATTGCCCTATTTAAGGGTATAGGGGGCGATTTCGGATACAGCCTGAATGTTTTTGAATGAATCAGTTGAGTGAATGATTGATTCACTCATAAAGACAGATGCTTATTTAGTTCCAGAATAAATCAATGTTTTTAAATCACTTTGGTTGAATGATTCGGTGTAAGTGTCAAAAATTTAGCATGATCATCTCACAATGGGTTTGCTGCTACATCCTACGTCTACTGACTAGCCAATAAAAATGCAACATGAAATGGTGTATTGATCAACATGACATGGTGCTAAAACTTAAAACTACTTACCTCAAGCTCCAATTGACCCTTCGCCGGGAGTTTGATTGACAAGCAATCTAACTAATAATAACGCTGTATCCGCCATTTTGTCCGACAAAGCAGTCAGTAGTTAGAAGATTAACCTTGGTGGACTTGAACTTGAAAAATGGTGTGTACTGACATCTTTCCGCGTTTGAAACAACATTCCTTCTCATGTTCATTCATGTTTATTTGACGCTATAAATTAACTAGTAGGAAGAGATGATCGGTGCACAAGCCACTTGAGCTGAGGCACTACAACAAACAGTCACAACACATTAAAGAGCCACAAAACGTTTTTATTGTTTGAATTCTTAAAAATGCACAGTTTGAAAGCTGGGACTTTGTTTAATATCATAAGTAACCTGCTCTGTCTTGTCTGTCGACGTGTTGTCAGTGTCCTCTTTGCTCCGCAATGTATTTTTCACTCTGTGTGGCGTGACAGCGCCATGGCTTGTCGGACAAAGCAACAGTAACTAAGGGGGGCGGGTCTTTGCGAAGGGTCAATTGCAAAATTGGCATTCCAAGTTGGGCTCTTTTCCCTAGCCATCCATATTCTCCTCTTTCTTTTTAATGATCTTATAGGATTGCCAAAAGCAGATATTAAGCAGACAGTCTACTTATACTCTAATGAGAGTTGACACATAGGTGCATTGTTACTTATAGTCAACAGAATGTTCAAAGGGAACCATCAAAACAACCATCTGTAGCAGGGATAAGACATTAAATAAAAAAGGTAAATTTTTGATTTCAAGTCATGTTTAAGAGTAATTTTACTAATCGAATATGGGTAACACTTTATTTTGATGGTTCCCTTTGAACATTCTGTTGACTATAAGGAACAATGCACCTATGTGTCAACTCTCATTAGAGTATAAGTAGACTGTTTGCTTAATATCTGCTGTTTATTTTGATGTTCCCCCAACAGACAGTCTACTGACTGTAAGTAACTTTGCAAGTGCATGTCAACTTATTCTAACCCTAATATTCCACTAACACTCTAATCAGAGTTAGCAGATATGTAGGTACAACGTTACTTATAGTCAACAGAATGTGTAAAAGGAACCATCAAAATAAAGTGTAAAATATGTCAAAAACTATACATACGTAGCATATATAATATTACGTAACCTATAAGATGTCTTTCTGTGTCAATGGCTTTGGAATCAATGGTGAGGATATCTTCAGTTTTCCTTTTGTGTTCCACAGAAGAAAGTAAGTCCAGTTAGGAATGTCATGAGTGTGAGTAAATGATGACAAAATGTTCATTTTTGGATAACCCCATTTGAACAAGTAGTATGGAAATTTGAAATGAACTTGTACTCGAGGCCAAATGCAGCATATCCTCAAAGGACCTTGTGTCAGATTGAGTGTTTGACACCAGCTGCAAAGGACACGCTGTGAAACTCAGGAGATGACACACACACATCACCTCTAAAAATACCCCTCACTCAGGAAACGGCACATCACAAACTTGCACACCAGGGAGCGTTCGTGGCCTGATTCGCTGCCGTATCTGTTTATCGTTCATTGTCATTTCCTTCTGCTGCGATCTTTTAAAATGCGGATTATAAATATTTAAATATAAATGTCACTGTTTGTTGTAACGTACAATTTGATTAGACCTGCTCTGCAACATCTGAGTTGTTTTGAGATTTTTAGATAAGTTGTTTAAGTACTTTGTTTAGCGTGCATGTTTGTTTTGCACAAAAAAATTAGCGGACGTGGTCGAAACGGTCGACTGAAATCCTCCTAAATTGGAATGTGTAGCAAATGAGTCATATGATTTATCCTCATAATAAACAAGGTTTTCCTCAAAGTAGAGCGTGGCATTCCTGTTGTTTTGCAACTAGCCTAGCTTTTCCTCAGAAAATAATATAAGCGTTTTTAATTGCAAACTTTTTTTCTCTCTCTTTGGTGTATTTAATTGTTAAATATGAAGGATTTTGGTAGCAGGTATACTGTATGATTGTTGTCTATATACATACACACACAAGCACAGACAAGAACTAGTTGCTAATTGAGATAATCAAAATAATTATTAGTTGCAAAGAAATAATAAGCTAAACTTACATGGTTAAACTAAACAGTTTTTGTGCATGTAAATAGTACACTACACATCTACCAACAATAACACAGAAAAAAGAAGAAATTGTGGAGGGAAAATACAGATGGCGGCATGAAAGTATGATCGTGAAAGGGGGTAAATCTGAAAGATAACAAGAGAGAAATAGGACTGTTATGATGTTCTCCATTCAAAATGACAGTGAGGAAAATGAGTAAAAGACAGATTTGGTGCTGTTTACAAAAGCATTATACTACACTGATCTTTCCAAAGCATCTTTTCACACTGATCTTTGTCTATACCCAGACTGAGTACGTTCTTTCAGCCATTCACAGGATTCGAGAATGCTGATAAACACACAACTATAATTCTTTCTTTTTCTGTCTAAAGACTCTTATTTGGTCTAAAATAGGAACTAGGCACCATTCAAACCCATTTACTCAAGTATAAGGGGTGGAAGTCGTCTCAGTAGAGCTGTACTGTAGAAGCCAATCGCTAATGTTGAGACTACAGATGTCTTCAGTCATGTGACTCCTGGCATTCATTCAGATTCATCTAAATTTAAATGTAATGTGTTATGGCATTGGCTTCAGAGATATTATAGATCGTTGTGTGTGTGTGTGTGTGTGTGTGTGTGTGTGTGTGTATTAATTTTAAGTAGGAAAATACATTACCTCATTACTATGTTTAGAAAATTGAAAAAATGTGTATAATTTTTAAAGAACTATTTGAGATTAATTGTTGCCAGTTTCCCCCCATATGTTTTTTTTTAATAATTTATTTTATTTTTATTTATCATGGCTTATTTTACTACATTAATCTTCACTCTTCATAATATTTCATGATTTCAATGGACCAGTCTGCACTGATTCAGGTGTGCCCTGGTATTGTTCTGTATTGTACTCATAAATAAGTAAACTTCCACCCTATAAATAAGTAAAGGAAGTATTATATAAGAGTTTTAAGTGAAGGTGGTAATTCTTGAGGTGTGATCTTGCTGTCATGGTCTTCAGCCACTAATGTTCTGTGAGGCCTCGGGCCCTTGAAAGGACGCAGTGAAAATGATGTACTGTCTGCAATTAGCATGGCTACCTAATTAAGCACGCAGCCATTCAAATGGTGTGTGTATATGTGTGTGTGCTCACGGGTATAGTTGGCTCTGGAGGATATGAACACACAGGGAAGATTCTTTATGCCCACGGCCAATTTGTCACTTTAATTGCACTGCTGCATTTGCAGTTGATTATCTGCCAATAGAAACACACTTACACACACACACACACATGTGTGTATATAAGCAAGCATTCACGTGAATGCACAAATTTAATGGTTAAAAAAGTCACATGACTTTGACATACAGAGAATCTGCACTGAAGTATCCTGCTACTTCATCAACATAATTGATACAAATTTCTGCACATTTTTAGAAGCATATGTGCGTAATTAGCCACTCACAAGCAAATTCAGATCATTGGTTGCCTTCTAAATTGATATATCATCATCGTCATCCTTGTCCATGTCGGATAAAACTTTCCCTGGACTCGAATAAATTTTGCCAGCCAAGGCTATTATAGCCATGGGGTTAAACAGGCCTGCGGTGATCTGCATTTACATGTAATTAGCGGTGCTGTTAAGAGTTCGGTAATGTCAGACATCATCAGCGTCTGTATTTCTGTATTTTCTGCAGCTTGCTGGGGTTTGTGACACCAGTACGTGTGGTGCCAGTTTGCCAGAGGCAAATTCTGAGTGTGTCAGCTGTCAGAATACGTAAATATGCTGAAAGTTTTGTCTACAAATAAAAAAAGCAGTCTTTAGCAATTCACAGTCAGTTTGCAAACAAAACGTTTTGAACCGACTTACCGATTTTTGTTAAAAACCTAAACTGTGAGATAGATGCTGTTTTAGAACAAGAAATAATGCAACATTTGGCACAATCTATATTAAAGCAGTAGGCCTAAGCCATGTAGGCTAAGTATTGCGCTATGGTCATTTTACCTCAGGTAAGGTATGTTCTTAAATACAATGCAAAGTGGAGCTTTTATTTTAAATTTAACAGTAATAAGTGAAAAAAAGGTTAATGTTCAATAAATAAGTACAAATTTTAAATAATATTTATCTGAATAAACAATTCTACTTTTTTAAATTAAGCATTTTAATATAGTTCATTAGCCTGAAAGTTAGTTATGGTTAACAAGCATAGCATAGCAAGTTATGCAAGGTGAAATAGCGCAACTATTGCTGCGCACAAATGGTAGCTTTTTTCTGAAATTCATTTGTTCGGGAGAATATGAAAATAATTTTATAAAACTTCCTTTCTTTTACATGGACAATTTGTAACTACTTAAGCTAGCAGACTAATAGTGTAGCGACAATAACAAACATTAAACTACACCTAGACTTTTACATTTTCTGAAGGAAAAACTGTGGCTTTTTTTTTGCTCAACTTGCCAGCATAATGTTTGTGGTTGTTGCCAAGGTGTTGCTATGCAGTCGCTAGGGTGTTTTACCTAGTTGCTAAGCATGGCTCAAGTCTGAAATGTCCATATCCACGTCCAAATAGGCTACGGCTCAGGTAGGCTACCTCTGTATGAGATTTATATGCTCGTTTTAGCATCCACCGGATGAAAATCCTAAAGTACTGAC
Source organism: Hypophthalmichthys nobilis (assembly GCA_037950665.1). Lineage (NCBI taxonomy): Eukaryota > Metazoa > Chordata > Actinopteri > Cypriniformes > Xenocyprididae > Hypophthalmichthys > Hypophthalmichthys nobilis. The sequence continues at coordinate 34,447,349 of CM075476.1, forward strand.
GTATATATTTCACACAACTGTTACACTTTTAAGTATATTTTAGCAATATACATATGAGCAAATGTGCTAGTGATGTTAGTCTAGTTTCCTCATTGGCTACTCATTGGCTTACTCCGCCCATGTTTACAAACCTAACAAGAACAAATTCGACAAACACAGCTTTAAACGTTTGCATTTAAAGAGGACATCGGATTCAAAATTCACTTTTACATGGTTTTTGGACATAAATGTGTGTTGGCAGTGTGTCTACACAACCACCCTATAATGATAAAAATCTACCCAGTGCTTAATCCCCACTAATCATAAGCACTTTGTCACATCAAACGATTCACAGATTCTTGGCAAAGTGACGTAAATTTGCACAGGCCCCTCCCACGACTCTTGACGGACACTGCTGTTTTAGCATAGACCCGCCCTGAGTGAGCTGTAAACAGTCCGCCATTGTTTCGACGCCACGGCGCAGGTGTAGACAAGAATGTCTCCAAAGCAATTGAGACATTTTGTTATTGGATATAAGAATGAACATAGCAGTCGTCCTTTACTCTCGACATCTGAGCCGCTGAAGACGCAGTGGATTCATTTTGTTTTTGAAGGGATCTACCTATATGCGTTTATGTCTGCGCTAAAAAGTTTGTTTCGCTAAAAAGTTCCTGAAGGATGGATCAGTACCTCCAGAAGATGTGAGTAACGTTAGATTTTATAACGTTTAGTCTTTGCATATCGCCTTTCCTAATAATGTGCTAGTTAGCAAGTTCCACGACGAATGAAGTTAAAGGCCAGTTCACACCGCACAGATAAACACCAACAAACACGTCTGTTGGAGTTTGTTGGATCAGGACGCAGCCTCCGAAATGAGACGCGGCTAGTGTGATACATGTTTAATCAGCGTTTTTTACCTGCCAAATAGTGTTTACAGTCCGCCCGCGGAACATAGGGGTGGGGTGAACAGTAGCTCATTATCATTTAAAGGGACATGCACCGAAACGGCTCGCTGTGAACAGAGCTGTTTTTGACAAGGTAAAAAGGGTGTTTTTTTACACAACCATTCATAAATTTTAATCAAAGTATGTTATAGACTTTTCATGAAGACCCTAAAGAATCATACTAACTTGTGGAAAATTGTCATTCGATGTCCCCTTTAAAACAATGTGATTTGTAGCTCTGATAGCATGAAATGCAAACGTATTACCTCGCTGCTATCGCAGTGATGAGCAGGGATTGTGTGAATGGAAACGCTCTGATAGCGCCAAGGGAGATGCGAAAACACTTTACACGCTATGATATATCATTACCGGCCACAGCTGATATAATGACGCCGTTTTCTAAACGTGCCATTTTCACGATTATTCTTTGTCAAACTAGGAAGGAATACAGTGATGACTGTGAAGAAAAGGTCTCCGTGTGTTTGTGCGCAAATGTAGAAGTGGCAATAGTCTCTGTGGGCATGCTGTGTGTAATCAAGCATAAATAGAGACACAGGCGGTAAGCGCACTGACACAGCACACAATCCTTGCACCCACCCGCTGTACTAGTGAGTTTGTCACTAATCTGACTCCTGTTGTCAGACAAATCGTCCTTCCTTTTTCCCTGGTGTCAGACTGTCTCTGGTTCTGTCAGTCTGACCTGTTTTTTTCTTTTTTTGGCAACACATTCCCAGCTAACAAAATATGGTCAAAGAGTGTTTTGCTAATGTTCATTAAAACATTATTTCTGAATGTTCTCTGAATACTCAAAACAGTTTTTTAAATGTTTAAAAAAATTTTTTATTGTTTATTGGTGAGGCTAACGTTAAGTAAACCATAAATGTAGTTCCAAACGTAGGTTCGGGAGGAGCCTAAATATTCAGTCCTGTCAATCATCATTACGAGCGTATATAAGCAGCAGTCACTGCGTCATCCCAGCGACAATTCTTCCAGCATCCCTACTGTAATTCCATTCTAATTCCCTACTGTAGAATCTGAGTAGGGGAGAGTGGGGTAAGATGAGCCAGTGGGTAAGTTGACCCACCCCCTGTATCTTGGCAACCGTACCATTTTATTGTCATGTGACCATATATTTTAGAATCACCCATCATTTCTGCCAGACTGTGAAAAGGAGAAGCACATAGGAGGAGTGGAAGTAGCTTATTTACTTTAAAAACTGTTTTTTGCTTGTCAAAGTAAAATTTTAACAAAACAGATGTAATGGCTGTTTCATCAAAGCAAATTTGTCCAGGTCTAAAAATATTTATGATACATATTGGTGATTTAGCAAGGTGTAAAACCATGCAAGTCATTTAGCTAAATATTATTCTGAATTGGTAAGCTAGCTAGCTTTTCCTAAAATGGCAGCTATGGGGCAAAGTGAGCCAAATGCTGTGGGGTAAATTGAGCCAGCATTTTAACTTACCCCACCATAAGGCAATGAATTTAAGTTAAATCTGAAGTATAAACTGGTGTCATTTCAATGTAATATTACACAACTGGTTTAGTTTATCTTTATTTTCGAGTTTATTTGATAGGAATAGTGTACAAGTACACCAAATCCTTCTCTGATATGAACCAGAGGATGTTTATTCATATATATCTTTCCAACTGTAGTCTCTAATGGCCTAACATGGTCGACATTGCAGAAAAACTACCATGTCAAGAACCTTGTGACATTTATTCATTCTTATTTAGTTTTTATTTAATTTTACTCAACAAACTTTCTGTTTAGTCTGTTTATGGGAAGGTTACCACTTTGATGTTCAACATATTGTTTCAGAAATGCAAACAATTAAAGATACTGAAATTTCCACTTCATTTGGTTGGTTTTATGTTGTTTAATTTAGCTTAAAAAAAAAGAAATATTTGTAGAATATTTTTACAAAGAATATTTGTAAAAGGAAATTTGATTATTAAATTAGTTTTTAAAATAGGTACATTATCTTTAAAATTTCACATGGGTTTGATTCAGATTCAGTTAGATGGTCAGTTTACACCCACCTACTGACTCGGCTCAACTTACCCCTAACCTGGGGTAAATTGAGCCAGAGGAACACTTTTTTATAAGAAGCCATATTTTTTAGAACCCTTTGTCATATATCTATTCTGATCATTTAAAATGATAGGAAACATCCTGAAATTACTTTAAATACTTTCATTGTACTTGTGCTTAATTTTCCTTTATCTTGAGGACCACATAAGTAAAAAGTGGCTCATCTTACCCCACTCTCCCCTACAGTATGTTACTGTAGATTTTGTCATTTTTTCACAGCATTATTGTATTCAACTGTATAAGCTGTGTACAGTAGTAGGTTAACTTTTATCTTAACTTTATTCTTATGATAAGCTACCTTTTAGTTAACACGTAAAAATATCCGAGCAAGCGTTAATTTTCTAGCCTTTTCCTCCCGCAGCGTTGTGAAGATGAAAGTCCTAGGACTACGTTGAATTGGTAGGTATACTTTAAAACACATGTAATCACCTTATTTGTTATATACAAATGCTATTTGCAAGGTATAAATACGACTGAGTTAATAAAATATCTGTAAGAACACCGGAGCGGGTGCTCATTTCACATGTAAGTCGCACTAACTAGCATTTTTCTCTCGCAGCGGCGCTGGCAAACCGGCAGGACCATCGTGAGACAGGCGGGAAGACATTGTGAAGACGAAAAGCCTACTACGTGAAGTTGGCAACTCTTCGCTGTGTGTAGCTTAACTAACTAAGGTGGATGTACTAGTTTAGCTTTCCAAGCAGCGTATGAGGTGTCTATGTACTGTATGCTGTAAAAGGCAAGGCAGCTTGCTGGGTTTTGGAACAGAACTAATGTGTTAGCACAACACAGAACCTCACACTTACCTGCACCCCGCCGTGACAAACTCACTGCCATCGTGATATCGCACCTCAGCGGTGGCGGAAATGTGCGTTTGCATTTTCATTTGTGTGTGTGTGTGTGTGTGTGTGTGTTGTGTTTGGAGAACATTTCTAGCATATCTCACACTTGGAAACCACAGTACAGATGAAAAACATTCTCTGATTTTAATCAAACAACATGTTTTTAATGACCGGCGTCCCAAAGCACCATTTCACCATTTTAAATCTGCTGCCAAAACAGTCATTATGGCATTAACGGTGAATCAATAGAGCGCAGGCTGGATTCCAGAAATCTTGAATCGATTCCAAAGCGGATAGCCATTCCTTGTGGACCTTGGAGAATTTTTGACCTGTAATATAAGAAATTTCATTATCTGAGAGTGAAATGCAGGTTGAAATTCTCCCTGTACAGCTGACAACTTAATAAAAATAGAAATATAAAAAAGTGGCATTGGCAATTTATAAAGCTATACAGCTAGGGAATATAAAGACAATGAATTCTGCACTGAAAGAACTCTTTACTGTGGCGGTACAGTGATCTGGTAATACCATGGTACTTTTTACTACTTTTTAGTCATTTTTGGCCTTATTCCTGGTGATTAATACTTTGTAATTCACGAAGGCTACTATGGTATTTTTTTTTTTTTTTTTTGTAGTTTTCTTCATAAATATTGTTATATTTATACAGTTATGATATATTGTTATATATCATACAGTTTGGCATTCATTTAACACAGTCTGTGAAGATGATTAAACTATGACAAGTCATGAATTAATATGACATCACCCATACCCATATACTGTAATGAGTACTATACCTAAATTTCAAAACTTAAGCTCTAAGAACCTTTTTACAGACTAGTTTCACTATCCCTGTCTTTGTACAGAAACCTTAAAAACGGCTGTATAAAATGAGCATTTAATTCAGATTTAAACTAATATCTTGTGTTCTCCTACTCAAACTCTGTGGCTTTTGCCTTCCTCACTGACCTGAAACAGCCTCACGCTTATCTCTCATTGTCACCTGATTCTTGTTGGAAACTAAGAAATTATTAATATTATAGTTATTATTCAAAAATTGTATGTTGCATAAACGAGCACATCAGTCAAAGGAAATAGAATATACATAAACATGTTAACTAGATAGATAAAAACAAATAACGAATAGACAGGTATGAATGGTCAGAAACTGGGACTTATCTAGATTCGCTAGTTGCATAAAGCAAGAGAATGCGCACCCTCAAAATGTCGATGTAATTCGAAACTTCTCCTTTGCTGTTTGGAGTGACAGCGGACTGCCTCAATGCGATTAACATCATTCACAGTAATTCGGGGAATCTCTTTTAAATAGCAAGTGTAAAATATCATGTTCTTCTGCGGTGTCTCCACAGTTAACCAATAGCGAAAGCGGCTTCCGGCACTGTGCCGGATGTAACTGAGCAGCCTAAGACAAAACGCAGGAAGTGATCGTGTATAGAGTCCATTGAGGTCAAACTAATCATAACAGAGGTCGTTTATTTTTAAAGATAGAGCAGCAAAAACAGTCAGAGAGAGGGTGGGAAATGGTCTTGTGGAGCTAAATTATGACAGAGGTTTTTTTGGTGCCAGAAACCTTGACTATAAGTGGACTTAAATGGTGTGGAATATGGCCCTTTAAATGTATCCTCATGACACCTTAAGGTCACAAGACATAAAAGGGGGGTTGTTAAAACTAAAGACGGCCATCGTGACCTCAAATCGTGATGGAACGATCTCGAGAGAGAGAGGGACAGAAGCTTGCACCATGTTTGCACGGCACACAGAAAAGTGTGGTGCAGTAATTAGTCCTGACATTGATGGATGCGACAGCTCAAAGCTCATGGGGTTTTGTGCAAAGGCAAACACACATATAAGCACATGCACAATGTTGGACATGTTTGGTTTTTCTAGTCCTAAAGAAAGCCAGGCTGACAGATTTGTAATCAAAATATATATAAAATTGTGTTTTATTCCTCTGTCTGGTAGTTTTTTCACTTTAATATCTTAAAATGCGGTAGTGATGTTGAATATCGATTGTTTTATTCCCAAAGCTGTGTTATTGATGGCGTATATCAGACTTTAATGAAATCAGAGCATTTTTCCTTGCAGTTTGCTTTGTTTTCTGAATAAATGTCATACGCTGCAGCAGATTAAATTAACACAGGGAAATTTACATTTCTCCAGGGTGTCTAGCATTTGTAAGTACGCGTACAAGAGAGGACAGGTCTGCATTTCGGTGATAAGTTATATGAAATAGCTGCTGGCTATCGGGTACTGGTTTATAAATGCCCTTTGAAATCCTACTCAGTTCTGAGGGTGATTAAACTCACCTCGTGCTATGGAAATTCGGTCGCATGAGCATGTAGCATTCTATTATGCAGTACTCGAAGATGCTGTATAAAAACTGAAATTGTAGATTTACAGCCAAAAAAAAAAAATGTTGTTTTACACAGGTGTCTCTGTAAACATTACTGGTTTTATTATCATGCCATGCAAAAAAAAAAAAAAAACTGTAAAATAATTTTCCAAAATTGTAAATAAAACGGATTACTTGGATTACATTTTACAAGAAAAAAGTTACATAAGATTGGATTACTTTTTTTTTTTTTTTTTTTTACTTGCCATTTCTTTGTAATTATTTGTGAAATTTACTAGCAACTTCTGAGTGGAAATTGTTTCAAAGTAAACTCTACACCAAATTGTTTTTCCAGTGTACCATTAAACTTTTTTACATTATTTTCAATGAGTAGCATAACAAAACGCTAAATCATTTTTTGTTTGTTTTGCACAAAACTATGGACAGAAATCAAATGTGCTCTTTAGGAACGTCAACGCTGTCTAAATTAGCATTGGTAAATGAATTTCATTTTAGTAAATCATTTTTTTTCAGATAGAATCAGTTAAAAATATTAAGCTATATTAATTTGAGTCATTGCAGATTTTTTGGTAGCAAAATATTAAGTTAAATGCTAGTGGCATAGCTGTGAGGTTGCGAATTGCTCAGTCCACTGGTCACTTTCGAAGCACATAGAGAAGCTACGTTGGCCCACACAGGACCAAACAAGATGTCGTCGTCTGAGACAGCAGAGAGTAGCCTGTGTGAAGCAATGAGGTTTCTTCTTACTTCTAACAAAGAACAGTCTCTGCTTCTAATAAACCAGACGACTACTACTACTACTTCTTCATTCGTATTTAACGTGGTGATGATGCATGCTGCCTCTAAAAACTAAGTTTAATAGGCCTGCATGCTTTAGAAGTATTTTAGTAAAAACCGGTAACACTTTAGTATAGGGAACACATGTAAATTATTAACTACAACTTTTCCCTCAATAAACTCCTAATTTACTGCTTATTAATAGTTAGTAAGTTAGTTGTTAAGTTTAGGTATTGGGTAGGATTAAGAATGTAGAATAAGGTCATGCAGAATAAGGCATTAATATGTGCTTAATAAGTTCTAATAAATAGCCAATACTCTAGTAATATGCATGCTAATAAGCATCTAGTTAAAAGACCATAAAATAAAGTGTTACCATAAAACCTTATTGTAAAGTGTTAGGCCTATGTAAAATGTAGCTTGGCTGTAGCTGAACTAGCATGAAAAAGCTGTAGCATCAGAAGCAAAATTTTCAAATATCATATTTTGCTTTATAGTAACCGTATCTAACCATGATTTTACTATTGATGACTATGGTTTTACCACAGTTAAACTCTACTATGATAAATTTTAATAATTCTTATCTATATACAGGCCCCTGTTCTTCTCCGTTCCCTGCCTTTCTATGGTCCTCAGTTCAGGTGTGTCTAGTTACTTTCTCCCTTTGTTTGCTCTGTGTATTTATGCTGCCTTCACATACTATCGGAAATTTGATAATTTGAAGATTCGAAATGGGAGGATGCAATTTTTACCTAGGAAACTCCTATTTATGATAATTCCGAGAGCATGTGAAGGCAGCATTAAGCCCTCTGTTTCAGTTTGTTGCTTGTCTTGCATTGTTTAATGTCAACGTGTACATGGTTGTGTTTCATCAAATAGAACTTTAATCCAAGAATCAAAACAATAAACAGGAGAATAACTCACCCTGTTTATTGTTTTGATTCTTGGATTAAAGTTCTATTGGAGTATCTTCATCGTCGAGCTCTTACATTACAGCCACCCTCCATGACATTATTACAGACATTTCCACTTTATATCCTGCATATTTTATCAACACAGATGTTAAGAAACATGTTTGCTGTGTTAATAATATATTGGTTTAGCATTCAATAGATTAGCATTCATCTTAACAAAATTAAACTGCTTAAAGACTTATAAATTTATACTGATTTTAAGTTTGTGAGGAATCAATGTACTCTAAGAAAAGATGTTAAAATCTGTTTGTAAGCATTTAATTGTCCATTAAGCACTGACAGTATCTGTACCTGATTAAAGATTAAAGCATTGTGTCACAGTTTGCCTCAGGCAGGTCTTTGCTTTGGCATGTTTGTTTGCCCAGATCTGAAATGGTATTAACTTTATTGAATCCTTCATTGAAACCTCCACCACCCAAACCCTCAAATTAAGCAGCACAGAAACCGGAAAAGCTGGTCACGGATCAGGCCACATCGTCAAACACTTAGTCACGCCTGAGTGATTTCAACCTAGCATGTGTTTTGGTAGCGGGAAGAGATATCAATGCCAAAGAATTAATTTATTTTTCCACATCCTCATTTTTTATGAGATCATTTGGTTTCTATTGTATATAGAATGAATAATTTGCCGGACGACATACGACAAGCCTGACTTCAATATTTGAGGAACATTTAAATTCAGAGATGTGTTAGCCATCAGATAATTTCCATTTGACTCCATTAATTCACGGACTGCCGCACAAACCCCTGCTGTCATAACGGCTGTTGTACATCAAAACATATCTCTGCGCTGAACAAGACTCCTACGTATCGTTAATGAAACTCATTTAAATGAGTCATTTATCAGGGCAGAAACACAGCTGTTCTCTTCTCTGAGCCCTGAAATCTTTATCAGAGATCTAAATTAAAAAAAGCTTGTATTCTCCAATGGACAGTTGGGGGTTGTTGTGATCTAAGACTATCCTTTTTAATATTAGTATAGAAAATTATTTAATTGTGTAGCAGAAATGCTAACAAATGTTTTCTGCCTTATTTTGAATTGACATTTCAAGATATTGTACATCCAAACAATGTATTTTTAAAACTGATAAGTCTGGTCTTGGATGCTGATTGGTCAGTACAGCATTCCAGACTTTTTAAAACCGCTACGACGTGAAATACCTGTTCACTTTATGGGTATTACACTGTAAACTTTAGCCCTATAGAATGGCACATCATGAATTTTCTAGGTAAAACATTGTGTTGATTAAAATTTGTGTTATGTAGCAATTGTATTATATAAACAATATAAATGTAGTATGTTTTTTTAAAGCAATATAAATCAAAATCATATTTTATATATATGTATATATATATATATATATATAAACATACACACACCACATTTATTATATATTATATAAATATATTATATACATATAATTAATAGATTACATTAGTTGATTAAAAATATTAATTATATTATTATTATTATTAACAGTTATTAATATAATTATACCACAATATGATGATTATTTGTAATTTCTTAACATTATATAATTGTATATAGTATTATTTCTTAAATATGTATTCATATAATCACTTTACAATTAATATATCAATATATATTTATAGTACATTATTGAATAAAAATATTAAATACATTTTTAATAAAAATATATTTTTTATATTATTATATTATAAAAAAAATATTGTAATAATATAATTATATTGATATAAATTATATCACGATTAATTTATCATTTATCGTAATTTTACACACACACACATATATACATATACACACACAAATGTTTAATATATATATTATACATTCATGTGGAGCGGTGCTCACTCAACAGCAGGGGACCCCAGCCAGACTCCATCCATGCGCTTTCTTCTCTGAAGAACTACGACAATGGCAAGAGAGAGCTCCTTGGCATCAAGCTGGCCCTAGAAGAATGGAGGCATTGGTTGGAGAGTGCACAACATCCCTGTGTTGACTGACCACAAAACCTTGGAATTTTTAAGAGAAGCTAAAAGACGTAATCCCCGCCAAGCTGGTTGGGCTCTGTTTTTCACCAGATTTAATTTCTCCATTTCTTATCATCCAGGTACCAAGAATATTAAGTCTGACACTCTTTCCCATCTGCATGCTCCTGAAAAGGTCAGCGAAGAACCTGAACCCATGCCCAACAACCTGATCGTGATGAGTCCCATACAATGGTCTCCTGAGCCAGCTACCAGCACACCTAGGAGTGGTTTTCATCACAGACTTGGCCCCCTCTGATGGTAATACATGCATTCTGGTAGTAGTAGAACAATTTTCAAAGTCATTTGCTTCCTCTCAAGGGACTCCAATCGGCCATAGAAACTGCGGTAGCACATTAGTATGGGGAACAATTCTGATATCACGTAACTTTGGTGCTCTGAACCACTGATTTGAAACAAAAGAACACACATGAAGCAGTGTTTTGAAATTGCCCATCACTAGATATTGTTGAATAAAGTCGTTATTTTGTTTTTTTGGTGCACAAAAAGTATTCTCGTCGCTTTATAATAATAAGGTTGAACCACTGTAATCACATGAACTGTTTTTAGTAGCCTTCTGGGCATTGAAAAAGGGAGTGTTCTTGCTGGTGATGCAGGCCTCACTGAGCCATCGAATTTTATCAAAAATATCTTAATTTGTGTTCCGAAGATTAACGAAGGTCTTACGGGTGTGGAACGACATGAGGGGGAGTAATAAATGACATAATTTTCATTTTTGGGTGATCTAACCCTTTAAATATTTATGGATACTATATATATCTGTATATAGAACCCTCTGAGGTCTCCCAGATTTTGGTACCCAAATGTTGACAGGTATGGTGATATTGCTCATATATATAATGGAATAAAATAAATGTGATAATATGTATTCACTATTTTATAACAGAAATTAAAATATCAAATCTGTGTATTGTTATGATGTCTAAGGCATACAGCAGAATATATGGTTAAGCACACATTTCTATCTTGTTATCGTTCTATTTTAATAGTTAAATTCCAGTCACACACTTGTCTTTGTTCATGTCTCGTTCTGTTGTTTAGCTCCTGTATTTCACGGATGACATCACCTCAGGGTGTGTTTCTCATCTGTAAGGGTTCTCTGGAAGGATGGACCTGTGGGTTTGATCTCCCTGGATCAGCCACATACTCTTTGACATCATGTGACACCTGCTGAACCACTGACACACTGAAACAGACAGGTGTGTGTGTGTTTCTGGAACCGTTCAGGGACATGACCCAAAAACCCCACTATCCTTGCTTGTGTGTGTGTGTATGTGTTTGTGCTGTTCTGTGTGTGTGTTTTTAACCTTGAAGGTCAGGCTCAGGTGCAAGCGCGTTAATGATGTGTGCATGCCCTGCAGATCAACTCTCACTTGTTTTTGATCTTTTGATCTTTGCTTTGGGTTTTGGGTCAAAAAATAATGAAATGTGTGCAAATAGATGTAAGCCCTGCACGTTTGCAGACACAATAAAAGAAACAACATCAGACAGCAGACAAAACAAAACACTGGCTTTCAGGTCACATTCCTCTTCAAAGTGTCTTTTAAAACATTTAGCATAAACGCTCTTTGTTCTTGGTTTCATTCAAGTACAGGCCGTATAAAACTTATGCAACTGTTTTCTATTACAAAAAGGGTACATTGATGTTATCATAAAGTGCTTTGATACCGTACTATGGTACTGAATGATTACCATATTATATCCAAAGAATACAAAATATGGTCTAAAAACATAGTACTATGATAAAATCTACTGTTACATTTTTGACATACTGTATTTTATTTTACATGATTAATAATGTGGTACATTGGTGGTATCAGATGGTAATATTATGTTACTTAGATCTTGAACATGTTAAAGGTACATTTTCAAAAAATAAATAAATAAATATATATACACTACCAGTCAAAAGTTTGGAAACATTACTATTTTTAATGTTTTTGAACGAAGTCTCGTATGCTCATTAAGGCTGCATTTATTTCATAATAAATACAGAAAAAAACAATAATATTGTGAAATATTATTACAATTTAAAATTATGGTTTTCTATTTTAATATACTTTAAAATATAATTTATTTCTGTGATACAAAGCTGAATTGTCAGCATCATTACTCCAGTCTTCAGTGTCACATGATCCTTCAGAAATCATTCTAATATGCTAATTTATTATCAATGTTGGAAACTGTTGTGCTGCTTAATATTATTTTATAACCTCTGATACTTTTTCAGGATTCTTTGATGAATAAAAAGTTAAAAAATATCAGCATTTATTTAAAATAGAAATCTTTTGTAACAATATACACTACCGTTCAAAAGTTTGGGGTCAGTCGTTTTTTTTTCTTTCTTTTTTTCTGAACGAAATTAATACTTTTATTCAGCATGGATGTGTTAAATTGATAAAAAGTGATAGTAAAGATTTATATTGTTAGAAAAGATTTATATTTTGAATAAATGCTGTTCTTTTTAACCTTTTATTCATCAATGAATCCTGAAAAAAGTATCACAGGTTCCAAAAAAATATTAAGCAACACAACTGTTTTCAACATTGATAATAATTGAGTATCAAATCAGCATATTAGAATGATTTCTAAAGGATCATGTAACACTGAAGACTGGAGTAATGATGCTGAAAATTCAGCTTTGCATCACAGAAATAAATTATATTTTAAAGTATATTAAAATAGAAAACCATAATTTTAAATTGTAATAATATTTCACAATATTTTTGTTTTTTCTGTATTTATTATGAAATAAATGCAGCCTTAATGAGCATAAGAGACTTTGTTCAAAAACATTAAAAATAGTAATGTTTCCAAACTTTTGACTGGTAGTGTATATATATAATAGTATAAAAAATGTGATATTTCAAGTCAAATTGATGACTGATTATATAAAATGACTGATAACATGGTATATTGATGGTATAAATGATGCTACTATAGTCTGAATCTAACAAAAACATGGTACATTTCCAAAAATGTTGGTAGCATGGTACTTTTTTGTAGTATTTAACAAACAATACTATATACTCATACAAATAAAATATATACAATATATATTAATAATACACCATATATATGTAAAAAGTATTGTAAATATATAAAATTTATAAATACTTTTTAATATTAAATATATATACTTTAACTTTGTCTTATGGTACTACGATACTGCCATGTCTTTTTGAATGTATACCATGGTATTTTTGGAAGTATTTTGGAGTATACCATGTAAATACCACAGTACATGAAATTCAATACCTTGGTCATTGATCAAACTACCATAGTATTATCGTCGGATACCATCACTGCAGCATGATACTGCCAAAGATTGTGATTTGCGGAGATGCTGTTTCAGATACATTGCCTTTCTTGGTTTTGAAGGGCAACTTTTAAGTATTTTTGTGTTGACAGTGCAGTTTTTCTTGACGTTAGCTGTTGGGACGGCTTTGAAACAGAAAGGGTGGTCTGTCGCTGGGAGTTTAGAGTGTGTTCGGTGACGAGGAGCATAACAGAGTTATTTCTATAGACAGGACAGTGAGGAGAAGCCTGAGGAATGAACACACGCAAACATAGACACATCGAGTGCTGCGGGGACAGCCGTCCCCAGACACTCGAAATGGGCACAGTATGGAAGAGGTCACATCTATATTTGGCAAGGTCATCAAAGAGCCTGGAGGTAAAACGAATGATGTTTCATACTTGTGTGATTTTGAAAACGAGGCCTTTTTGGACTCATAGAGAGGAATAATGACACATTAGGGATGAGATGAGCTGATATTAGTAGAAGATGAGGAAATGAATGCTCTTTCAGAGGAGAAGAGTGACATCTCTTCATCCAGTTTCACCTGTTCAGCTCTGATAGCTTCAGTGATGCGGAATAACTAAGCAGAATAAATTTATAACAACAACAAAAATCTTGGTCATTAATGTTTTATGAAACAAATAATGTTTATTAAAATAATGATTATTAAAAATGATGCTAATTTAAATTATAATGTTTTAAATTATGTTATAATAATGCAATGTATACATTTGTTGTACTAAATTTAAAGCTTATGAATTTATGCTTATTTCAATAAAAATAAAACTGTCTTAAAGGGTTCTAAAAGAGGCTTTAAAATATTTTAGGTGCTTTTTTTTGTCATAGTATATATATATATATCATACTTTAATTAAATTATATTTAATGAATCATACTTAATAATAGGAATGTAATTACTAAATTATTAATATATTAGTTCTAATAATTGATATAAGGTATATCATACTTAATTTATAGTAATTTATTTGCATTACTAAATTATTAATTGCAATAATTGATTATTATATAGAATTAGTTATTATATCATTATATAATATATTTACAATAGTTTTACATGTATGTGGTATATATATTTTGTTTTACTAATTTTAAAGCTAATGAATTTATGCTTATTTGATAAAAATTACAAAGGATTTAATGTTTTTGAAAAAAAGTCTTTTAGAAGGCTGTATTTATTTGATAAAAATACAGTAAAAATAGTAATATTTTGAAATGTTAAAGCAAATTATTTATATATAAATTATCACTTTCATTTCTTTTTAATATTATATTATTTTATTATATTTTTGTTTTTCATTTATTAGTTGTATTTAGAGTAACTGTTTATATTCATGTTAGATCCTCATTGTTTTATACCATTTTTTTAAGTGATAATAAACACCCTATGAAGATAGTAAATATATGATAGGATCTCATATTGCCACCTTAACTAGCATTAATATAGTGTAGTTTACTTTTTTTTTTTATCAAACTTTAAATTATGAGTAGATCTATAGCAGTTTCAAAGTATCTTCCCCCCATTAAAACCACTTTCTTTCCCTCTTACAAACTCGTTCTCATTTGCTGCCAATCATCATCATGCTGTTCTGTTCAGGTCACTTGTCCTTGACCCCTTTGCTTTGTGCGCTCAGCTTTCTGGAAGTTTCTCTGATTTGCCGTGCCGTGCGGTTCATCGAATCCCTCAGAGGTTCTTTCACCTGTCTCCTAACAGCTCCCAGAATGCAACACCGTGCAGGACAACACACGCCTGGCAATTAGAGAAATAGAAACTGGAGTGCTCTTCCGAGAGGGGAAATAATTGGATGTTAGAGTGCGTATGTGTGTACTGACTTGATTTGCTTTTCTCATAGCAATTACTGTGGTCGAATAAAATGCAGCAATTTCAGCATTATTGGAATCGTTACGTTTACGCCCCTGTAGTTTATTACAGACTTCCTTATTTGGACACTGCAGATGAATGAAAGTAAGCAGTCAGTGGCTCAAAATGGGATTTTTTTTGCTAAGATAAACATTCTTGTTGCTTTAACGCCATTTTTCGTGCTCACCTTTTGTCAAACTTCTATACGACCACATTCCCATTGTGAGCACACCTGTTTCATTTGTACAAACATGAGTCACCAAACAAAACTCACCGACACCTGTGCAAACAAAAACAGCCTAATGTATTAATGTATTTCTTTTTTCCTCATTCTTTTAGAAATCATACAGTCTCAAGGAAACGCAAAAAGACAAGGACAAGAGTCAGAGAATGTTGCAAACAAACACGTTATGTTATAAGCGCTAGATGATCGAGTACATACTGTACATACATTATGTTTATCTTTGTATGTTTATTATTTTCAATTAATTTTCTAGGTGATCTAATTAGTTTTTAAATGTAAACATACCTGATTTTGAAAGGTATGTTATGCATTAAAAAATATAAAACATTTTAAATAATATAAAAATCACACACACACACACACACACATATATATAAACATTAAAGGGTTAGTTCAACCAAAAATGAACATTCTGTCATTAATTACTCACCCTCATGTCGTTCTACACCTGTAAGACCTTCGTTGATCTTCAGAACACAAATTATGATATTTTTGATGAAATCCGAGAGGTATATGACTCCTCTATAGACAGCAATATAATCACCACTTTCAAGGTCACTAAAGACATTATTAAACAGTCGACGTGACTGCAGTGGTTAAACCTTAATTTTATGAAGTGATGAGAATACTTTTTGTGCGCAAAAACAAAACAAAAATAACGACTTTATTCAACAATCTCTTCTCTTTCTTGTCATTATCCTTACGCAGGTGACGCAGTAAGCACAGTGAAGGCTTTTGTGTTTACGTCCGAATGCCGGCTCAATATTGGCCAAAGCTGCACACGTGAGCAGCACGACGTATGCATGTAATGCTGATGCAGGAGTCGGCCAGTAATGAGTCAGCGTTCTGACGTAGAACCTGGAAGCGCTGAACATAAACAAGGTATGAGAATGACACAGAAGAGAAGATATTGTTGAATAAAGTCATTATTTTGTTTTGTTTTTGCACACAAAAAGTATTCTCGACGCTTCATAAAATTAAGGTTAGTTTCTGGACCTTGAAAGTGGTGATTATATTGCTGTCTATAGAGAAGTCATATACCTCTCGGATTTCATCAAAAAATCTTAATGTGTGTTCCGAAGATGAACGAAGGTCTTACAGGTGTGGAACAACATGAGGGTGAGTAATTAATGACAGAATTTCCATTTTTGGGTGAACCAACCCTTTAATTGAAGTTTTCACAAACCAATCATAGTATATATACTACGACATGTTTGTGTGCGTGTACATTTCATAATTAATAAGATCACCTAAAATTTTATATAATGTGTTTATATACATACATTTTTTTAGGTGATCTTATTACTTTTGAAATGTAAACAATGTATTTTATGTATAAAAATATGATTAAATATTAAATTATAAATAAATTATATATAATACTACAATTAATATTTGTACTACGATTGGTTTGGAAAATGTTTACATTGCATTTGTGTATGTGGTTCAATTAAATGTTTTAGGTTATCATATATATATATAATTTTTTTTTTTTTTTTTTTTTTTAGTATTAAATGGAATTTAATACTAAAAACTATTAAATACTATAAACTAAGACTGGTTTGTGTTTGGAAACTTTCCACATCGCATCTGGTTGTGACATAGTCACACCATAAAGTGTTTCCATCCAAATTTGACCTTGAAAATCCCTCTTCTGATTCCATCTGTTTATCACTACTTGTTGATGGAGGGCAGCAGATTTTGGATTTAGAAGAAAACCTTTATCGAGTCCCGTCGCCCTTGAAAGGATGACATCGATCAGGCAGCCAGAAGATCCTGACCCCTCCTGCCCTAGAGGACGATCAATGGACCTGTGCTTTACTTCCTGAACATCAACAGAGGATTAAACAATCTCCCAGAACAACACAATTAACTCCAATATACCTGACATCAATATTTAGGTACAAACTACAGCTAGCACAAACACTTGAGAAAACGTTTAGATTTTTGTATATTACATGCCAATATTAAATTAGCTTTACAGCATGCAATGTATTCAATATTTAATAATAGCTTTAGGACAATTTTCAACATTGAAGGACTTACAAAACTGAACATATATATAATATAGATGTATGTGTATATACATATATATATATATATATATATATATGTGTGTGTGTGTGTAGATGTTATTTATTGTCATGATATAAAATCAACATATGCAAAACGGCTTTACATCGTAAACTTTACAGCAATTTACAATTTTGAACAGAGTGCAATGTAGATGATGCATGACAAGTTTACAACGTTCTCTACGATGATTTACAGCTTGCAGTGTAGACAATATAGCTTTACAGCAATTTACAAAATTGAACAAGTATGTTTATTTTACAGCATGTAACATTTACAAAATAGAAGAAAAGTACCTTTACAACACAATAGCTTTAAGTGATTCGGTGTTTAAGATTAAAAACATACAAACAACAGCAGTGTTTGTACGAGTTCGTCTTGATCTGTGAAGTGTGTAAATGGTGGTGGGTTTAAACAAAGGCAGAATTGAGGTAAACCGCTTTTGACAGATCAGAAAGAGAAACCCCTTTATTTTCCATCAGGATCAAATGAGTGTTTTATTAAGTATGGAGCCGTCCACATCAGAGCGAGTTCTTTGAGTGGCCTTGCTTTTCTCCAAAGCGTTATTCTCTCCTAATGGAGAACTGAAAGGCACCACAACCTCTAAACTAACCTCCACCGATTCATTGATGCTCCCGGAATGGATATTTCACCTTGTAGTTTACCTCTTTGCAGATATACAGCACATAACTGCTACAGCATCACAAACATGCATTTGATTGGCAACATGAATGTCAGCAGGTTTTGCTATTCTCATGGGCTTCGCTTAAGGATATAAAAACAGTATGGTGTGCTTGTGTACTTGTAGAAAATTGTTAAGCTCCCACGGCTCAATTGGGGTGATGTTTTTGGATACTAAACTGGTTTAGCACCCATAAAAAGAAGCTACACCAATGCATCTCTACCATATAACACCCATGAGGTTTGAATCAGGCTTTTTAAATGAGTCTAGCTCCACTATCTACTCATTTATGCCGTTTAATCTGCCTCCTTTTGGTGTTAGGAGTACTACTATGAGCCTAATAAGTAAGTTCTTAAAGGGACAGTTCACCCAACAATAAAAATTATCTTATCATTTACTCATCCTCATGCCATCCCCGATGTATATGGCTTTTTTCTTCAGATAAACACAAAGATTTTTAAGAAAATAATCAGTAACACTTTACAATAAGGTTCATTAGTTAAACATTAGTTAATATATTAACTAACATGAAGTAACCATGAACAATACATTTGTTACTTTATTTACTAATCTTTGTTAACGTTGGTTATTGAAAATACAGTTGTTCATTGTTTGTTCATGTGAGTTCACAGTGTTTAACTAATGTTAACAAGATTTTTATAACGTATTAGTAAATGTTGAAATTAACAAAAATGAATAAATGCTGTAGACGTGCAGTTCATTATTAGTTTTTGTTAACTAATGTAGTTAACTAATGAACCTTATTGTAAAGTGTTACCAAATAATCAATCTTGGTTAGTTAATATAATGCAAGTGAATGGGTGCCACTTGTAAAAACCACACACAGCGAACGTGATGGTAATCCATATATGACCTCAGTGGATGAATCATTGTCTTCTGAAGCAAAATGATAGGTGAGTGTAAGAAAAAATCCTAGTATTTTAAACTTTTTTTTTTTTAACTATAAACCATCGCTTCCGGCCAATTGTTAGTTGCATTCACAAGTTCAGCTTGACATTAACGTTAGTGTGTTCTGAAGTTCGCAACACGGAGGCACAGAGGACTGCAATTTCTTGAGCGAGCTTCGCAACACACTTACGTTTATGTCAAGCTGAACAAAAGGGTTGTGACACACCAACGCTGGGCAGTCAGTAAGCATCTGTTGGGATAGTTTTTGCACACCTCAGCTGTGACGTTGGCTTGGTGTGCCACAGCCTTAAGAACGTGCCTAGGAATGTTGGCCAGAAGAGATGGTTTATTATCATTAACTAAAACTAAAAATTCCATTACTTGAAATAATATATATGGAGCCCTGCACATGACATACAGACAAAAATATATATCGTGGCCACGAATTAAGAATTCATTCTCTCATTTCAGTAAATCGTGGACACATTGAACTAATTTGTTACCTCGTTTTGATTTAACTAAAAAAAGTTATTACAACATTGCCATGATTTAGTAAAACGAGGGAATGAATTATTATATTGTACACACAATTTACTTAAAGAATTAGTTCACTTTCAAATGAAAATTGCCCCAAGCTTTACTCGCCATCAAGCCATCCTAGGTGAATAAGACTTTCTTCTTTCTGATGAACATAATCTGAGAAATATTAATAAATATCCTGACGCATCCAAGCTTTATAATGGCAATGAACAGGGGTCACGAGTATGAGCTGAAGAAAGTGTCTCCATCCACATCCATCCATCATAAACATATTCCACACGGCTCCGGGGGGTTAATAAAGGCCTTTTGAAGCGAAGCGATGCATTTGTGTAAATAAAAATCCATATTTAACAAGTTATGAAGTAAAATATCTAGCTTCTGCCAGACCACCTTCCCTATTCAAGTTAGGAAGAAAGTGTAAACTGGCGTCGTGTCAGTTAAGCTTTTTCCGTAAGTTGAATAGGGAAGGCGTAGGATGTAGCATAAGCTTTTTGAACTGCAAGAGTTTTACACTTTCTTCGTGCATTGTATACAGAAGGCGGTCTGGCAAAAGCTAGATATTTTACTTCATAACTTGTTAAATATGGATATTTTTTTTAACACAAACGCATCGCTTTGCTTCAGATTGTGTTCTTCGATTATGTTCATCAGAAAGAAGAAAGTCATATACACCTAGGATGGCTTGAGGATGAGTAAAGTTTGGGCTAATTTTCATTTGAAAGTAAACTAATCCTTTAAAACAAGGGAACGAATTAGTAAAACGTGCTAATGTGATGACGTATTAGTAAGCTGTGGGAATGAATTGTTAATTCGTGTCCACGATATACTTTTTTTTTTTCCTGCATGTCATGTGTAGAGCTCCGTTGAAATAAACGTTAACTGAATTAAAAGTATGAAAAATTTCAGCTAGACACCAAGGCAACATTTTCTAATTGTAGTTTAGCTTGAAGTACTAAAATAACTAAAGCTAAATAACCTAAAACAAATAAATGAAAATGAATAAAAACTATATAGACATATTTTAAAATAGTAAAAATGACAAAACACAAAATTACTAAAAATGACTAAAATTACTATTATAATAGTAATTACTAAATTTATTTACTAAAAACTATAATAATATATCAATGATACTAAAATAACACTGGCTTAAAAACAGGATATTTCTTGAAATAAAAGGCCCAAAGACTCTGTATGATTGGTCACTAATGTTTTTTAAGGCGGGGCCAGAAGGAAAGGATAAATTAAGGAACCACTTCTAATCTGAAATGGCTGTGTTTGCGTCATTAGTATCAATGGAGCTGTACAGAGTGAGTCTTTCACCCTCAAGGCACATGTACAGCATGATAACACCAACCAGATCCATTTGTCAGATCAACTTCCCTGCAATTAGATGAGCTTGTGGCCCAGCCATATCAAATCAAGTCACTTTGACAAATCTACTCTCTTTTTGTCCCCCTGGCTCGACTGACTCTCTTTCTCTCTCTATAGTCGAGTTCAGACATGATGCCAGTTCTCAGACAGATTCATTTACTGCTTGGATTTGTCCTGTTGAAGGCTTCAGTCAACATCGGATGTGATGTTAATGTCAACTTCTAGATGTGGGCATGCAGCAAACAGACTCCTATTATGCTGCATTTAGTGAAATGAGACTTTCTCATATCTC
The DNA here is from genome assembly GCA_037950665.1 of Hypophthalmichthys nobilis. Lineage (NCBI taxonomy): Eukaryota > Metazoa > Chordata > Actinopteri > Cypriniformes > Xenocyprididae > Hypophthalmichthys > Hypophthalmichthys nobilis. The sequence continues at coordinate 34,468,659 of CM075476.1, forward strand.
AATTTAATGTGCAATTATAAATCATCCATATAACTTCTTTTTTTTTGTGCATTTATTGTAATTCCATTTGGTGCCACTGGGTTACTATCATTAACTAAAACTAAAACCATAAAAAAATATAGTAGTATAACAATGATACTAAAATAACACTGGTGCCACTGACTGTTTACTGCTGTTTATAAATGGTATAAATCCACTTTTGTTTTGAAAGGCTTGTATTTGTGAAAAGGTTAGTGTGTCATGTTTGTTGCTATGTGTGTTTGTTTGTTTGTGTTAATCCGCATGATGTTAATTCCAGGTGATACGATTGAGTAGCAGAATCAGGTCAGTGATAATCGAATATTTCCCCTCATCTGGACAATAAAGGTCAACGCTCATACCTAGACATACCAGCCCCAGGACACCTACTGTACCAATGCGTGTGTCTGGCTGCCTCTGTGTGTACAGTATAAGTGCATGTTGCAATGATACGCCATGGCAAAATGCTTTTCAGTTTTATTTTTACATGATCCATGTCATGAATTTTAATGCTTTCTGCAGTCAAATTCACCCAGTTATGTCAGCATGTTGAAGTACTGTTGCAACCATCACCATATGTCATCCAACGAGTGTGTATATCATTATTAATACTTCTAGCGTAGTCATAGTTTTTGATTGACACAAGCATATTTTGCTTTTTTTTTTTTTTTTTGACAAAGTTGATATTTTGTCATAAAAATTGCATTTTTCCAACCAGTTGTACGGGTGTTCGGTTCCAGGTTTTTCAGTCGATTTCAACTCCCGACTCCCATAACAAGAGCCGACTCCTCTCGATTCCATTTACTTTACATCAAAACAGGGTCAGGAATACAAAACTGCAGTCATTATTACACACTATACACTGCAATTTCAGACTCAGCCAATGTATTCTTTAATGAATTTGTCTCATAATGGTCAGGTGATAGCGCTAAATGCACATAAAGCTGTTTATGAGACAGCTCCACTGGAGCTTGGTAATATGTCAGTGTCCGAATTCCTCACTTCACATCGTTCACTCCTTGCTGATATAGTGCACTAAACTGCCCGGATCTATAGGAATTAGAGAATGAGAGTCAACAACGAGATTTGACTCCGTATCACTAACCAGTTGTGCACTTTGTACATTTGTGAAATACACTCTTAAATACTGTATATATAACATGTTGTCATAGATCATTAAATGAAATAAATAAATAAACAATGGAAAAAATATATATCTTATGGGGCACTTTAAAGGTTGGAGTCAAATGACATGAACATATCGTATGACATTTTTTATGACTGTTTCATTCTCTAAGTACATTTCCACACAGCTGTTATTCCCACTACTAAGTGTTTCACAATACTTGGGTCAAGAAAAACAGAAAGAAAGCTCCATGTGAAATCTTAAACTTATTATATGAAAATCTTCCCATGTTTTTTTCTGTTTCAAACAATTACAGATGCTGGTCGATGGAGCGTGAGAGAAAGACAACATCAAAACAACTGAGTGTGTGTGTGCGCATGTTCACCTGGTTTTGCTCTCGTTTGACTGACTCTGGAAATCGATGGACTTAAGGAGTTACAGTGTTACTGACTGTAGTACACTCCAGTTCGTTTGACAGGATGTTTTATTCCTGGTACTCTCACAAGCACTGAACATCCACTGCAACAATGTTTGCTTTACTTTGTTCAAATCATCAACACAATTTACCAAAAAAAGCTTAATATCTACTCTAGGGATTTTTGTTTGTACCATTTCATAGTTTGTTACAAATTTTAAAAAAATATCCTTTAACAATGTCTATTTGTACTTTGTTTGAATCGTGACCACTATTTACCAACAACCGCTTAATATCTAGTCTGACAATGTTTGCACTTTGAATTGTTACCACAATTTACCAACAAAACACTTAAAGGGTTAGTTCACCCAAAAATGAAAATAATGTCATTTATTACTCACCCTCATGTCGTTCTACACCCGTAAGACTTTCATTCATCTTCGGAACACAAGTTAAGATATTTTGATTAAATCCGATGGCTCAGTGAGGCCTCTATAGACAGCAATGCCATTGAAAATCTCAAGATCCATAAATGTACTAAAAACATATTTAAAACAGTTCACGTGAGTTCAGTGGTTCTGCCTTAATATTATTAAGCGACGATTATATTTTTTTGATGGGCCGATTTCAAAACACTGCTTCGGAGCTTTACGAATTGAATCAGTGACTCGGAGCGCCAAAGTCACGTGATTTCAGCAGTTTAGCCGTTTGATAGGAGATCCGAATCACTGATTCGATTCGTAAAGCTCCGAAGCAGTGTTTTGAAATCGGCCCATCACTATATTGTTGAAAAGTCGTTATTTAGTTTTTTTGGTGCACAAAAAGTATTCTCGTCGCTTGAACTCGCATAAACTGTTTTAAATAGTTTTTTTAGTACATTTATAGATCTTGACAGGATCTTGATTTTCAGTGGCATTGCTGTCTATAGAGGCCTCACGGAGCCATCGGATTTAATTAAAATATCTTAATTTGTGTTCCGAAGATGAATGAAGGTCTTACAAGTGTGGAACGACATGAGGGTCAGTAATTAATGACATTATTTTCATTTTTGGGTGAACTAACCCTTTTTTTCCCGCCAAAGTCACGTGATTTCAGCAGTTTGGCGGTTTGACATGCGATCCGAATCATGATTTGATACACTGATTTATTATGCTCCAAAGCTTCCTGAAGCAGTGTTTTGAAATCGGCCATCACTAAATAAGTCATTATTTTGTTTTTTTGGTGCACCAAAAATATTCTCGTCGCTTTATAATATTAAAATTGAACCACTGTACTCACATGAACTGATTTAAAGATGTTTTTAGTACATTCATGGATCTTGAGAGAGGAAATGTCATTGCTGGCTATGGAGGCCACACTCATCGGAGTCATCGGATTTCAACAAAAATATCTTAATTTGTGTTCCGAAAATTAACAAAGGTCTTACAGGTGTGGAACGGCATGAGGGTGAGTAATAAATGACATTATTTTCATTTTTGAAATAATGAAACAAACACTTTGTACTTTTTTCCATAATTTACAAAAAAAAAAAAACGTTAAAAATCTGCAGTAACAATATTTGTTTGTACTTTAACATTGTAACAATAATTTGAGAACAAAACCCTAAATATAACAATACTATAACAATGTTTGTTTTTCACCAGTGGTTGCAAACAAAGTGCCAAATATCTGCTTTGACCATTTTTTTGTACTTCATCTGACTTGGCGTAACAATGATTGTTTGTACTTTGTTCAGTTATCGCAATTTGCAAACAAAATAACAAAACCCTAAATATCCACAATGACAATGTTTGTTTGTGCTTTTTCTGACTTGTCACCACAGGTTGCAAACAAAACACTAAATACCTGCTTTGACCATTTTTTTTTTTTTTTAACTGACTTGCTTTACCAATGTTTGTCTGTACTTTGTTCAGTTTACGCGATTTGCAAACAAACCCTAAATATCCAATGTGTTCTTCATCCGATTTGTCACACATGCAGACAAAACGCTATATACCTGGTTTGACAATTTTGCTTTAACAGTTTGTTTTCATTTTGTTCACTTACCACAATTTGCATTATACACTACTTCATCCAACTTGTCACAAGTCACAAACAAAATGCTAAATATCTGCTTTAACAATGTTTGCACTTTATCTGACTTCTCACCACAACTTGCAAACACAACCCTTAATATCCACTGTAACTGTTTGTTTGTACTTAGTTTGACTTGTCCTCACAATGTGGAAACAGAACACTAAATAATGTATCCAGTTAAACATTTTTTGTTCTTTGTTCATCTTGTCACAACAATCTGCAAACAAACTAAAATAGCCATTTTGTTCCACTTGTCAACCCAGTTCCCAAACAAAATGTTAAATACCCACTCAGACAACATTTGTTTGTACAATGTTCAACTTGTCCCCACAATTGCATGTTTAGCTAAAGGAAATTAAATATCTGTTGACAATAGCCACAGTTTTGTTTCACAAAGGGATGCTTGTTGTATGTTCAAAATGTGTTTTATTGGTTGTGAATGTATTTGGAGGAAAAGTCAATCCGATCTACATTTATTATTGTATATGTGTGCAAAGGTGTCGTGCGGCAGCCCCATTCCTCTTTATCTGTCAGGGTTCGAAACACACATGCCGTGCATAATGTGTGCTGATGGAGGCAAGTTAAGACCCCACAAACGTGTGTGTGCATGATGCATGTTGAGAGGGGAGGTTAAAGGGGTAGAGTCTGGGTGTGTGAGAGTGTTTTGACAGTAGCACCGCCATCAGCTGCATACTGTATATAGTGTGTCTGGGTAAGTGTTTCATCGTCTGAATTTGCCTCAGGTAGACAAGGCATGCCTCCCCTACCAAACACAAAGAATACATCAGACCCCTCACACAAACACATAATATTATTTCTCCATTATTTTCTGCTTTATGCTTTTGATACTATTCAAATTATAAAGTAGTTCTTACTGTGTAAGATAATCTTACTGTGTGAACTGTGTAATTTCATTATTTCAAAAACAAACAACTGTGTAATTTATTTGTAAAAAAGCTTTTCAAAGCAGATAGTGTTTTGCAAATTCTGTTGAGAAGTCAAGCAAAGTACAAACGTTAAAGCAGATACTTAGCATTTTGTTTGCAAATAGTGGTAAGAAGTCAGAAAAATATAAACAATTGTTTTTATAGCTGAAATATGGCGTTTTGTTTGCAAATTGTATTGGCACATTAAAGAAAGAGCAAACAAAACTTGTCTACCTGAAGGAAAATAAATGTTAACAGTCTAATTTATTACAAAAAACATATGTACAGTACTTATATTGTACAAATATAGTCAAAACAGATATTTAATGTTTTATGCAAATACTGATAAGAAGTCAAGCGAAGTACAAACAAACATAAATATAGCGGTGAGAATAGTGGTAAAAATAAAAATAGTGGTAAGAATTTTAAAAATGTTATAAACAATACTGTTTTTAGTGGATACATGGTGTTTTAAATTTGTAAACTGAATTTACATGTTGAACGAGGAGCAAACAAAAATTGCTAAAGCTGATTTAGTATTTTGTTTAGCAAATTTAGGGATGATTCGAACAAGGTACAAACAAATGTTAAATAAGATATTTAGCTTTTTGTTAGTGAACTGAGCTGACAAAATGAACCAAGTAAATTGTGGTGAGATGCTGAACAAGTACAAACATTTTTAAATTGATATTTAGCATTTTGTTTGTTCGACTTCTCATCATAATTTATAAAATACAAACAAACATTCTTAGAACATATGTTTTGTTTGCAAACAAGTGTTGTTAGAACATATTTAGCGTTTTGTTTGCATGTTGTGGTGAGATGCTGAACAAAGTACAAATGGATATTTGTTAAAATATGGATATTTAGCATTTTGTTTGACTTCTCACCACAATTTACAAAATATAAACATTCTTAGAAAATATATTGTTTTGTTCAATATACATTGGTAATTAAAACAAAGAGCAAACAAAAACTGTTAAAGTGAATATTTGACATTATGTTTGCAAATTTTAGTGACACGTTGAACAAAGTTCCATGACCGTTTATTTCTGATTCTCTTGTTCTGGCTAACCTTGTAAACGTCCATCTGTGAAAAACTATTTATTCTCTGCAGTCTAGCTTTTTTCTGTGCTGGTGTGTCATAAAGTGACAGAATGCTTTAGTGTGACAATGATTTCAGCCTTACAAAATGTCACCGTTCTGCTCTCTTTCCCTCAACACATCTTTATGTGTGTGTGTGTGGAAAGCGAGAGGTAGAGATCTGCTCATGGCAATTTTGCTACACACACACACACACAGATGTACACACACAAACCTGCCAGCACATAGGAAAAGTTCTGATCAGAGCAGAAAGCAGTTGACAGCAGAATAATGTATTGTATGCGTTGCATGAGTTGCATAAATTTTCATTTTTTGGTTTTTATTCCTTGAATTCCCTCTCTCTGAAGGAGTTTACAACATTTCAACACTTTGTAACCACTTTCAGAATGAGGGTAGCAAATCAGACATAATCATATGCAAAATATTTCCTTTCAAAGTTCTCTCTCTCTCCTTCCCATGTCCTCTCATACTGTACTGCATCTGTTCCTCAGTGTTCAGAGTATTCAAATTAAATGCTCTTTTCTTTTCTTCAGAATCAAAGCAGGGAAAGAACAAAACCCACCACACACAGATCAGAGGGGTGTGTTCCCCAGGACAGAAAGGGGTCTTCTGGGTACCGGCTGAACTGACAACCCCTGGAGCAGCTACGCGGTGCTTTGCACAAATTGAACTGACAGCAGCTTTTTCCACAGAACATATAAAGTCCTGACTAGCAAAGAACTGTGTTGTCCAGTTATTTGGCAAGGCTTTTTATACTGAGCAAAAACTCTCTCAATAATGGTGTTTACATACTCTATTAAGAGTTTTCTGCACTACTATTCAATTCAGTGGCAATGCGACACTGCTTCTAAGGGGTTGTTTACATACACGACACCGTTTTTCAACTAAAAACGGAAAACATTTTTTGCGTTTTGGCTGTTCATTTACACGACAATGGCGTTTTGGTGGACTGAAAATGCAAACTTTTGAAAACGGTTTCAAAGTACAAGTTTTTGAAAGCGATACCATTGTCATCTCCATGTAAACTGCAAAAGTGTGAATCTGAAAATGGTGACGGTATGCACATGCTTATTACGTGTTTAGTCTATCCACCTTATTTGTCAATGCGGAATTAAGGTATTTCTGTGAATGTGCGAGACTTCCGATTAATTAGCCGCTATAGGGAAATAATGGGAAGAATATCAAAGTGCAGTAAACTATAAAAATAAGGTGGATAGGCATGCGCGTACATGCGTAATACAGCGTTTTTAGTCATTTTTGCGGATCCGTGTGAACGGGGATAATTTTGATAATGTTGAATGTAATCTGTACAAAGAAACGTTTCCATTTTTAGTACATCATTGTTGTGTAAACGTACCATAAATTCACGCAGCTTACAAGGGTATGTTTACACAACTACAATGTACTAAAAACAGAAAAGTTTTTCCTTCGCGCTTTGCACGAACAGACGACACCATTGTGAAAATGATCCTCATTCACAAGGATCTGCGAAAATTATTAAAAACGCTGTATTATTCTGCCAGGCCAGTATTTGGCGATGTCACTTTATAAAGAAAAACTACACACCTATAAACTGAACACATATTATTCATGTGCATAACATCAAAGTTTTTTACAAATTCACATTTTTGTAAATAACATGGAGACAATAACAGTATAGTTTGCAAAAACTTGCACTTTAAAATTTTCTTTCAAAAGTTTGCATTTTCAGGCCACCAAAATGCCATTGTTGTGTAAATGAAAGGCCAAAATGCATAAAAAGTTTTCTGTTTTTAGTTAACGCTGTCGTGTAAACAGCCCCTCTAATTACTCACTGGTTTCTTTATGAGGTTTCATATTTTTTTTATATAAAAATGAAATTTTATTTGATCTAAAAGACTACAACAAGACATTAAAAGTCAAAGTAAACATTTTTGTAAGAAATGTTTTTTAAAAATATGTATTAGTGAAATTATCATTTAATGGAACTGGAATAGTTAAATTCCTTGCAATTCCATTAAATGCTTTTGGCAGAATAACTAAAAATGTCATGTTGTGCAACCAATGAAATCTGACTCTGAATGAATCACTTTCATGAACCAGTTCTTCTTAGTGAATCAAAACACACAGCTTACAACTTGCTGTTGTATTTATGGTGTTACATTGTATTTATGCTCATTTTTTTCATATGACATTGAGTATGAGTCCTGATAATTTGAGTTTTGTCATATATTTTTTTATAAAAATGAATGAAAGGTTACCACATTTGTGTTTTAGTATTTCTGTTTGATCCAAGAGACTACAAAAAGTAGTTCCATGAAAAACTTTTGGCAGAATAACTAAAATTGTCTTTTAATCCAAAGTGTCAGACAATTTGATGATCTTTGAAAGAAGAATGTCAAACTTGAACTAGGAGCCGTTTATGCGACACCATTTTCAACTAAAAACGGAAAACGTTTTATACATTTTGGCCGTTCATTTACACGACAACATTGTTTTGGTGGCCTGAAAACACAAACTTTTGAAATCAGGTTTCAAAGTGCAAGTTTTTGAAAACGATATTGTTATCGTCTCCATGTAAACAACAAAAACACAAAGTTATGAAAACATTGATGTCATGCACATGCTTACTACATGTTCAGTTTATAGGTGTGTAGTATTTCTTTACAAAATGACATCGCCAACTACTGGCCTGGCAGAATAATACAGCGTTTTTAATTGTTTTCGTGGATCCATGTGAACAGGGATCGTTTTGACAATGTTGTCGTATGTACATGAAAAAAGCTAAGGAAAAACTTTCCGTTTTAATACATCGTTGTCATGTAAATGTACCCCAAGAAGCATTCTAGTGGCCCAGCTGAGACAGACAGCTGCATATTTCAGTCCAGAGGTGACCAGATGGTAGAACGTAAACTCTCGTCAGCTGTGAACCTTCAACCAGCTCAACACACATCACACAAACACCTTCTAATTCTCCCCAAGAGCCCAAGAGTTTCTTGTCAAGGGTTAAACAAGTCAGGGTGTGGAAAGAGTTGGCGGAATGTGGTTCTTTTTCTTTTCAACCTTTCATCGGTGAAGCACATGTTGCTGAGGGGAAAGATTATAGTAAAGACTCGTTTCCTGTCAGTCAGCTTTGGTTCAAAGACCCGCTGTGGTTACACTTTTATTTGTATGGAGAGAATAGGAATTTAGATTGCGTCATTTACCTGTAATGACATGGAAAGTTGGTTTTCAGCCTTGTGAAACCAACATCAGGCTTATCCTGAAAGTTCTCAAGCAGCTCCGTGGTACTTGTGAGTTTTGCAGCGACAGATGCAGTTGGTTCTCACAGCAAGCGACTATCGTGCTCCTCTGAGGGCTGCAAAATCAAATCAGGCTAGTTAATGAGGCTCCAGCAGCCCCCTACCATATCTCCTGAGAGAAAAAGAGAGGGAGGACGAGGCAGAGCAATGAAACAGCCCCAGAAAAGTGCTGATTCTTGGCACTGGGGCTCTCTGAGCTTGACAGCGCAGCAATAAAAGGCCCAGTTCTGACTTACTGCGTTTGTGCTGCGCTCCCCGGACCAGAAATACGAGGAGTTTGAAGTCAAAACTGTCAGAGTGACCTCAATACACACTAAGGTCTATGAGATCAGTTCATTTGGAAATTAACAGGCTACAGACATGATACACCCATTTTTACTTCTGTAATGTGACATATTTTTGCATGAAACTGGATATTTATGATGGAGAATGTAGGCATTTTAATGTTATCCATCAGGATTGATTGGAATGTGATTATGTGGCAATCACAAACAAGAATGGACCAAAAACGACAAAGCTATCAGTTATTGCCTAATCCTTTTTTCAGGGCAAATGCACACATAAGCAGCTAAATCCTTTATTCGTTTAATATACTGTCCTACAGCTTAAAAATGTCCTTCAGACTCCATAATGGAGTTTCTAGTGTGATGAGAAGGAAGATATAATCATATACAGTTTAATATCTGCTGCAGACAAATGCCAAGTAATTAAGATTCTGATCACGACTCAGATTTGAACTAGCGCTGCTCCCTTGTCGTGTGTTATGAGACTCGAGCACAGCAGGCGATGGCGATGAATTATATTATTTCTCATTTTTTGCTCTGGAATATCTAGCCTGGTATATCTTTTGTAATTTTATTTGTTTTGTTTCTTTTTGTCAAAAAAAAAAAAAAAAAAAAAAATGGCACAAGCTTAATAGAAGTTGCCATTTCTGATTCATTTTAATGAATCAGTTTGTTTTAATGAACGATTCATTGAATCATTGGACTAAAGGTGTTCCTAGAAGACTGCAATTTAATTAGGCTACATAAACGGAAAAAAAAAATCGTATAATTATAATAATAATGATTAATACTTTAATAAATCATCATGTCTGCCTCATGAATTTAACCCGAAATAAATTTCGTACAGCATTTACAAACGTTTGTGACTGGATCAATAAAAATACGCTTCAAAACAACGTGTTTGCGAACCGTACATCAGTAGGCTATATTGTTGATGTTTTCAATCTAAACAGTAGTTTCTAGCGAATATAAATTCACAATAAACGCAAAAACGCTTTCGTGTGCTTTTGAATGTTGACCTTGCAGTGCTGAGAGATGCGGTCACCCGTCGCAAAGACCTGCTGACCTGTTCGTCCCCGCGTCCAGATGGTGGCTGCTAGTGATGCAGATGCAAGTGTGCATATCTGTGCAGAGAGTGTGTGTGTGTGTGTGAGAGAGAGAGACAGCAAAAGCCTCTGGCCCAAACCTCACTCCATTTCAACTCTGTTCTGAGGACACGTCAGTCTTCAGGGAGACACTCTTCCCCCTTCAAACAGGCTTTTCTGCCCAGCTGACATATTCGCCCTGTCTAACCTTCTAATGCAGCGACATTCACCTTATATGACAGCCTTCTACTCTTTCTTATATGAAAGCCCTCCGTTCTTCTTCGACTTCTTTTACTTTCTCTTTTTATACCCGATATTGTTGCAATTTTGTTAGCAATTAGTGCCATTAGAATAATATTTTTGCCACAGTTGCAGAATAGCAAGCGTTTGCTATTGCTGACACCTAGTGGACGTAATCAGGTAACGCATGCGTAATTGTGACGCAATCGACGAATGCGATTTCATAGTGGCTGCTGAAAATCGACTGTGCAGTAGAAGTAGTAGTAATAAACGCATTTCTAATAATCATTACCACTTCTCTATGTACTAAAAAATAAAGGCAGGACGACTGAACTGTAAAAAAAATACTAATTGAACCAGGACCTCCAATCGTTAGTCTACTAGACTACTTTTATTGCTACAATAAATCTGGTAAATTTTCTGTTTAATTTTCACAGTTGTATTTTTTATAATAATTGTTATCAGAATATATATTATAATAACAATATTATAATTTTGTTTTGTGGTACTTTTAGATTGTTTTGCTGGACTGTATATTTATTTTAAAGTATATTATATTTATTAATATATTTTTATTATTAGGCTATACACACGCATATAGCCCAATAATAAATATATATATATATATATATATATATATATATATATATATTTAGATCTAATATATTTTTATTATTAGGCTATACACATATATAGCCCAATAATAATAATAATAATATATATATATATATATATATATATATATATATATATATAGTTTATACATTATAATATTATCAACATTTAAATTAAGTTACATTTTATTATAAAGTTATATAATTTATTTTATTTATTATATATTTAATATATCCTCCTGGGACCCAGAAAAAAAAAAGTTTTGAATTTAATATTTTGTTTCACATCATTACATTGTTTAGAGCATAAGAAAAAAAATGGAAAAATAACATTTATGAAAAATGATATTTTATTCATATTTTATGCTATGTCCTCTGTATAGTGGACACCAGGACTAAGTTGTTTAAAATATAAAATGACAATAAATTACATGTATAGGCAAAAACAATGGAATTTTTTTTATTCACCAATCAATTTTTAGGTTTCAGGATTTTTTTTTTAACTAAATTTTGCTTAAAGATGATTCTCAACTATGTTATGAAAGACAGAACGGAATAAATCGATTTACCATTTTTTTCTTTTATGCAGTATGTGGGTAAAATGGCCATACATGGATTTTCCCATTCAATACAATGCATCTATACACTGTATCTAATATGCATATTAATATGTTCTTGAAACAACATGTAATGAAAAAAGAAGTGTAATAATGGGAGTAAAAATGGCAACATTTTCATAATAATATCTAATAATTAATTGGGATTTAGATATATAATTTATTTCGCTATTCACTTGTGTCTCCCAAAATGCCTGATAATAATGATTTTAGTCCTGTTGTCCTCTACAGAGGTCATGTATGAAATCAATGCCCTGTTTTGTAAGAGAAAGTCATATTTTGATTAGAAACCCCATAACATTTTCCTGAGATGTTGATTTATATCAAACAATTTAAAAAATAATACAATTTTAATGATAATTACAAAATATTATTATATTTCCATAAGAGTGCTAAATTTGATCACTAAATTAATGTCAGTCATTTTTATAGACCAAGGAGAAGTTGTTGTCATGGTGAAACTTCCAAACATTTGGTATCTCTGCACAGCCCTGAATGTGCTCTTTACAGGACATCCAGACTTGTGACATGTATGATGTCAGAGAAATTCACTAAAATATAAAGCCCACTACAGAGGACAAAAGTCTATTCCTGGGTCCCAGGAGGATATTTATTGATGTGTTTTTTCGCGGCCTTTTTATTTTATTTATTTGTTTATTTTTATCGCTGCTTTTGTACTTTGCGGCGCTCCGTCATTACGTCATTACGTTCAGCGTGCGTACGTGATGATCAGCAGAACCTGAAGATAAACAGGGGTGAGTGAGTAGAACACGTTGTCCTTTACCTTCAAAACACTGTAAAAATAACGACACATCACGATTAAACCTGTGTCATTTGATCTATAATAACAGAAGTGCATGTTGATGACAGTTTGACGCTAAAGTCACGTGTTAGTTGTGCTTTAATCGTGTTTGAAGTGAAAGTGAGCGGATCATAACAGTGTTGGTGAGGTGTTTACAAGATGATTTATATTGAAAACAAAACACAGTTAACCTCTGACATGACGGTTTATACACATATACATATGCGTGTGACTGAGTTTTACATTTAACGTCAATTTATCAAGAGTGTGTCATTTAAAAGCAAGGAAAACAAGTACTTCTATAGATATTTTTACTGAATATTTTTTATTACAATATAACGTTTAGAAACACTGGCTCAAATATTTGTAAGTTACTTTATTATATTTATTTAACCTTTTTAAAACATTTATTGTAGTAAATTATGTAATTTTATATAATAATGTTTGTCTATGAGAAGCCGCCCCTTTCTTTTAACGTGTATACATTTATTGTTGTATTTTACATTGTATATTATTGTATTTTTCATTATTACAATTGTCTTTTAATATGAAATGGGTTCAGCCCTTAAAATGAATGTTGTTGATATATTTGTTTATTTTTCCAGGTTGAAGTGAAGTGGACCTGTGCACAGCATTATGGCGAGTGTGAGTGTTGTTCACTCAGTATCACTCATATCGATCCTTCATGTGTTTGTAATGCAGGTGATCCTTCATGTGTTTGAATAATACAGGTGCTGTGCAGGAGGGTCAGACAGGTGAGCCAGTCGTCTGTCGTTCACACACTAGCTCAGAGGATCGTGGCTGCCAGAGGGTTTTCAGCAGCAGGCTCATCTGGATCAGATGAGCCGTATATAGCTGTACCATCTCAAAACTCAGGTGTGTAATGGACATTATGATGGTTTCTGTTACATGAACATGATTTGTATTTATTTATGTTGTTGTGAAGGGGCCATTATACAGGATACATACAGGATTTTTCTTGCCCTTGAGGTAAAAAACATGGGAATTCTACATAATTATTAATTCCAAATATATCAATTATATATTATTATTACTAATATATTAATATTTTTATTTTATTAATATATTTAACATTAAATGTGTAGTGTGTATATATGCCATTTTGATTACATTTTATCGTACTAATATATTTTTATTTTTATATTTAACATTAAATGTTTGTTAATCGTTTTTCTGACAGGTCCTAGGACAGTATGGCCAGATGAAACAATGGGTCCGTTCGGGCCTCAAGATCAAAGGTTTCAGTTGCCAGGCAATGTGGGTTTCGACTGTCACCTTAAAGGTACTGAGTTACAGATGAAAGTCCCGGTCCACAGGACGGTCCCGGATGTTTTAAGCACCCCGTCAAGCACCGAGAGGCACGAGTTCATACTCGCTCAGTTTGTTAATGAATATCAGGTAAAAATCTGTTAAAACAATCATTCGTAATGCAGAATCCTTTATTCTTACAATGACTGAGTTGATTTGTGATGTTCAGGGTAAAGAAGTTTCTTTCATGGCGCAGAGAGTCAGTAAAGCCGAACATTATTTCAATCAGTCAAATGTAGAGTGTTCCATGCATTCCTGTCCAGAGCTGCTGAAGAAAGGTACGAACACTTTTTTTTCATATTAAATATTTGTAAAACATCTTTAAAGTTACTAGAGCAGTTTTTTAATAATCAAATCTGTTTTGACAGAGTTGGAGCTGTTTTTCCCAGTGCTGCCTATGAGTCCCATCACTGTCGTCACAGTTACACAAAAGAACCAGAAGTTGGAAACAGAGGAGCTGAACAGAGATCAGGAGGAACTACTGGATAATGTGAGTTTGACTGGAAAATTACTTTATATATTATTCTAAATTATATTTAAGCTTAAAAAATATATTTTGCTTTTTTAAAAGAGGACAGTGCACATTAATTAACACAAGTAAACAAGTCTCCTATGTAAATGTGCCAGATTTAGCCATTCTGGCTAATTTTCATCTGCAGTACCTGGCAGGTTGATGGTAAAAAAAAAAATGTACATACAAAACCAGAAGCAAGCAAGAAACCACTATTTCAAATTATGAAAACATATTTGATTATCCAATAACCTCCCTTTTATCAATTTAGAGAAAGAAGCAAGAGATGTAATGTTTCTTAGTTCTATGGGTATAGTATTCCAGTATGTACCGCTCTATAAGAAAATACTGACTGCCCAAAAGCACTTCTTCTGTGTGGTATTATACAGTCCCCTCTAGTAGTGGCTCTAGTAGATGAATTAAAATTTTGCCTAATAAATTCATTAAGTGGAGGTGGGGCCATACCATACAAAATTTTATACACAAGTAGGATATCTGCAAATTTAATCATATTTTCCCAACTTAAAAACCCATATTTAGTTAAAATTTTACAATGGTGATATGAATTAGACCTTTTATCCAATATTTTCAAAGCCTGCTTATAAATTCTTTCTAATGATTGTAGAGTAGTCCCACTTGTCTGTGTCCAGCTGGTCAAACAGTAATTCATGTGTGATAATATCATAGCATTAATATATAACTTTGAAGCCTCAGTGGTTAAATTATTCCTAATATGTCTAAAATTTACCAAATTAAATTTAATTCTATTCCCAACTTTTTTAAATAGTTTTTTTAACAAAATGAATTGCATTGTGAGACATTTCATTTAAAAAAAAAAAAAAACATACAGTAAGAAATAAAAAAAATCAAGTTAAATATCTAAATGTAATTAGATAATGAAATATTGAGCATTAAAAGTGCTTGATTATCCTGAATTTAATAAAAAACTACCTACATTTTTTAATGTTTTTAAAATAAGTCTCTTCTGCTCACCAAGGCTGCATTTAATCAAACATACAGTAAAAAATGAAATATTGTGAAATATCATTACAATTTAAAAGTTTTCTGTTTGAATATATTTTAAAATGTAATTTACTCCTGTGATCAAAGCTGAATTTTCAGCATCATTACTCCAGTCTTCAGTGTCACATGATCCTTCAGAAATCATTCTAATATGCTGATTTGGTGCTCAAGAAATATTTTATTATTAATATCATCAATGGAAAACAGATGTGCTGCTTCATATTTTTGTAGAAACTATGATTTATGTTGTTGTTGCATTTTATTTTGGTGTAGAATATGACCTGGATGTGGTTATGGGAAATTCTCCCATTTATTCTGTAAACTGTGAATTATTCCTTTTGGTGAATCTAAAATGTATGTTAAGACGGCTGACACATGTGACATCTCATTGCAGTTTGTCAGTGGTGCTAAAGAAATCTGCTTCACGCTGTGGAGAGGAGGATACTGGGCCGATTTCATCAACCCATTGTCCGGGAAAGCCGTAAGTATCTTTATCTCTGTCGAAACAGATGGTTGGAACCTACGGTACATTTACACGACAACAATGTACTAAAAACGGAAAAGTTTTTCTTTTGCATTTTTCGCATACAGACGATAACACAGATTCATGAAAATGAATAAAAAGCTCTGTTTTATTCTGCCAGGCCAGTAGATAGCGGTCATTTTGTAAAGAAACACTATGTGCCTTTATACAACGGGGCTGTTGAATGCTCGAATCTGATTGGTTGATCAGCGTTCTAAGGTGTGCAATTATTTTCAGGGAAACGCACGGCTAAAGTGGTTCTAGGCAGGTCTTAACCCCATTACAGTTCTGTATCACTTCGCCAAATGATTTGTTATTTCAAAAGGTCCTTACAGCCTATAACAGCAAAAGAACCAAAACCCACAACGACACCGATTAAGCAAAATTAGTAAACTACAGGATGAAAACGACAAATTAGTGTCATGGTTTTTTGCCACAAAATATGTTTTATTGTGTCCTGAAAACGCATTCTCTCTCGCACGCACGCTCTCTCTCTCTCTCTTGCAAACGTACACACATACTGTATAAAGTTAGTACGGACACACACTTGCACAGAAACGTTGTGTCAGCGCTGCTCTGACAAATTAATCAGAAAAATGACTCACCAGCGAGGTAATAACTGTGCAATTCTTGAGGTAGATGAACTTAGTTTCGTTTCGCTATTAGTAGAGACGGTGCTGCCGTGAGAGAGGCACAGACACTCAGGTAGGCTAATTCACATGTGCTCTCTCTCTCTCTGCGTTAATAAGTGCATTAATAACTGTATCAACGGTATTATTCTGCTATCAAGGCTCAAGCCAGTAACGGTACTAGTTCTGAAATTATGTTGGCAACGGAGGCGTGGAATGAGATGCGTAAGAAATTATTCCCACACACAAGAGTGTTTTAAGGACAAAAACCTGAAAAAAGTCTTGAAATACACAATCGAAACGGTGTCTTGAGGTGTGGTAACCGTAGTATAAGCGGAATAATTGACTCCGGGCCATTGAATGCACACAATTCTTATTTTCTAAGAATTCAATGGCCCGTCATCAATTATTCCTTACATATTCACGTGCATGATGTCACCCGTTTTAAAAATTTGTGTTTTTATATTTTACACAGAGACAATAACGGTATCGTTTTCAAAAACCCGTTTTCAGAAGTTTACAGTTTTTAGTTGAAAATGGTGTTGTGTAAACACCCCCTAAAAGGTTTGTGTACATCCATCTATAAGTGGCTTGAAACAATATTTACAAATTCAGAACATGTATTTTTCTTATTACAGTTTTTTGGCGATCAGACGGCGGACTCTGTTCTCCAGCAGGATGTTCAACGTCACGCTGGCTTTCACATCGAGGACCTGGCGTCTTGTACGGTCATACGTCACGTATCAAAGGGGACGTCTACTTTAACACTTATCACTAATGCGCCTTCCAACAGTCTGATCATGGAGAAACTTCTTCAAGGACACTCCAGCTCTTCAGAGGAAGGCGACTGATGGACGGTTTCAAACCTGCACAATATTTCTACCAAAAACAAGTACTGTTTCTTAACATGTAAGAGAGATTCTGAATGGCAACTTGCCGGTTGTGATGTTACAAAAATCATGCTGTTGTGAGCTGATTCAGAAAACACAAAGCAAATTTATTTATAAAATATTAACACTTACAATAAAAAGTTTTGTCTAATTAATACACAGTAAAACATGTAAATTCAGGTCTGAAACCACATGGTGCTTTACAACACATCAGCCTTTGGTCACGCCATTGACTTGAGAGAATGTACAGTCGGTAAAACATCATCTAGAGTCGGGACATCTGAAAGAGAGGAAACTGGAACTCAACTAGTGCCACAACATTGATGTCTGTCTGACAATATGATTTTAGGATTTCATGATTGAAGTAGTGCACTAGAATGCAAATGTACTGAATGTACTTTTCATTTGAGTTTGACTGACTCTTGTTGAACATGAATAAAGTTTGGTCTCACCCAGTGTTTGCAGAAGTTGAAGTATGAAGGAGTGGAAAACTGGAAAGAATTCCTCATGTTCTTTTAGCTTGACAATGATACTATGGAAAAAAAAACAAAGGTCACTATGATAACAATAGCTGTCTGTTGTTCACTTGCATTAAAGTTTCCAAATGATGCACTTTTGTATAAACACTTTCACGCAAATTGACATTAACTTTACCAAAAAATAATTTTACAAACATTTTTAAAGCAATCTCAAATTAAACTCGAATGCAAACGCAACTTTATATCTTTCCCTGCCAATGTTTTTTATTTTTTTTATCATTTTCAGAAAAATTTCATAGCCCCCAGAATATTTTTTGTATGAATATCTGAACATGCAATATATCAAAAGAAAGAACAAAGCCTCTGATTTTAAACAAAAAACATTTTATCAAAAAATAACATTTTATTATAGCTTCATGCATTCTTTTTTATAATGAACACTTGAATGTAGGTATTAAAAAAAACAAAAAACATTTTGAACAAAAAGCTGAGAAAATCATGTTTTGTTTTTTTTTTTTTTTTTTCAAAGACTACAACAAGCATAAATGCTTTTATAGCTTGTTTCTGCTTGTTTTTGCCTGTGTTTTGATCTGGAGATTCTCTACTCTTTCAGAAAATGCTTAATAGTGCCCCCTACAGTGTAACAGAAAACACAGAAAGCGGGAAAATTCAGTCAATGACAAGAAAGTAAAGATTAAGAAGGTTCTTTAAAAAAAAAAAAAATGCTTTAATTTTATAAATTGTTTCCACCTCATGTAAATTGATTCAGTTCAATGCTTCAATTTATGTAAGAAGGATTTATAAAAAAATAATTACAACATAAAATAAATGTTAATTACTGGATATAGATTTTTTGATAACACCTTATTTTAGTGTCCTTATTACATGTTTTTATTATAACTGTAACAATATGATTTACAATGAACAGTATATTTATGAAATTACTAACTTACATGAGTAAATGTTGTAAAAAAAACAAAAAAAACAATACCTAATGCATTAACTAATTTTAACAATTAACTGTTTTTTCCCTCTTACAGTTTATGCATGGAATTAAATGTGAAAATTCATATTTATTGTTTTTTTTTTTTAAATAAATAATTTTTACATAAATTGAAGCATTGAATAGAATGTCAATTTAGATGAGAAGTTGGTCACACTTTACAATGAAGTTCAATTCGTTAATACTTTAGGTTTAAAGAACAACAGCATTTATTAATCAGGTAAATTTATTAATTTATACAGCTTGAAATGGGATTTCCTGGAATGACGTGTTATCTTCTTCTGCAGCAGGGCATATTTAGAGTTTCTGTGCAAGAGCGCCCTCTGGCTTTCAGATGGAGAAGCATTTACAGCCAGTACAGCTCTGACAAGCTGCGCATTAAATAATCGCAGCCTTTGCCAAATCGCATGCAGTTTAATCGTGATAAATCGTGCATTGAGCACATCAAAAATCCTAACAAAAAATGGACATACCTGTCAATGTCACTGCTTTCCAGAAGGCCGTAGAGTTCCGGACTGGCGATGTTTCCTGACTGGGACACAATTGCAGCTACCTTGTTGACAACCTCGCTAGGCGGTGCTCTATCATCTATCACGAGATATGAAAACATTAATTCAGAGAATGAGGAAGCTCACGTGTCATGTAGATATGCTCAGATCTCACTTGAGGCTTTCATAAATTTCAGTCTCAATACCCAAGTCCAGAACATCTCTGAGGTTCCTCATGGCGTTGTTCATCTCGCCCAGCTTAGTGTAGACCTCATTCATGCGAGGATAGATTCCTGTCAGGGACGGGGCGTCGAAGAGTTTCTGGAAGTGGGCAACCATGGACTCCAGGGTGTGTCTAGTGGGACTCCGCAGAACCTGAGGAATGTCGTGAAAATCATCAGCTGATGGATTATTAAGAACGCTAAGAGGAAAGTTGCATTTAGGAAAAGCACCTTGTCATCTGATGCCGTCTCATCGAGAAGCGTGTCGACGATAAGCATCAAGTCTTCCACTCGGATGGAATCTGAAGATGTGGTTATGCTGCCCTCGGGCTGCCATGGCAACAACCTCTTCTCCAGTCTGATGAGGGCACGATGAAGATCCTAGTAATAAACCAAACCGATCACATTCAAACACTGTGATTTCCTTCTGCTGTTAATGTGTGGTCACATTAGCAATATTTCTGTGTGAGCTGTGTCACTAGACTATTGACAGTCTACAATCTACCTTTTTTGCCTGCAAATTCTATTTTTAATTTAACTAAAGGTGTGATGATCACATTTACTGTTTTTCAGTGAATTTCGTGGGCGAAATCCGGTCATTCTATTAGGATTCTATGCGAACATGATTATATGGTAAATGGTACATTTGACCACACTTTTAGTTAAATTCTAATTTTGGCAAAGTTTTGTGAGCAAAAAATATACTGTCAGTAGTGTAGTGATGTATGAAGTCACTTTCAAACCAAGTAGCTTTCTGCTGGTTAACGAAGCGATTCCATGTCAATCTTTCACCCTCAAGCATAGATTCCTATTGAAATCAATGTTTATTTTCCAGTGAAAATTTGCAGAACAACGGTCATTTCCACCACACCTTTAATTAAATTCAAATTTTGGCAAAATTCTTTTGCAAAAAAAGTGCATTGTATACGGTCAATAGTGTATTATGAATTATGAATTCACTTTCAAAGCAGCTTTCTGGTAGTCAATGCAACAAATCCACGTAACCAACCTTTTGCAAATCTGCATGGGTAAAACTTTCAGCCTCAAGCGAAGTTCCTGATTGCATGGATTCCTATTGAAATTGCTAAATTTCACCCACGGAAATTCGCCGAACAAAGCTAAATGTGACCGCAACTTTAGTTAAATTCATTGCCCAAGTCAGCACCAATATCCTGTTGCGCTTTGGGCGACCTGAGTTCAAGTCCCAGCTCACTTTATCACTGACCTATCGTAATAAAGGCAAAAGCTCTGAAAATACATCTTTAAAAAAATTAATTGCCCAAAAGTTAACCAGATTTTACTCACTGCTAGAGAGGTTAGTTGTTGGCTCCAAACTTCCAGGGCAGGAACAATCAGCTCAAACTCCGCCTCCCAGCCGAGCTCTAGGTTAGATTGAACACGCTGCCTCAGCAAACCCAACGGAGCCCTCGGATTGGTCAGAAAAGTGGTGATGTCATGTAGGATCTGCCAGATAAATCAGATCGTAATGATGTCAGAAAGGCATCGGCTATGGGATAGTAGCGTACGTCATAAAATAGTATGTTAAACAGTATGCATTATACAAAAAACATTATTGTCACATGACCTCATTTACACCAGTTAATTCAGCAAGTTGTATACTAATTTCTTATTTTTCGTCAGACCAATCAAATGAGTCAAAAACAATTTATTTGTCACATTGAAAAAAGAAGGTCGTTGAGCACATTGTGTTGTGGGATACATCATTCTACAACTGTACCTAGTTGTATAAAGGTGGGGTCACAGTAGAAATATTTAGCAAAAATTTAGCCACCAAAAAATGTCCATTGTCTGTTTTCAATGGCACCACTCGTACAGAAGTCTCTTTTAAGCCAATCAGCTTTCTGTTGGTTAATGCAGTGAATTTGTGTAAAAACTTGAACCTGATGCAAAATCTGCATGGGGAAATCTTTCGCCCTCAGGCGAAATTCCAGATCGCGTGGATTCCTATTAAAATGACTGGATTTCACTCGTGAAAAATTGCCAAACAAAGGTAAATGTGACCACACCTTAACAAAATGGCATTAGGTCATATTTTATGCATACTGCATACAGTATACCAAAGAGTAGTATGACAATATGCTGTTTCTGTGATAAATATGAGCAAATTTAGATACAAATCAGATTTTAAGGTCACCTTCTCCAGTTTGTTGGCAGATTCAGCCTGTTTGCATCGAACTTTCAGTGCAGAAATGAGATGATTGACATTTTGAACTCCGAGTTCCTTACAAACATCCTAAAAAACAACCGGAAACATATAAACCTCTAAAATCTGATTCAAAGCAGTGTTATTTTAGTATTATTAAGAAACTATTATAGTTTTTATTCATATTTTGAATTTGATTTTATTTTCATATTTTTCGTTATCATCACAACTTTGGTTAAAGTTTTAGTAATTTTGTAGTGTGATTTTGTCATTTTTATTTTTTTAATATGTCTCTAAAATTTTTTGTTCAGTTTTAGTTATTTTAGTACATCAAGGTAACTAAATGAAAATAAGAAATATTGCCTAAATAAATGTTTGCTTAAATAAAATATGTTTATATTTTAATTCAGTTAACGTTTATTTATTTCAAGTAACACATTTTTTATGGGTTTAGTTATCTATAAAACCCTGATTCAAAGCATCTTTGCTGATTTAATTGTGCATTAACTAAAAATGTAATTTAAATAATAAAATGTAAAAAAAAAAAAAAAATTGCAATTACTGGGTGAGCATTTTTAATAATAATTTAAAAAATTATTTTTGAAAATTTTGAAAAACTAATCAATAAAAATAAGCCTCCTCAAAATAAATAAATAAAAATAATTTGCAGGGTTAGTCATGATCAATGACTTCAGTTGTTCGCAATTACTAAACAAATTCTAATTTGAATAATACATACATAAATAAATAAATAGTAAATACAAATCTTCACACACCATAAGGTGTCTCTTGCAGGTAGATGCGTCCAGGTGCTGGATGCCGGTGTTATCTGTGTTTAGCGTCTCAGCCAAGTCCTGCGTATTGAGTGCTCGAGATGACCTGTTCAACAAGTAATTCATTAGCCTGATTCATTAGCCTGATTCATTAGAAGAACAGTGTTTGTTCATTGCAGGTCTTACCTGATGTTGCTCTGCTGAATTATTCGGTCCAAGCGTTTTAACTGCTGTTTGCAGGTCTTGAGTTCTTTTATGGTGGGTCTAAAATATGTAACATTAAAAATGTCACCAAATTAAGATATAAAACCAATTGCAACAGTTGGGTTCCGAAAGTAAAAACTCCATTTTCTCCACAGGGAAATTGATTTTTAACGATAACTTTTAAAGACAGACCTACTGTGATCTACAAGCTATTGTTTCAATCTTATTTTTAAAATAATCGTATTAAACAGTGGAATATCTGGTGAAAAACTACATTACCCATGATGCTTTACAGAAAATCAGAGACGAAAAAAGGTAAATGTATCAAAAAAGCTCTTTAGCTCCGCCCACTCCCATGCGAAGTACTGCGTAATTGAGTCGGTCTTCCTACACTCTCAAAGTACTTAAATACTTCAATATATATGCATATTTTGTAATAAACTTAAAATATATAGTTTTCATATATATAATACACATTTTTAAATGAGTAGTTTTATATTTATCTATGTTTTTTTATTTGATTAAGCTGTTCACAATGCTTCATGGGATTGTAGTTCTTTCCCTCAGTAAAGTCGTTAAGTACACAGTCTTGTACCTTTTTATTTTAGCGCAATTTTTCAAATGATTATTTGCTTCAAATCTAAATTTTGTAATGCTTTGAATCACCTCATAGCTGGTTGGTTTGGTTCATGGCTTATAACGCTTTAACAAGGACTTTTCTTAAATCCCTATGGGAGAAAGGAATGGGGAAAAAATACATCCAGAACCAGTGCAGTGCAGTGGACGGGCACTGTAGCACTCTATAGTAAAATCTCCAAAAATCTGGTCTCAACCTGGACTCCAGATCTTCTTTTAACCGCTGGATTTCGGTCCTGAGTTCTTCTCTCTGAGCTTTGGTCTCCTTCAGCTGCTCCTGGTACGACTGCAGCCATACAAAACCATGTTTACATGTCAAGACAGAGAACAGAAATCAAACATTTATTATTAATCATACCTTCAAAAGGGCTTTATAGTTGGAGGAAGAGTCAGTGGCAACTTTCTCCACTGTGGATCTGCTCTTCTGGGAGTTTGAGGAGTCCTTCTCTCCTGAGCTGCTTTTAAACAGTCTGCAGGAAAACATGACTGATGTTTGAAGAGCTTTAATCAGTAATTACAATTAAAAGAATTCATACACTTACTTTAATTCATTACGTAGCTGTTGCATTTGGGACTCGTACACGTCAATGACGTCCAAAATCCTTTAGGACAAACAAAAACAGTGTCAGCTTCTGCAAGCCCAGAAACAATTGACCTTTCCTCTTGCAACTACTGTGTGATGATTACAAAATAAATAAATAATTAAAATAATAAATATGAAAATAAAACATAAAAATAAATATATTGAATTACAAAGTGAGATTTGTATTTTTTTTTTAAATATTGAAAAAATTCTATAGTCTCCAGTATAAATAAACTAACCAAGGCTAATGATTTCCAGTTGTTCGCAATTACTTGGTGAGGACTTTTACTAATAATAATTTAAAAAAATAAGTACAATTTTTGACTCCTTTTTTGAAAATTTTGAAACATTTTAAACAGTACAAATAAGCCTCCCCAAAATAAGTAAATAAAAATAATTTGCAGTGTTTCTTGTCACCAAAGACTTCCAGCTTTTTGCAATTACTAAACAAATTCTAATTTAAATAATAAATATACTAATAAAATAAAAATATATTAAACTCATAAATATAATAAGTGTAAAAAATAAAAATTATAAAACTGAGATTTATAAATTATATGTATGTAATTAAAATAAAATGTAATCAAAAAATAAATTATAAACAATTTAATAAAAATTATAATAATTTATAAATACAAAAAAAACGTAGCTACTTTTGACCAGCGACTTCCAGTTGTTAACATTTATATAAAGAAAGATTTAGAAGTTATTTTTGAAAATTTTGTAAAATTCTAATTAATAAAAATAAGGTCCCCAAAAACAATAATAATGGTAATAATAATAATAATAATATTGCCCAAGGCAGTTTTGACTGATGTTTTTGATTTCTTCAAGTTGTGCACAATTACTAAAACAATTCTAATTTAAATAATAAATAAAAAAAAATAAGTTTGAAAAGAGAAAAATAATTAATATAATAAATTAAAAAAATAATAGTCAAACAGAAATGTCTATAACATTTTAAGATTGTATTAATTTCCATGACATAAACACACAGCTATAGAAATAAAACAGCATGTGTAGAAACTGCTGATTGTAATTTCTGCCGATCCCATGATCCTCTTTGGCACTCACTGCTGGTCAGTGGTGGAGTTGTGTCGGGCTGATCTGCGGTGGATCTGTTGGAAGGCCTGGTTCTGTCGGGCCACACGTCTCTCCTCATCCCGCACAACGTACTGGAGCTTCTTCTGCAGATGAGACACCTGCTCCTTCTCCTGAGAAAGCTTCTGCTCCAAAGACTGACACCGCTTCTGCACAGACACACAAACCAACTACCTCTGTGAATGTACAGCTTTTCAATGGCCAATACTGACATCTAAAAAGCAGATCATTTAAAGGTGCAGTAAGCGATTTCTGAGAAACGCTGTTGAAAGTGGATCTGACCGAGAACCACAACACAGTTGTAGCCAATCAGCAGTAGGGGGCGTGTCCACTAATGATGGGGGAGGAGAGAGTGAGTGAGCAAGAGGGAGATTTGAAGAAAGACTGTAGAAAGAGAGATGGCCTGTTTCCACTTGGTATTAAGATGCATTTTGGACGATCGGATTACAAGTGGACGAGGGAGATCCCCATTTACACCTGGTGTTTTAATCCATCTCTTTTGTCCCTTTTCGATCACTTCTGTCCTGATTTCTTCAAGGTAAGGGCCTATGTATGTTTTTTTTCAGATCTTTCGATCTAATGGACGAAATAACTTACTTAGACTTAGTTCCTCCCATGCTCACACGCACATCGAGCAACAAGTTTTCTCCATCAACGTCTATCCATCGCAGTGGATGCGGCTTCATCCCACAACATATCGATGAGTTTAAGGTCGGCTATGAAAGTGCAGCTCCAGGTAATACAGGGGCGACCACGTCCGCGTTTACCACCTGGTGGGATCTAGTTTATAGCCACATGAGGGAGGATGAAATAAGCTCACGCAATTTACATATGAATGCGGAAGGAGACAACGGAAAAACACACGGAGAGCAGCAGCTTTTGTTTCTGCTTTGATAGCCGTGAGACCACAGTGAACGCTCTGAGTGTGTGTTAGAAATCAGGAATGGTGAGAGAACATTGTGCTTAGTACATTTTTTGTTTTTAAACCAAACTTGGGTCTTTAGCCGATACAGTTTAAATCCCGTTTGGGTAGCATGCTTCCCATAATGTTTACACACTGAAGGTCCTTCCCATTCAAAATTTTTGCATGTTAAAAAATAAATATGACCTCACGTTGTGTCAATCACGTTTACACACTGCCTCTGAAACTTTCGTCTGACATAAAAAAAATCGGATTGGGTTCAATTTTCGTTTCTCGCATTTGTAGCAAGCATTTTGAGAGGTGTTTTGACAATTCAGAGCCACCATACAAGCAAACGCCAAAATCCAGAATGCCATCTGACAAGTCAAGTTGATCCACTTCGTTCACCGCAGATCACTGGAAAAAGAAGGGTTTTGATCAGCCGCGTCAATATCGGGAAAGCTTTCCAGCACTGGAGAGACCTAAGTGGGAAGGCCTGAAAACGGACGCTGAGGTTGCGTCGTTTCTGCTCCATACATGAGTAACATTGGTTTTGCCGTTTCACAGAACCAAGATATGCTCTTGTTGTACTATTAGCTATAGTAACAGGACAGTTTTGAGTGTCATTGTTTGTCTGGAGCTGCTGGCGACTAACAACCAACTCTTGCTTGTATATACTCTTATATATACCCTTGTCGTTCGTTCATCATCTTCACTTCATTTTTCACGAATTTTGCTTCGCATCAGCTATAATAAACATTTTTTATTTTTTTAATTTTTGCATTTTGGGGGAGGGGCAATGAAGGTAGTGGAGCGTTTGTTTGGGTTGATTTTAAATATCAACATAGTTTCTTAGAAATTGCTTACTGCACCTTTAATGCATGAATACCTCAGCATCTCTCTTTTCTTGTTGCAGCTGTTGGAACTGGCCATGCTGTTGGGCCGCTTTACTGATGTACGAGTCCTCTAGGTCTTGAACTTTGACTTTCACTCCATCCAGGATGCCTTCCAGCTCTGCAGCCCTCTGAGACTGATGGGCGGCTCGTGCCTGATGCTGTTGCACTTCCTCTCTGAAAATGGCAAAAGCATCTTCATGTGCTCTTTGCTAGTTTTTGCATTTCTAGTTTGCATAGATCAGCTGTGTTGTGGAATGAGCAGGGAACACATCTGTCCTGTCAGCTGATCTCATATCCCTCCACTCATCTCGCATTATATCACATTACAGCAGGTGGTCAGCACCACTACCATTTACATTATTGAGCATGTGCTTGACAGAAGTGACATGTCCAGGAGCCTCCTTGGAGAAACAACATGTGCTAAACAATTCAAATATTAAAGAGTCATTTGAATATCTATAAAATGCCATTCAAGAAAGGAGCGAAAAACATGTGTAGGTAAAGTAATACTTAGTCTCCCGGTCACATTTCACCCCAAAATTATATTTTGCATAAAGAAAACAAAGTCTACTTTTAAGAGCACAAGATTTTTTTATTATTTTCATGAAAATTATCATCCCGCAATAGTATATATTTTTTTTTATTAAAATCAGCATAATTTACCATCAGTACACATATTTAACCATGACTAAAACTCAATTTAATTTGAATTTACTTTATTTATTTATTTTTGCATTAATAATGAGAATTGTCATAAAAAAATAATGTCGCAGTGAAAGCAATTGTAATGGCTCCAAAATTATTTTCTTTATTTTCTTAATGCGAAATATAATTTACTATTTAATTCATTTGATTTGTGATCAGGGTATTTTTATTTGTTTTATTAAAATAAAAAATACATTTAGCACAACATGTTCAAGTATTATGAATAAACTATAATTTTTAGAATTTCTTTCATGTAACTATTTTTAATTATTAATTATCTTAATTATTTTTGGTTATGGTCAATAACCAAAATGACTGTCAATATTATATACTCTTTTATCTGGTTTTAATAATGAAAATTATACTTTAATTTTGGCATTACAGATATAATATCACAAAGCAATATATATATATATTTTAAAAAAGCTTCCTTTTCTTTATGCAAAATACAATTTTGTATTTTTTCATTATAATGTAAAAAATGACCCAGATATGGTAACAGGTATAGTTAAATTTACTGTACTAAATATAATTTGTGTCATAACCCAAGATATAAACATAATAAAGACTCTACTACATTACAGGTACAATTGAGCATATTAATTATGCATCTATGAATGCTAGACTTACTTTAATTGGCTGTTGGACTGAATAAGCTCTTGAATTAGACCTTGTCTCCTTTCAGAATCCGACAGCATAGTCTTCAACATCATGCGGAAGTCAGACGCAGACTTACGCTCTAACAAAACCAAATCTAGGCAACAAACACACAACATCAAAGAAATGCACTGACACAGAAATGTTGGTTAATACCAATAATTTACAATTATTTATTTGGTTATGGTCGATAACAACAAAGATGACTGATATCATAGATCTATACTGTTTTTGTTTGATGATGTTTTAATTATTTATCAAATTAAATTAAAACCCTAGAATATGCACTTCTAATTAAAAAACATTACTATTGGCCTTTTATCAGCATAAACATATCAAAAATGTTATCATTTTATTCAAAAGAAATCAAGCATCTAAACTTTATAATTTATATAGCCCTGATTTCATCTTGTCAGTATTAGCTGATAATCATTTATAACAATTATATAAAACAATTATATGCCAAATTGACCAGTATATAGTATAGTCAGCAACATATTGTACAATTAACAACTGTAAAAACAGCTAAATATAGAAAAGACATATTCAATCACTAAAAATAGTAAAATGTCCAAATAAATGTTATTGAATTATTGAGCTCAAATTCATTTCATATTTAAATTATATATTTATATATAATTAAACAAACAATATTTTTTATATGTATATTTTTGTATATATAATCACATGAAAATATCAGTGACATTTTTAAAACATTACCTGCAAGGTTCTTGTTCTCTGTTGGATCTGCAAAGTTGACAGGTTTGAACCCATGATGCTGCAGCAACCTGTTCACAGCATCCCACTCTCTCTGCTCCTGCTGCAAGAGCATTGTAACATGTTATAGTGACATGCATTATTACATGTGACCTCATGGCATAAACTAATGCATGCTGAAACATCAGAAATAACTGCAAACATATCTGAATAGTCTCAATTTTTCTACCTGAAACTGGCTGTAGGTCCACAAAAACACATATGTTTTGTCCCTGGACTGCAATGCTGCAGTCAAAGCTTTTCTATCCATCTTTGTCTATGCCAATAACACATGAACTATGAGCTATAACACTATTTCAAGCATCTTCTTGCGTCTTTAACCTTTCCTCTGACCTGATCAGCACTGCAAACCCCCTCTTATCCATCCACAGAAGGTGGAGGGAACTGACACAGATCGGATTACTATCCCTCCTATCAGAAAGAACAATAAGAAACACCTCCACCTGATGGAAAGAGAGACTGCTCACCTGCTCCATCCTGAGCTGAAACCCTGTAAGAAAAGAGATGCATGTTTATTTTGTAATGCACCTAGATGGAACTGCATTTACAGACATGCATTGATTAAACTGACATGAAATTGGTCTGTCAATTTGTGTAAGACTGACATGATATTAAATGCTAATCCTAGGCTCGCCAGGGAATATTATGGTATTACCATGGTATATGTGAACTAAAACTCAAGTTCAAAGACTTACTAACAAACAAACAAACAAACTAGCTACTACCGTACTATGGTTTTTACTATTAGTACTATTAGTACTACTAAGTTAGTACTATTCTAAAAATAAAAAAATAAAAACATACATTTCAATACCATGGCAAAATATGTTACTGCAATGTCCAAAAACATGGTATACCATAGTACACAAAATATAATCAGTAGCCTATGGAAACTGCAGGAAAAACAGTGTCTACAAATGCGGTTTGAATTACATTTACATAAAGTGTTTCAAGCAAAATTAATCTAAACCATACCTTACAGCACTGACGATTAACCTATTACTACTAACCTATTACACCTTCAATTTATCATTTCATAAACGGAGAAACTCTGTTGTTTCAAATAACAGCGGAAACTGACATGGACGAAACTGTTCCCGGATTTAGACCAATAGGAGTACAGAATGATTAAGCCACGCCCATTACGTATTTTGCGCCTCAGTACTGACGTTTCCCTCTTAAAAACAGGCTTGTATTTGCAGTGGTGTTACTAGTGTCCACTAGATGGCTGCAGAGGCTGAGCTTTTGAATATGGACAACCATTAAAGCGATTTAAAATAAGGTATTATTTTATATTATGGAAATATATTGTACAATATTTAATAATATTTATTTATTTATTAATAATAATGTAATAGCCTAATAATATTTAATAAAAGCACCAGTTAAAATTCATTGGGGAATTAAAATGCCTTGTTTGATAGTAGTAGCCATATCAAAATTGACATGAAAATGCAAACATGACCTGTTCCATAATCAATTTTAACAGACAGCATTATTGAGCCTCTGATCTCTTTGCACTTACAAATTTACGGATTTTGTGGCATTTCATGTTGCTATTCTTGTAATGTGCAGCCATGGTTTGGAAAGGGCAAACCCACCTCTGGATGAAGGTCAGCATACAAATCTCACCACTATCTGAAAAGGAAAGGGAAATAGAGAGAGAGAGAGGTTCTGCAGTATCATAAACAGCCGTATTGTCACACACAACATTTTAAATAAAGCACAAAACAGCGCACATCCGACCACATCTATTCTTCACACTCTAATTAACAAAAACATCAAGGACAAACAAAGGAAAATATTTGCATGTTATGTAGATTTTAAAAAAGCATTCGACTCAATTTGGCATGGCGGTTTACTGTTCAAACTTTTGATACTATACAATCCCTGTACACCAACAGTAAATGTACGGTGAAAATCAATAGAACAGCGTTTTTCCGGCAGGGATGTGGAGTGAGGCAGGGATGCAGTCTGAGTCCGACTCTTTTCAACATCTACATAAATGATCTGGCATCAGCACTAGAGCGCTCTACTGTCCCTGGCCTCACTCTACAGCAGAGGTCAGATGTCTGCTGTACGCGGATGATCTGGTCCTGCTGTCTCGCACGGATGAGGGTCTCCAGCAAAGCCTGTCCCTGCTGGAACAGTACTGTCACGAGTGGGCCCTGACAGTCAATCTGGACAAACCCAGAGTCATGGTGCTCCAGAAGAAGGCCAGGTCCTACAGCACAGCACCAGCTACTGTTATCTGGGCTTCGACATCAGTGCTCAGAGGGGTTTTTATGCTATAAAGTCACGATGCGGTCACTTAAAATTACCCTATTAAAACTTAGATAAAATCATATAATTCAATAATAAAACCAATTCTTTTATATGGATGTGAAATTTGGGGGCTGAATTAGGTTTGTACCTGCTGAACATTGAGGTCCAGAAGAGATGTGTTCAGTTCTAGCATCACCTCCATCAGTCTGATCCTGATTCAGTCCAATATAAAGCCTTAAACTTCTGCAGAATCTCATCCTCTAAACACACTCGCTCTTCAACTTGTCCATGAAACTCAATTCCTAATTGACTACAGCTACAACCCCAAAACTATTATTAAAGAAACTGACAAAAATCTAAAAGATACTCGTGATGAATAACTAAGTAAATTTTGACCTCCAAAATAAACTCGACCCAAATAGAACCACTAAATTGGCGAATTATCTATTAATTAAACAATTTAAAGAAAGACAAATCTTCTCCAAATACAGAATAAGTGACCATGATCTAGAAATAGAGAGAGGAAGACGTAGACAAACAGAGAGAGAGAGAGAGAGCAGAGGATCTGTAGACACTGTGATCTACAGCAAATAGAGGATGAGAAACACTTTCTACTCATCTGTACTAAATATCACCATGTAAGAGAAACGTTTCGCTCCATATTTGAAACAGATTCCATCATTCATTGAACTGAGTGATACTGAGAAAATAGCACAGCTACAATAGCTGCAAAATATGTGTTAGCCATTCACAATATTAGAGACGGATAACTTTCTAGAGAGACCTGCTTTATTTATTCATTTACTTAGATGGATTTATTTACTATGCTGACATGACATATGATGTATACATATATGTTTTGTTTGTTTTATTTATTTATATATAATATGTTAATACTTTGGCAACATTGTGATTGTGAAGTGAATTTGAATTTGAGAGAGAGAGAGAGAGAGAGAGTTCAACATCTATTTGCACAATTCATGTCTGTAAACCAATTCAGAAATTTACCTTAAAAGGTCCAAGAGCAACTAAACATCAACAGAAGATATAAAAACTTCCAAGCAGCATCATCACTAGGCTATATGTAGGATATTTAGCCTACTAGACAAATATTTTCACATATGTAAAGTAGCAACATACATTTGATTTAATTTCATATTATTTTAATACAAATTTAAATAAAAGAAGCAATTCAGGTAAGATAGGTCACATAGATAATAAAAAGGTTCAAATTAAAGGGTAACATTTTGCATATGAAATAGAGTTACGTCAAAGACTATAGATATGCGTATGGTATATACGTAATAACGTAACTTCTGCAAACGGAAATGAGACTGTGAGCATGCGCAATGATATTCCTGCCTTGGATGCGTCATGAAGAGGCCCTGCCCCTGCCTACAAATTACGTGAGTAAAATAATGGTTATGAATAAGAAATATTAGATTATACGGGAGATAAAAGATTGTCATATTTAAAAATATGAGTTTTGTCAACATGAAAAACGTACCATATTGCAATGAAAACTGATGCCTTTCCTGAGGCGAAATATGCCTTGACTCTGAAAAAGTGAAAATTAACTAAATTAAAAGTTTCAAAGTTATTACAATTATGATCGCTACTGTAAAATCATAATGGATTAGGCTAATATCAGGTCTCCTTCAAACAGCGAATGTCAGTTACGTCCTATTTTAAGTACTATTATTCTGTTATTTGTTAATTTACTAATTTATTCACTCTTTTTCAGTGCTACGCGAAAATCAACCATGGTTTTATTATAGTAAAAGTGTAACCATATTTTTTGGCGTATTGATTACCATTTGTATAACCAGAGTTTTACTACAAATACCATATAGTGTATGGTTAGTGTAGCAAAACCATGTTTAATTTATGTTATGTTTTTTTTTTTTTTTTTTGGTTTTAATAGTAGTAATGGTTAATTTCATGTGGAACTACGTTCTTAGACAGAAGCACATTTCTTTATCCTGACATGTTGAGCAGGTAGGTCATGTTTTCAGCACCAGGTGAAAGATTCACGTTGATGCGCCATTAACTCAGGTAAGATGCTCTACCTCTGGTGTCTGTTCTCCGGTCTGTTGACATTAAAAGGCCCGGACGGTCCATTAAGTAGTTTAATGGCGGCAAATCGAATGAATAAACGAGCTGTGACAAATGAATCGAGGTGCAGAGGTTTCTGGATTAAAGACACTAGCAAATCAATGTTATCACAACAGTGTAGGCCAACTCATTCAGCACTGATTTGGTGTAACATATCTAGAGCTTGACTGAGGCCAGAAACTTGAATGCAACCACTTTCATTTTGTACATCATATATTACTAAAGTTTATATATATATATATATATATATATACACATGTACATATATATATGTATATACGCTATATGACTCCAAGTTTAAATTTTAGTTTAAGTTTAAAGTAATTTAATTTATAAATTAAATTTACATTTGAACTTTAAGTGTTCAAATAAATATTGTTACTGACTTATTAATTTAAGTTATTATACAGTTAATTGTTTGTGGATTATAACTAGCATCAGTTTAGTTCTGTGAAATACAATTGCATGTTTACTTGAGGTAAAAAAAATGAAATGTCCATCAAAAATTGAACTTTGTGTGCTTTGTCCAAGATTTTGGTCGCAAGTACTTAACTCTGAGTCAATTTTCTTTGAGGTAAAATGCTTTCATCCAAAAGCCCCTGATTTTTTTTTTCACTCTTCAAATCATCTTATCTCACTTTGCCAATTTGAAGCAACCAAAACAACTGACATGTTGTGCTCGCGTACAATGCCTTGAAATTACGCTCAACAAAAACTGTTTAAGCGGAATGAAACGCACCACTATGACTCCAACGACAAGGGCAGAAAGAGCACAGCTTTTCTCTTTTTACACACTTCACCTCCTGAAAGGCAATTTGGAGATAAAGGTTGAAGCTGGAAGCCATGAAAGGCATCTAACGCTAATCCTGCCTCACCTTGAGTCTGATCGAACTCTGAAAATCATCCGCAAATCTCTCGTTTCTTCCTTGAACCGAAAATACATCCACACAGTTTGCACAGCAGAGGGGAGCTTTCTTCTTCTCGCACTGGAAGTTCTCTGAAGTTAAAGATGGTGCAGACAGATGGTGGAAGTTTTTAAAGTTTTGATGGCTGATAAGGTTACTTTATTTTGTTTGTTCAGGTTTCTGTGAAGCGCAGAGATGAGGCAAATCCGTGCCGGGATTATCTCCCACTTTCTCACCTTGCACAGGTGTGGAGAGCTGATATGGCCCAAACCCACATGCTCCTGAAGCACCATGGGTAGAAGTGGGACAGCTGTGAGAGGGAAGCCACAGGTTTGTATGGATTATCTGAAACCCTTCTCTACTTTCATAGAAATGGGAGAGGAAAGAAAAACTAGAAAATAAAGTTTGAAATCAAACTTTGATGTTGGGTTGAGAAAGCCTTGATGGGCAGCCTGAGGCAAAAGAGCCAACGCACATGTCTGTTCGGTGGTCTTGAGCTGGCCATGCCACAAATAAATAAATAAAAAGAATTAGTTGTATTTCTATTTATTATTTTCTGATTAGTCAAATATAGTGGCTTACCAGTATAACCTTAATTAACCCACCAATAAATAATAGATGATTAAGTAGAATATCAATATGTTTGTCCTTGATGTTGTTTTGATAAATAAACTGGACATGGACAAAGTGTATTGTTCAAAAATGAATATGCCCTTAAAATCAAAAAATCATAAAAAAATCTTTTGTAAAAGTTTATATATATATGTATAATACACATAGTGAATATAAATATACTGCTCAAAAAAATTAAAGGAACACTTTTTAATCAGAGAATAGCATCGAGCCAGTTAAACTCCTGGGATATTGATCTGGGCAGTGTTTCCCAAAAGCACCGTAAGCCTAAGTTGATCGTAGCTCCATTGGTGGCATTGGCTGTACGATCAACTTAGGCTTGCGATGCTTTTGGGAAACACAGCCCAGGTCAGTTAAAGGGTTAGTTCACCAAAAATGAAAATAATGGCATTTATTACTCACCCTCGTTTCGTTCTATACCCGTAAGGCCTTCGTTCATCTTCAGAACACAAATTAAGATATTTTTGATGAAATCCAATGGCTCAGTGAGGGCTGCATCGCCAGCAATGGTACTTCCTCTCTCAAGATCCATAAAGGTACTAAAAACATATTTAAAATAGTTCATGTGAGTACATATTCTCATCGCTTTATAATATTAAGATTGAACCACTGTACTCACATGAACCTTATGGATCTTGAGAGAGGAAGTACCATTGCTGGCGATGCAGGCCTCACTGAGCCATCGGATTTCAACAAAAATATCTTAATTTGTGTTCCGAAGATGAACAAAGGGTGAGTAATAAATGACATTTTCATTTTTGGGTGAATTAACCCTTTTAGTAGCAGAGGGGGTTGTTAATCAGTTTCAGCGGCTTTGGTGTTAATAAAATTAACAAGTGCACTAGATGGGCAACAATGAGACGACCCCCAAAATAGGAATGGTTTTACAGGTGGAGGCCACTGACATTTTTTTCCCTACACATCTTTTCTGACTGTTTTTCAGTAGTTTTGCATTTGGCTAGGGTCAGTGTCAATACTGGTAGCATGAGTCGATACCTGGACCCTACAGAGGTTGCACAGGCAGTCCAACTTCTCCAGGATGGCACATCAATACATGCCATTGCCAGAAGGTTCGCTGTGTCTCCCAGCATAGTCTCAAGAGCATGGAGGAGATTCCAGGAGACAGGCAGTTACTCTAGGAGAGTTGGACAGGGCTGTAGAAGGTCCTTAACCCATCAGCAGGACCGGTATCTGCTCCTTTGTGCAAGGAGGAACAGGATGAGCACTGCCAGAGCCCTACAAAATGACCTCCAGCAGGCCACTGGTGTGAATGTCTCTGACCAAACGATCAGAAACAGACTTCATGAGGGTGGCCTGAGGGCCCGACGTCCTCTAGTGGGACCTGTGCTCACTGCCCGGCACTGTGGAGCTCGATTGGCATTTGTCATTGAACACCAGAATCGGCAGGTCCGCCACTGGTGCCCTGTGCTTTTCAGATGAGAGCAGATTCACCCTGAGCACATGTGACAGATGTGAAAGGGTCTGAAGAAGCCATGGAGAAGGTTATGCTGCCTGTAACATCGTTCAGCATGACTGGTTTGGTGGTGGGTCAGTGATGGTCTGGGGAGGCATATCCATGGAGGGACGCACAGACCTCTACAGGCTAGACAATGGCACCCTGACTGCCATTAGGTATCGGGATGAAATCCTTGGACCCATTGTCAGACCCTATGCTGGTGCAGTGGGTCCTGGGTTCCTCCTGGTGCACGATGATACCTCATGTGGCGAGAGTATGCAGGCAGTTCCCGGAGGATGAAGGAATTGATACCATTGAATGGCCCCCACACTCGCCTGACCTGAATCCAGTAGAACACCTCTGGGACATTATGTTTCGGCCCATCCAACGCCGCCAGGTTGCACCTCAGACTGTCCAGGAGCTCAGTGATGCCCTGGTCCCGATCTGGGAGGAAATACCCCAGGACACCACCTGTTGTCTCATTAGGAGCATGCCCCGATGTTGTCAGGCATGCATACAAGCACGTGGGGGCCATACAAACTACTGAGTACCATTTTGAGTTGCTGCACTGAAATTTCAGCAAAATGGACTAGCCTGCTGCATCTTTTTTTCACTGTAAATGTGTCTTTGAATTCAGTCCTCTGTAGGTTGATAATTTTCATTTCCATCAAATGATGTGGCATCCTTTCATTCCTAACACGTTACCCAGTCCATATCATTATGGATATCAGCATGATCTTTTTCCCCATTGAGATCTGTGTTTTCAAAGTATTCCTTTGATTTTTTTGAGCAGTGTATATATCTATATATACATACATATATAAAATGTAAACTTTTTTTAATCCAGTGTTCACAAACATCATACAATATTGGAAAATGATTGATGATTAAAATTTGCTGTAAGCTTGTAAAAACACATGTAACAGGATACAAACATGCTTTAAGGACTTCTTTCATTGTTTAGAGAAATAAAGGCCTCAGCCCTCAAAAATGATAAATGTTAATGTTAAAAAGAAAAGAGAGAAAACACTCCAGAATGTGAATTAAAGGAATCACGGATAAAAGCACTTTAGCCGAAAGTGCCATTGTTCAAAGACCAATCTGGCAAAACAAGCCTGCGAGCTCAGATAAACAATTTCCACTCTAGTCACTGCGATTACCACACCGCTAATCTCTTCATTTTGCCTGTCGCTATTGCGGGTAAACAAAAGGTCATAATTTAGCGGAATTAGAACTCTAGAAATGAATCCACTTGAAACTCTTTTGTTCTTAAGAACAGTGATAACGTGTTTTTAATCCCTCGCCAAGTCAATTAAATGGTTTTGGATATTTAAAAACTTTAAAGCTTTCGAAAGTTGGTACAATTGCGCACAATACTATTTATTGGAAATTAAGCACAACTTTCAGGATTATAAGAAAAACCTTTTGCAATGACCATTACATTTGGTGTTGTTTGGGAAACATAAGACAAAACATTGACAGACCAAAGTAAACCGCAAAGATTGTAAAGGTTTTAATTTCATAGAGTACATCCTGTCTTTTTATTGTTTTCTTCTCATATGAAAACTCATGCAGCATTTGAGCCTGCTTGGGTGCGGCACTTAAAGTAACTTCTGAACCAGTTCAAACTGGAACCATGTTGGACAACAAAGAGTATCCTGAATTGCACAACACAATTTTCCAGGACAAGTTCATGTATCGACATAACTAAGTTATTAATCTAGAGTTTACAATGATTCTAGATCTCCTGCTGAGCAGAGACAAAAAAAAAAACAACCCAACAAAAACAATAAAGGCCCGGTCCCAAATGTCGCTCTCAGTCTTCTGAGAAGTCCACACTTAGGTGATGCAATGCAGCATAGACTGTTGGGTAGAAGAAACCTGCTGTGACACCTGTTCACACCAGTGCTTTCCAAAAGTGTGCACTGTGGCTACAAAAAAACCCTTTATGAATAAAAAAAACAACATATGGGATATCCTGCGGTCTTGTGTACTTAATTGACGCATGCAAACAAGAACACAAATCCACACAGAATGGCCATTTGGGGCAAGACCAAAATAATCGATATGAAATCCAAAGCAGATTTCTGGAATCTGTAACATTGTAATTTAGTATTTATATAATTACAATCATTAAAAAAAACATCTGATAACCAAATCCCTGTACCACTTCTTTAAAAAAGAAACAAATCTTCCCTAGTTGCAATCGTATTAACTTGGCATTGCATTCTTAACATTAAATGAGAAATTAGGTGACAAAATCAATTTAAACAGAAAACTAAATATTTAAATTTACAATAAAGCGGAAACATAGTTGTAGACAGAAAAACAACAACATACAAATAGAAATACATTTACAAATAAAATAAAAATATTTGTTCAGCACAGATTTTACCTATATGCTGAGTTGAGCCTGTTGGGTCATTTTGTTATATTATTTTTAGCTATGCATGGACTGTTCAATCAGATATTGGCCAATATATGTAATTATACAAGTTATTAAACATCGGCCAACTATTTAAACAGCCAATTTATGTTCTATCAATCAAAAGGGAAGTGGAGAGTTGCAAAACTCATCTCTAGCTTGGCAATTAATAGCATCAATTGAAGTTTGAAATTTCATAAATAACCTCATAAAGTTATGTACTGCATATCAGGGTGTTTAAAAAGGTGGTAGTACCACCAAACTATAGGTATCAGAAGATGTTCTTATTTATCCAGTATCGGTACATACATATTGTATTGCGCAGTGTTCACAATGTTGGGTATTTTTGTTCAACCAAGCTGCTGGGTTATAGCAACCATAATACTGATCGATTTGTCTGTTGTGCTTAAAGAAAACTTTCTGTTTGGAACCTCCTTTAAGGTTTGTGAGACAGAAAAACGTACGTAGTCTCATATTATATTGTTTCATGCTTTGAAGCAGCTAATTTATTTCAATGCTGCAGAGTAGGAACACAAATAAAACAACAAACGTATAATCATATTCAAGTTTAGCCTGTTAACTGTCACATGCTTGCACTTTTAACCTGGTGCACTTTATTTTTTTTGCCTTTTTTCCCTATCACATATTTTAGTAATCATCATAAATTAAGTATCATTCTAAAGCTTAAAGGTAGGGTAGGCAATTATGGAGAGGCTAGCAATAGCAAGCTAGCTTTGAAAGCATGAGATTCCACCCTCCCTTTAGAGCTATCTCCAAAGCCACGCCTCCTTCAAAACACATGAATGCACACAGCAAACCGTCACAAGAGACGATGTTACCTCATGTTTCAAAGCACATAACATTACAATAATAATGTCTGTAAACAACTTACAGAGCTATTAATTAGCTATCTTATGTTAGATAGTGTTGACATAGAAATGCATAAATCTGAGTCTGAGGATGTGAACGGCTCCTGGTTGCCATCTCGTAATTACGGTAATTATGGCATGAAAGCAGCATAAGCTTGTTGTTTTGGTTCAGGAGGAACTGTAAAAGGTGGCTGCTGTTTGTTTGCGGCGCTCAGTGACTGTCTGTCTACAACTCTGCCTAGCCTCATGGAACGTGCTGATGACGTGTGATGTCTGCGCGAGCAGGTGCGTGGAGTTGTGGAAATGCATATGTTGACAGGCAGTTAGGACATTGTATCATTGCATTCAGACCGAATGCAATGATTGGACAAACATTTTTTGGGCCTGAGACTTTTTTACGTTTTAATATTTAGACCACTTCTATTATTGTTTGCTATCAGGATGTGAAGAGAGTTTCAACAAGTATAACAAAAAGTGTTTATAAAAATTGCCAACCCTACCTTTAAACATTCAAAATTCGTCATGTGAAAACTGTTTTAAAATTGGACACTACATTACAATGGAAATGGTACTTAAAAACCTAAATTTTTGTGATATTAACTTCAAATTTGGAACACAACTTGACTTTGTGGCTTTGATTTTCTAGCAATTTTGCGGTCCAAAAAAAATTTATTTGTAAAACATTATTTTGTATAAAATAAAAAAAATGTTTAGTTCAGTACATTACAGTAAACTTAAACTTCTATAACTTTTTTACACTTTCATTTTTTGAAGCTGCTTTCACTTCTGCAATAATTTGTTGAGTGTCTTTTTAAAAAGAGACCAACCTTAGATCTGTATTCAAAAGCATTCATGAATTACAACCATTTATGTTCAGATCTATGCTCAAAAAGGCAGTTAACAGGTTAAAATCATTCCTTCATTACGGAGGTAAAATCAAGCCAGCATTACAGTCAATAGGTGTTGTCCACCTTTTACCTAGTTTCCAATTGGGTTCTTTTTAAGCCAGCCATTATGAACATAACCATGTTATTATAGATAAAAGAAACTGAGTGACTTGCAATAATAACAGAAGAAAAAAAGTGACAACTGCGGAGGTTAGATTAAAACCTTGCATTCCATGTAAATGTACAAAAGATCTTTTGCAGACAATCCCTTTTTCTCGGTTTCTCTTAAGAGGTGAGGGAAAACTGGTCTTGTTCGATGGGCTTTTCAACCCACGCTCCCAGTCCCGCTTTGTTAAAAGCTTTGAAGAGAGTTTGTTTAGCTGCGTGATACTCCACTGCCGCTTGTTTTGCCTCGTGGTAGGAGCCCGGACAAGATCCTCGGATCCGCAGAGTCTCACTGAGCTGAGAGAGGTAAATGGATATTGGCATTTTAATAGACCAACTTACCATATTAATTAAAAATGAATCCTTAGTTGTTTTGAGGTATCCTGTATCATCCACCTTTAAAGAAATGCTTTACCTTTGCATGTAGACATACCCATCGACTGTAGAGGGCATGTTTGCAGAGGTGAGACTGTCTTCCAAGGTCATCTTTCCCCGTGGTGGCATTAATGATCTCCAACCCCTGATCTCCGACCGTCCAGTTGACGCTGAAGTTAGGAGCTTTCCCAGGTTGCCTTGCTTCTGTGTTACTAATACCTGCAGAGGAGAATAGAAACAAATGTGGTTGGACAAAGAGCAGAAAAAACTTGATACAATTAATCAATCATTCATTCATTTCAGATGATTTACCGCTAAGAAGGGGCTTGTTAAGAATGAACGGCTGGGGCAGATCGTCCATGTCGGCAATACGCTGATACATGGCTCTGGAAAGATGGTCGGCATGGTACAGACTTCCCAGAATTAAACTGGAGAAATAGATGGGTTCTGTAAAGTAACTCAAAAGAGACCCCTGCACTCCGATCACGTTCCATCTACAAAAGCAGAGAGAAAAAAAAAAAAAGATGTTATTGAAAAGTACAGGTGTGCACCTGGTGAACCTTGTTCATTGATGGTAGAAGGGATCATTAAACTCGTTGGCTGCAAGCGGTACAAAATGAGTCGCCCCCTGTGGACATACAACATGATACCTGTGTTACAGAACAAGTCACAAAGGAATGAAACAACATCCTGATGTCAAGAAAAAGCACCTTGCACACAGACATATTTACAGCAACCATTGAAGTGATCGGAAAAATAACACCTGGGTTCTATAATCTCAATCACTGTAATTTCTTTAAGGCCTTCAGAATGAGTTTTTCTTCCCCGTAGGTGACGCATGAGATTCGAGCTCTCGAAAAGCCTTGGCTCACAGCTGCATGATAACGACCGCGTTTAACTGGAGTGGGATTCTTGGTATCCAACATGAGGCATGCGGATGTGTTTGCGGCAGCAGGCTTCCCTCAGCAGGATGGCTGTTTTTTGGAGGCCATAATCAGAGTCCTAATCAGGGGCCAAATGCCCCTGCTCCAGGGAGCCCCCCGCTCTGGAGAGAGCTGAAGTGATTGGGGTTTCAAAGCCAAGAAGACAGCCAATCAGCTGCTTTCTGAGTGCCACTGGATGCAGGCGACAGAATGCTAACGAGATGGACTCATTAAAGGTGGTGGGTGGAAAAAAGTGAGACTGTCACAGGAAGAGTTCGACATCGAGTGGATCAAGGATAGGTGTTGACACAAAAGTGGGCCACCTGATGTCAGCAGCCTTTTTTTTTTCCAATACAAATCGTCAACCGAAGCTTCAGCCATGTTTTGCATAGAAAAAATCATTTAAACTGTGCATACTTCAAAAAAATAAGATGGAAATCAAAAAGAAATAGTCGGTTTTAGCTTAAAACATGAAAAGGACAAATTCAAATAGATTTGCAAAATAAAATAAACCCCCACTGAAGTTCATAATTATTGCAAAGACGAACTTTTAAATTGGAATTTATAATATTTGTAACACACACACATTTTTATTTATTTTAGATCTTTCAATTAGTCAATGCACATTATTTCACACACACAAAACATTTTTAATTGAATTTATATTTCAATATACATATATTTTTCAATCCCACCCCTCCAAACACTTGTTCACAATTCAATAATTTCCTGATGGATAAAAACAAGTCCCACTCTAATTTTTTTTTTTTCTTGAAATACACTATATTGCCAAAAGTTTTGGGATGCCTGCCTTTACGTGCACATGAACTTTAATGACATGCCAATCTTAATCCGTAGGGTTTAATATGGAGTTGGCCCACCCTTTGCAGCTATAACAGCCTCAACTCTTCTGGGAAAGCTTTCCACAAGGTTTAGGAGTGTGTTTATGGGGATTTTTGACCATTCTTCTAGAAGTGCATTTGTGAGGTCAGGCACTGATGTTGGACGAGAAGGCCTGGCTCGCAGTCTCCGCTCTAATTCATCCCAAAGGTGTTCTGTCGGGTTGAAGTCAGGACTCTGCAGGCCAGTCAAGTTCCTCCACACCAAACTCGCTCATCCATGTCTTTATGGACCTTGTTTTGTGCACTGGTGCGCAGTCATGTTGGAACATCCCCAAACTGTTCCCACAAAGTTGGGAGCATGAAATTGTCCAAAATGTCTTGGTATGCTGAAGCATTAAGAGTTCCTTTCACTGGAACTAAGGGGCCAAGCCCAACCCCTGAAAAACAACCCCACACTATAATCCCCCCTCCACCAAAGTTTACACTTGGCACAATGCAGTCAGGCAAGTACCGTTCTCCTGGCAACTGCCAAACCCAGACTCGTCCACTGGATTGCCAGACAGAGAAGCGCGACTCGTCACTCCAGAGAACACGTCTCCACTGCTCTAGAGTCCAGTGGCGACGTGCTTTACAACACTGCATCCGACGCTTTGCATTGCACTTGGTGATGTAAGGCTTGGATGCAGCTGCTCGGCCACGGAAACCCATTCCATGAAGCTCTCTACGCACTGTTCTTGAGTTAATCTGAAGGCCACACGAAGTTTGGAGGCTGCACCTGTTTACTGTCATCAGCACTCCCTTTAAGTTGGACTCACTCCTAGCACTCCTTGTCTGTTCTTGCTGTTGTTTAAATGTGTATGTGTTGCTTCTCTGCTCCTTCGGTGATTAAAGACCCATTAATTGTGGATTTCCGTATTTGCCTCGTCTTTACTGCAACCTCACGTAACACCCGTGACCATGGAAGTGATTGAAACACCTGAATTCAATGATTTGGAGGGGTGTCCCAATACTTTTGGCAATATAGTGTATGTCTCCTTATGGAATTAAAATGGGTTGCAAATGTTGCTTTCATGTCAACTTTTCCACTTGTTTTTTTATATGGTATATTGCAGTTTATCTGTGCACATCATTATTTTTTTTATTCATGTGCCCTCATAATCTTTAATCAAAATAACTCCCTCTCCGTTTTGCAGCAACATCTCTTCTTATCTCTTCTCAGATTACTTTTTTGCTGGAGTAAGGGGGGACAACTTGTCACTCACATGAGATCGACCATTAGCAAACCACAACCATCCAATAAATTCCCCATACACAAAATCAAGTCCCGCCTTAAAATTTTTTGTTGTTCAAGAAGCCATCTCTTTTGGATATACATCACAACTTACTTCTGTTTAATACTGACTTAAAGTAAATTAATTTGAAAGAGGCAATTGAGAACACAAATATTGTATGAAAACAATGTTAATGTGATTCTACTTCAGTTCTTTATTGATGGCATTATACCTTGCAATCTTGTCGCTACATGACATGGTTAGCAGTCGCTCTCCTTGCAAGACTCCATCCCAGGTCTGAATGGTGTTACTCGTACGAACAGGTATCGTACCTTCTCCAGACTCAATCTTGGTTCGCAGTTGTCCGCGTGCCTTGCGGTTTGGATGCCGGTCACCCTGGTCTACAAAGAAAGAGAACAGAGTTTAGTTTACTACTTTTTAAAAGCCTGTCCTTATTTTATCATGTCATACAACAACAAAATGTGCAAATCCATCCATCCGTTATAAAAAAAATTGCATACCCTCGGCACCAGCCTCATGAGGGGAGAAAATCCGGCGTCTCCACAGGGCGACGTGCTGATATACAGATGGAACTGAATATCGTCTTTTAGCCGGTAGCCATGTTCACTGCACCATCTGAATA
The DNA here is from genome assembly GCA_037950665.1 of Hypophthalmichthys nobilis. Classification (NCBI taxonomy): domain Eukaryota; kingdom Metazoa; phylum Chordata; class Actinopteri; order Cypriniformes; family Xenocyprididae; genus Hypophthalmichthys; species Hypophthalmichthys nobilis. The sequence continues at coordinate 34,513,514 of CM075476.1, forward strand.
TGGATTTCTCATGTTCTTCAGTGCTGTCGCTACAGAGAAAACACACAGACACTTGTGTGATCTATGATGTCAACCATTAAGAGGGCTTTGAAATGTCTATAATTGAAAATAGGTACTTGGCCTGACACCCATCTCATCAAATCTGTCATTTATTATTTCACAGTCAATAAAAGGTCATGTCTAATTGATTACACACACACAACCATGTCCATATCAATTCATGCTTATCCAAAAATAATTTTCCATATCTACAGGCTAGTGTAAATGATTTATAAATTCTTAATGATTACAAAATAAACGACTATTAGACAGTATTGCTAGCTATATGCTAGATTATTATTTCAATTTTTTAATTCATTAATTTCTCATTAATTTAGTATGAATAAAAAGATAAAAAGACATAAGAGATGCATCTGTGTGTGTGTCACCTGAGGAAGTATTCCAGCTGACTGTACAGGTATCTGAGGAGGGAACGGCGTGCGATGATCTCAGCATGGCAGTCGTTAAGAGCTAGTCCTCGATCACTCATGTACTCTCCGTTTATACACTTGGTTCCCGTGGTGACACAAATCACCTGAGCATTTTTCACATTCGTACCTGATAAAATTGTCAACCTGATTTAGCCAAAAAGAACATGTTCCTAGATCAATGTTCCAATCAGAAGTATACATTGTGCTTACCGGTTGTCATGACAACACCTGCAAGGACTTTCCGCCGTGCATGTGGAGACGTGAAGTTGTCTGTCAGCTCGCTGAACTTTTCCACAACTAAACGAGAGACAGCGTCTGCGAGGACCTGTGGAACCCACAACCATAACTGTACAAACACCTGTATACTAGCAGCACTACCATGTAACCTTACAAATCAGCAACAACGAAACTGCTAAAAGACTACAACGTATTAGAATAAATTCCAAGGAAATGAAATTTTAAACTTTTAAACAGACCACGTTCCATTTGAAAATGGCTAACAAAATGCATTTTTAATGCTCAATCTCAAAAGAAATGAGTTGCTTGACTGACATAGACCTTTTACTGAATGATCTCTTAAGACAGAAAGGTGAGAGTGTTTTCTTTTTGAGAAGTGCTCCTGTATCTGATTTTAATTAAGATTCTGTTTATTCTCTTTGGTTGTTATCAAGGGGGAATGGGAGGGATTATGAACAGGATTAGCTAATGTGTAAATAATGCTGTGTACACTGGCACACCGATTAAAGGTTTAATGCTTGACTTCATTTGAAATCCAACTGAAACGTTCGTGTGTAGATTCTGATTTAATTAAAATTGTTAAATGAAGACTGGCAGAAGCTTTATAAAGGACAAATGATGGTTAAGCAAAGCTACCGAAGCATAGCATTTAATCGCATTAAAATTGCTTTTTCAATATCAAGCTTGATAAAATGCAAGACAGTGGTCCAGTGTATGTTGGTTTGAACTGAATTAATTTATGGGGTAGTCAGTTAGGTGCATCATAGTCTAAACTTAGCCCATCATATGAGGTCATTTTGACATGCATACCATGGTAACCATTAACACCCAGTGTTAGTTTTTTAAAAAAAAAAGATAGTTAGACATTTAAATGTGTTTGTCATGTCAAAGGGGAAAGTACTGTAAGAGACAACCCTTAAAGGATTAGTTAACTTTCAAATGAAAATTGCCCCAAGCTTTACTCACCCTCAAGCCATCCTAGGTGTATATGACTTTCTTCTTTCTGATGAACACAATTGGAGTTATATTAATAAATATCCTGACGCATCCGAGCTTTATAATGGCAGTGAACAGGGGTCACGAGTATGAGCTGAAGAAAGTGTCTCCATCCACATCCATCCATCATAAACTTGTACTCCACACGGCTCCGGGGGGTTAATAAAGGCCTTGTGAAGCGAAGCGATGCGTTTGTGTAAAAAAAAAAAATCCATATTTAACAAGTTAAAATATCTAGCTTCTGCCAGACCACCTTCCATATTCAGCTTACAAAGAAAGTGTAAAACTCTTGCAGTTCAAAAAGCTTATGCTAGGTCCTACACCTTCCTTATTCAACTTATGAAAAAAGCTTAACTGATGCGACGCCATTTTAAACTTTCTTCGTAACTTGAATACGGAAGGCGGTATGGCGGAAGCTCGATATTTGACTTCTTAACTTGTTAAATATGGATTTTTTTTTTTTTTTTACACAAATGCATTGCTTCGCTTCAGAAGGCCTTTATTAAACCCCCAGAGCCGTGAGGAGTGTGTTTATGATAGATGGATCATTCAGCTCATACTCATACTCGTGACCCCTGTTCACTGCCATTATAAAGCTTGGATGCGTCAGGATATTTATTAAAATAATAATAATACACCTAGAATGGCTTGGGGTAATTTTCATTTGAAAGTGAACTAATCCTTTAATAAAAGATGGGGTACAGCATTCTTACCTGAGGCAGGTGTAGCTGAAGTCCCTCTCTGGGGATTGGCTGTCGAGATGGAGTCTGATCCAGTTGCATGTTAAAGAGACCTGACAATGCTGCTTGGGCTGCCCTTGATTTCGCCAGTTTTTTATTCCGGCCGGAACCTTGGAACATCTGCGTATCCACAGTAACTGCCATTATGAAGTTCTTGGCATGGCTTTCACCACTCTCAGCCACAAACTCATACTTCAATCCTGGCCGAAGCTCGTTTAGGATCATCACAGCATTTTTGCCACTGCCTGTAGGGGGCGTTATGAGTGCAGGGGGTAGTGGGAGAGGAGGATGTGACCTGATGTTGTTTTTCAGAGTCACAGCGAGAGGGTATTCATTTAGAGAGCATAGAGACCCATTGCTGCCAAGACTCAGGTAGAAGGGTTCATCAGGCGGTGCGGGTGTCTCAAATCCGTTAAATAGCATGTCAGGGAAATCAGCTTGATCTGAGGTGAAGTCTGCGTTAACTGTCAGGGTGCGACCCATTGCGAGATGAGCTTCGGATGCATTGGGGAACTGAACGAAAGAGCGCAGCGCTCTTTCGGCCGCATTCAGTTTGGCTTTCTTCTTTGTTGGGCCTGAGCCTTCAAAGAATTGTCCGTTAACCTCGACGGTCATAACGAACACGGGTGCATGTACCGGCCCCGTCTGTGACAGAAGTTTATACTGTAGTCCCGGTTTGATTTCATTGAGTTGCATGAGAGCATTTTTTGGCAAGACCGGCCCTTGCGGTTTCCTACGCTTCTTAGGCCGGAATTTGGAGTGCCCGTGGCCTTTGTTGCCCTCTTCCAGAGGGCGTTTCCTGCTCAATCCTCGAGTGTTTCCATTGGCTACGTGAGGGCCCTCCCCCAGCGCTTCCTTGGAGGAGAGGTTGTCCAGGTTGCGGTTTTCTTTAACGTCCACACTACACGAACCTGTGATGTCCAGAGAGAGTAACTTACAATGCCTTCGGTGCAGGACCTTGTAAATGTAAAATTTAGAGATTCTTTCATATCTCTTTGTAACTGGATGGAAATGATACAATCTTAAAAGTCAGTCTAAAACATGTAACATTAAGACAATATCAATACGGTTTTAAAAATATTAATATCGCTTTTAGAAGCATTTTCAGCTACAGATGGAGAGCTAATTACCTCGTTAAAATGACAATAAATACATTTGTAGACCATACTTAAAGCACATAAAAACTCTTTATCTCCATTTTTAGATATTTACACAATTTACACAAATCTGTCCTGAGAAAGCAGATTTTTCCCCAAATATTTTTTTAACATATTAGTGTCACTCTTCTTAAAGAATAACTGCAACCTAACAAAACAAGGAACATCATACCAACCAGTTGCCAAAGCTGATGGAAATTAGTGTAAATTCTCATTTATAACATCCTGCAGCAAAAGCTTGACAAGTTACTCCATTTGGTGCTCAGGAAAAATAAATTGAAAGAGAGAGAAAACAGACAGACAAGAAACTACTAACATACACAGTGCTACCTGGAAGGTCAATATTAGATGACAGTTTAGTCCAAATTGGAGCTCATTTGGGACAATCGTGTCATTTTTTACTGCTGAAGTGTCGTTAGAGTCTTCCCAAATTTCTGATTGGGAGGATCCACCTGTTTGGAGGTGATGTGCATCCGTGGTGATGTCAGCCTCAGATGCACTTGGAAACTGTAAAGAGTGCAAGCGATTTCCGCTGCATTTATCTTGGCTTCCTTCTGCATTGGGCCTGTACCTCTCATCAAGTTGCATCACAGGATGTTTTGGCCAGACCATCTCTTGGAAAGTGGAGTGGACATGACTTTGGTTGTCCTCCTTCAGAGTGTGTTTCCTGGTCTCTTTGGTGGAGGTTGTACACAGGTAGCTAGAGTGTCCAGATTTAGTAACTTTGGTGCAAGAGCTTCAAAAGATTCATTCATCTTCCTGTAACTTGATTTAAATGTTGTTATCTTCTAAAATAGTCAATAGTAAACAACACTAACAATTATGCAGGTAAATGTTAAGAGGTCCTTGATTATGATTTCACTTTTCAACTTTAGTTAGTGTGTAATGTTGCTGTTTGAGCATAAACAACATCTGCAAAGTTACGATGTTCAAAGTTCAATGCAAAGGGAGATAATTTCTTTTACAGAAATCGCTTTTTAACCTGTTAGCGTTCCACTGTACTGCCTGCGGTACACATACCTTTCAAAAGAGACCAAAACCATGCATATACTCCAAATGGTTCAAGAACAGAATGCCAATTAATTTGGGTATGCCTTTTTTAGGTGTTGGACTACAACAAATGGACTACAACAAGCTTCTTCCTGGGTTGGTGACATCACTAACCCTAAAATTTACATAAACCCTTCCCCCGGGAACACACAGCAAAGGGGGTGAGGCCATGTTGAGCTGCTTTAGAGAAGAGGAAGAGTTGTTGTAGTAGAGTGTTGTTAACATGCCATCATTTTACGCCGGACTGCTTCACAAACGAGAGTCAATTCAATGCTGGATTTGCACAAAAGATTAACATGACGGCACATGCTAATCGATGAGTTGAATCAACTCCACAGCAACTACATAAATTTATCCACTAACTATTCAGAAACGTCCAGATGCATTCTAAAAGTTGTAACTTCTTCCTGAGTCTCTCCATCAGTGTCCGACTCCAGTTTAAACAATGTAAGGCTGAACACCATTACTGATATTTGTCATTTTGGCTGCGTGAGATTCTCCAGTTTTGTTGTTGTTGAGCAACTGAAGCACAAGCTGCTGAAGCTCCGCCCTCTTCTGGAAAGCGGGCCGGGAGCAACAGCTCATTTGTATTTGTAAGGGACACACAAAAACAGTGTGTTTTGCTCACACCCAAATAAGGGCAAATTTGACGAGCTATATTAAATGATATGTGGGGTATTTGAACTGAAACTTCACAGACACATTCTGGGGACACCAGAGACTTATATCACATCATGTGAAAAGGGGGGGTCCCTTTAAACAATATCACATTAAATGGGTCATATGAAAAATCAAGTTCAATTTACTATTAAAGTGTCACTTTTGCACATTCTGAACTTCTGCAACTATTATAATACATGACTGCCCAAGATTACATGTCAACAATGTAAATTTAGTATTCAAAAACTTGACCTGCATGGTGAAGAACTGCAAGCTACAAAAAAAAAAAAAAAAAAAAAAACTATAATAATAATAATCACAACCACCAGCAGATCAGAAAAGTCTATATAGTTTGAGGTGGAGTGTGGCCACAGAATGCCATGGAGAAGTGAGCCTCAGTTTCACTGGGAATCTATAAAGCCTGCAAGGCATCTTTGGACACATTTCACTTGGGTTTTTTCTTCATGCTGCCCGTTTCTACAAACAGCAGTCCTTCTACAGACATGAAAATAGGTGAATCCATAGGCCCCATCTGAGACAACAGTTTGTACTTCAGTCCTCATCTCATCTTGTTCAGTTGCACGACGGCAAGACTGGCTCTTGTGTTTACCTGTTCTTCTTGAGCATCATTGTGGAACAGTCGTGGCCTTGGTTGTTTCTAGCCTAATCCCTATGGATACCCAAATGCATATGTCAGGAATCTGTCCAGGCTGTGGTTTTCATGCATGCTAAACAAACCTATTTGTAGGCTTGAAAATGAACAAAGACATTTGCTTTCCTGTTCCAACCCCCTCCAAAAGCCATTTGGAATTCCTAAAGGCACAAGAAGCCTTGTAGGCCAAGAGGTGTACATCGGGGATCTGCTAATCGTCACATCTTTAGTTTAGTGGGGGAAGCTGTAGTCTGCTGATTGTTCAGTTTGAATGTCTCACATTTGTGTTTCAGTCACATGGTCCAGGAATGGATAAAAGAAGACTGTAACTGTTGATCTGTCTCTTCTTTTCCCTGGGCTTTTCTTTCTCTTCTTTGTCTCTTATTCTTGGGGCTTTGCTCTTCCTCTCTACCCGAGTTCTGCCTTCCATCTCTCTCTCTCTCTCTCTCTCTACACACACTCTCTCTCTCATTTTACATACATGCTGGGTACAAATGATTTTAGCATCTCACACACCTATTTTGTAACTATTTCAAGTGTAACCATAACCTGTCATACTGTCATTAAATCCTTTCAATTACAAAATAACATGCTAACTAGTTTTGATTCAGTATTAACTTTGAAGTGCTACCTATTGCAATACAATATAGTCACACTATAGCAATGCTCACATATTTTGCTATTCTAACTATGCTTATTTCTGTAGCAGTGGGTGGTAATAGACAAGAAATGTACAGTTTTACACCATCATACTGATAAGTTTCCTTTAGTCATTTGGCAATCCTGCAGCCTGAACCACCGTAGTGAAACCACACTTTCAATGTACAGTAACTTTGCCATTTGATTCAGGGGCTTAAAATGTTAAATCAGTGTCAGAAAGAGACTGAGAGAGATCCACTGGAAGGGGTATAGGAATCAATGGTCAATCTTGAGGTCAATCCCATCTCCTTACCTTGAAGACCCTATTCGTAAACCTTTAGTACAAGAAAAGTTAATAAACAAGGACAAAACAAACAGCACATGGAGACCTTGAATGAATCTTCAAACAAACATATTTCAGTCCAGAATTTGTGAAACATTCAGTGAAGAGAAGGCCTTCATCATGGACAGAAACAAAATAGTTAGAACATGACCAACAATCTAAAATAATGCTTGAAAACTTTGTGTTGGAGTGTGAGAGTTTATAATCCTCACCAGACTGAATCATCACACTCCAATTTCAGAGTTGTCAACAACCTTCACTTTTCCACTGCACTGCCTGTCTGTCTACAAACTGTCCTCCTGGGCATGGTGTTAATTTCCTGACCATGCCCCCTACAGACTGTGAGCTAGTGCACAGTACCCTCAAAGACAACAATCAAGTGGAAAATACGTGACAGAATCTCACTGATAGAGTTGAAAACCAGCAGAAGAGTGCAGAATTTAAGGGCTGTCACTATTCGTGTACATCTGCTATTCTGTTTAAGTGGGTCGCAAGACTGTTCTGAGTGGGTTGTGGAGTGTACAGTCAAAGAAACAACATCAGCAACAAAAAAACATAGTTCTAAATGTTTTTCTGATGCGAGACTTATTTTGAAAGCTGTGCGTGAACGCTGTTGACTCTTTTGTCAGATGCAATTTAAGTAAAGAGTGCCTGAGAAAAAACACTTTGTCCTGATTCAGTATCTGCGGTCAGATGAGATGTTGTCAGGCTATATGTCAGTGTCATTATTCCAATGTTATTTTCGCAACTTGTTACAAAATAAAAAGTCTCTCAGTCTCACCTCAGAAAAACTAACTTTCCTGTCTTGTCAGACGTTATACTCGTAATGTAAACTCTTCAATTGCACACGCAGACGCAGCGACATGCGTTGTATTTTACTTCATTATATGTAAAGAGCAAATTAAATTATGAGCATGAAACGTAGTTACGTTGTCAATTAGTAAGTCATGAAATAAAAGTAAAGCACCAATAAATTGCGTAACTGGCATGTCGTGTGTTAGCTGGGAAGGTTTTGCATGCAGGTTTCATGTTCATTCTATTCATTAGGATCAGTGTCCATGTTTTAGTAACTGTTCATGTTAGTATGGTGTATTTACCATGGTAACTGTGGTTTCCATAACCCCAAAATAGCACTATTTTTACTTTGTGTCATTTTGTATGGTGGCTCATACCAATTTACTAACTTTAAAACAAAAACTAGTTTGGGACTGCTATTTAATAGCCTTACCTTATACTGTTTATTCATCAGTATTAGTCATATTCTTACAATGTATGTGTATGTTAAGTAAAGTCAAACAGTACCTGTGTGTGTGTGTGTCTCAACCATTTTTGTGAAATACATTTGCTTGGTTTTTAAAACATTAAATATACATCTTCCACTTACAAACAAATGCAGTTTGTGCAGGCCAAAAATATTGTCACTCTATGCAAATCTTTCAATAACGCAAAATCAGAACATTGTTGAAACTCAAAAGTATTTCGTTATCCACATATGAATTTTCAGAGGTATGGAGGTATAAGGAAAAATGACAAAACACTCACTCATGCGTTTCTCATCATCCACATCCAGACTGCAGAACTTCTGCTGGCCCCGGGGCCGCCCACTGGCTCCTATTGCAGAGAAACGAAGGGAAGGACATTTAAAATTCATCTCTGATCATGATTTCTGCTTACTGAAGTCATCTGTTCCCACTTACACCCTCCGCCTGCTCCCTTAATGAGGCTAATTAACCAGCTTTAATGACGGGAGACAACTAATGTGCAGGTGCAATTATTGCCCAATTAAATGCTAACATTCCCCTAATGAATCAGGGAAAGAGACAGGCTGAGCACGCTTTCAGAAAACAGTCACTTTTAGCACTCGAGCTGAGGCAAGAAACAAGTTCAGAAGAAAGAGACGTCTGTTGATGAGGAACAGTTCTCTGTTTATTGGATTTAAATACCAACCTGATTAAAAAACTTGAGGTCATACCGGTTAGTAGCAACATCAAAACGGAAAAATGAATAGCAGAAGATATTTTACAATCACTTTTCTCTCAAATGAAGAGAACATTCATTCACAAGCTTCACCACACCTTTGTAGCAACATTTAGCAAAAGTCTTTTGAAACAAATATTGGCAGAAACAAAATAACTGAATCCAAAGGCAGGGAGATATGGAAGCGTTTGTACGGATAGGCTTGAATGAGGATACGGCCGTCAGTATGAGTCTTTGAAGGGGTTGAGTGAAGTGGATACAGTCGATAAGAGACTCCGTGATAAACACGGCTGAGAAGCTCGATAAATCACGAAAGCTATTAAAGCGAGTAACGTGTGCAGGCACTTCAACAGAAGCTTTTTAAAGGCGATATACCGACACTCAAGACATAAACACCATTTTATTTCCTGTCATCTCAAGTTTTCAATCTTTCTGAAATGTCCCATTTGATGCCGGACTGAGTTGAGAAAATGTTTTAGGTGAACAAACACGAAATCAAAAGACCTTCCTCTTAGAAACCATTATGCATGCAAGAACTGAAAAATAAAGTGTCGGGTGTTGGATAAAATCACATATTCTGAATGCGAAATCTGTCCACATTTCAGATAAGTGCACCTGCTCGTTGATGGCGATCACCGATTGATGTTGACGACGGTAAAATGCCATAAAAGAAGTGTTAGCTGTGGCAACCCTCGTGAAAATGAAAGCCCGTGGAATAATAGGAAGCATTTCTCACAGCGTGACGCCTGGCACATTAGTGGTGTCGATGAATTAGCCGACATCACTTACCATTCAGCATCTGTTTTTATAAACGAGAACACGCATGCAGATAAACCTCACAGGACTGTTTTCATCTTATATTATACCTTTTATCACAATTTTTCTTCTTGCTTTCAGTCAAACTGTATGAAGTGATCTCTAAACTTGCTTGTGACTCTAAAACTGAACTTTTAAACTTCATCGTTCTTAAAGTTAAAAACAACAAATTTGGTTCTCTTAACGGAGCGTTAAGACATCAGCTATTAGCGAAAGGCATTTTTGAGTTGAAATGGCATCGTAGACACTTTTAGCATGTTGGAAACTGCATTTGGTGCTTTAAAACAGCACGGGACGGTGCATTAAATGCCACTTGTTCAGCACCATGGAGAAAGATGAATTCAGGACCATGGAGAGCAGCCAGCTTTAAATGCACAGCAGGTCTTTCTGAGTGAAGGGTAGATGTACTATCATAAGATGCAGCCTGAACGCGAGCAATAGCTCAGCTCTACGACCTTCCAGCTCATCAGGAAACACTATGGGAGTGAGAGAGACCAAAGAGAGAGCTGAAGAAATGCAGAAAGGGATAGAAAGAGAGATCTGGACAGAGAAATGTGTGTGTGTTGGAGTGTGAACAGATTTTCACTCTGTTCCTGTGCAGATAGAGAAAGACATTTGGCCTGATTCTCTCCACGTGTCAGCAAAAGTAAAGAAAACTTTTGGAGTCAGCCTATAAGGTATTACGGTCCACAACCAATTTGGATTAAAGGTGAAAGCAAGCATCACCAAACAGAAATGCCAACTCCATCTACCCTGTTGTCCATTATTCTGCACCAAACATTGGTCTGTTTTGGCTCAACCAATGGTGTCAGTTTGGGGTGTGGCTATCTGTTTGGCTGACCAATGCAGCAACAACATAAAGCTCAGATGCGTCAGGATATTTTTTAATATATCTCAGATTGTGTTCATCAGAAAGAAGAAAGTCATATACACCTAGGATGGCTTGAGGGTGAGTAAAGCTTGGGGTAATTTTCATTTGAAAGTGAACTAATCCTGTTTGAAAACATCATTGTTTTTCTGTTTGGTGAGGCAGAAATCAGGTGAAAAGTTTTTCCTTGAGTAGAAACTTCAATTCAACCCTACAAGATATTTTACAATTTCCTAAGTCACTGAAAAAATCTGCACAGATGCTTTGAAGTCTCAGAAAGCGGCCTTTAGAAATTTGTTATGCATTTAAAGAGCTGCTTTATGGCCAGAGCTTCTTTAAACAATAAATTGCATCAAATTTAACATGCAAGATTTTACACATTAAAAAGATCTACTTTAAGGAGATTAGTTTAAAACACATGAAAACTGAACATATATTTTTAAGAGACACACGATACATTTTACCTACCTTCATTCATTGTCTTGCTGATGATCCCTGTGGAAGCAAAAATAGATATATTAGTGACAGACCAATATCCAACTATCCAAATGAAACTGAGTTACTATATGATATACATACAAATTAAAGGGTTCATTCACTCAAAAATGAAATTTCTGTCATTAATCACTCACCCTCATGTCGTCCTAAACCCGTAAGACCTTAGTTTGTCTTCGGAACACAAATTAAGATATTTTTGATGAAATCCGAGAGGTTTCTGATTCACATGTAGGCAGCAACAACATTGCACCTTTTGAGATCTTATTCAACTTACTCGACTTTATTCAACAAATTCTTCTGTCCCCTGTCATACTGCTACAGCCACTACTGACCTGCCATTCGGACGTAAACACTGAAGCTCTGCAACGAAAATAGCGCAGCAGTATGACAGGAGACAGACAAATTTGTTGAATAAAGTCATTATTTGCGCACAAAAAGTATTGTCATCACTTCATAATATTAAGGTTGAACCACTGTAGTTACGTTGACGGTTTTAAAGATGTCTTTAGTACCTTTCTGGATCTCTAAAGGTGCAATGTCGTTGCTGCCTATGTGTGAATCAGATACCTCTCGGATTTCATCAAAAATATCCTAATTTGTGTTCCGAAGACAAAAGGTCTTACGGGCTTGGGACGACATGAGGGTAAGTACATAATGACAGAAATTTCATTTTGGGTAAACTAAGTAGACCCGTTCACAGACCGTATAAGTTAACTTTGGGCCAGGCTTAAGCGATGAAATATATATATATTATATACACACACACACACACTACCAGTCAAAAGTTTGGACACGGTAAGATTTTTAATGTTTTTAAAAGAAGTTTCGTCTGCTCACCAAGGCTGCATTTATTTAATTAAAAATACAGTAAAAACAGTAATATTGTGAAATATTATTACAATTTAAAATAACTGTTTTCTGTTTGAATATATTTTATAAAGTAATTTATTCCTGTGATCAAAGCTGAATTTTCAGCATCATTTCAAAAGAACAGCATTTATCTGAAATACAAAGCTTTTGTAACATTATACACTACCGTTCAAAAGTTTGGGGTCAGTAAGAATTTTTATTTTTATTTTTTGAAAAGAAATTAAAGAAATTAATACTTTTATTCAGCAAGGATGCATTAAATCGATCAAAAGTGACAGTAAAGACATTTATAATGTTACAAAAGATTATATTTCAAATAAATGCTGTTCTTTTGAACTTTCTATTCATCAAAGAATCCTGAAAAAATATTCTACACAATAAATGTTTCTTGAGCAGCAAATCAGCATATTAGAATGATTTCTGAAGGATCATGTGACACTGAAGACTGGAGTAATGATGCTGAAAATTCAGCTTTGATCACAGGAATAAATTACTTTATAAAATATATTCAAACAGAAAACAGTTATTTCAAATTGTAATAATATTTCACAATATTACTGTTTTTACTGTATTTTTAATTAAATAAATGCAGCCTTGGTGAGCAGACGAAACTTCTTTTAAAAACATTAAAAATCTTACCGTGTCCAAACTTTTGACTGGTAGTGTGCGTGTGTATATATATATATATATATATATAAAAAATTTAACAACATTATTGGTAAAGCAGCAAGACAATGTAGCGTCTAATATATGTCAGCTTGGCTCTATGAACTCTATGAATTATGAGTTTACAATGATAACTGCAGGTCATCAAATAAAGCTTGCCATCTTTCAGACAATTAGCATCTGCCAGTATTGCCATGTCTTCACCGCTGGACCTGTAAAATTTTTATGACAGCATTCGTTTAGTGCCGACTCCATAGGGACTCGGCGGGCAGCGGCAGGGCTGCGTGTCAATTCGTAAAGCCAATCAAGCGATTTCATCATTTACCGCACATAAACGCCAACAATGAGATAGAAAGAGAGCTAGAAAAATCTAGAGTCAGACATACTAAGACAGAAGACAAATGCATTTTTCCCAGAAAGTTAATTTTCCAGGTTTACAACATATATCTAATAAAATTCACTCTTACATTTACCCAAAAAAAAGGAAAAGAAATTCATTTAGTCATCCTCATGTCATTCCAAACCTGCATGACATTCTTTTTTATGTGGAACACAAAAGAAAACATTTTGAAAAATGTTTATTTTGCTCCATAAAAGTCAATAGGGTCCAATGTGATGTTTCGGACCCTACTAACTTAAATTATATGGACAAAAAACAGTTGAAACATTGTTCGGAATATCTTCTTTTGTGTTCTACAAAAGAAAGCAAGTCATACAGGTTTGGAATGCCATGAGGGTGAGTAAACAATTGAACTTTTTATTTTTGAGTAAACTAGAAGTGAACTTCTAAAAAAGTAAAAAGTCACCATTATCCTCAATGCATGAAGGGGTGACTAAAGGAGCAAACACAGGTGCCACTGATGTTACGGATGAGAACAGGTGGGAGAGATAACACACTTTATCAGCAAAGCTCCAGAACAGACCACATGCCACGGAGAAGGATCTATCGCAGAGTCCATCAGAAGGGAAAAGGGAGGGTGAAATTGAGAGGAGGAGACAGGTGGACTGGACACGGTCTTGGTTTCGGCTGGTCAAACCTGAACCGCTTGAGCTAATGCTGAATTTATTCCCCCCCTCCAGTAGATTAAACTCACAGTCCATCCCCCAGGACTTCACTCCACTACACTTGGTCTAGAGGAAATGGGTTTTTTTATCTCCATGTTTGAGCATGAGAGACGATGGCACAGGGTGTAGAAACGCTTAAGTAACCATGTTTATCTAATTTGCTGTGCCCCATTTCTGTTAAAAATTCAATAATTTCAACCAGGCATCCAAAAGGAAAGTGTGTGTGTGTGTGTGTGTGTGTGTGTTTCACCCAGGTTATGCCAGAATGTCTGCAATCCTTGCTTTAGGATTAATACCACTGCAGAATTATTCATAGACAGCAGTCAACCGATTTTCAAAAAATATGTAAGCAGCGTTTTCCAAAGAAGTCAAGAACTTCTTACAATTTGCAAATCTAAATAATAAAATAATAAAAAATAAAAATTTGTAATAAAATATATGATCACACATTGTTTTGTTGTTGCTAACATTTTGGATTTCTATATACAATAAAAGTGAGTGGGTCAATTCTCTTTGCAAAAATCATCACACTTTATCCATTCAATTTGCCTTTAGAACTGGAAAACTTCAAAACTGCAAAATAAAATTATTGAAATTCAAGATTCTGAGTGTTGTAAATGTAATAAGAATAACCATTTTCACATTCTTTCTCCCTAAAAAATACTAAAAGAATCATTAGCAGAATCATTAGGGAATTGGAATCGTTCAAATGAATCAATACATAAAACTGCTTGTGATTCCAATCCCTGCTTGATATCATTTCAGCTACTAGCAAAACCAAAGAAGTCACTGCCATTGTGAAAGGGGATTATGGGAACAAAGGCAAGATCATATCAAAAGGGAAAGTTTGTTTTATACTAAAACAATTGCTTATTAATATCTCAGGGAGGACGCCCTTCCGTCAAAGCATCACATATCTGCGGAAGTGAGAGGGAATTATCTTTTATCTTAATTCTAACTCAATTGCTCATCTTTCGACTCGCGGCTGCACTGGACTGGATTGGCGGCGTAACCATGGTGAGAGATTAGCAGCGTGAAGTGGCCGTTCTAATGAGACGGATTAAACTTCACACATGAGGAGCTGTCTGAATTGAACCTGCTATCTGCTGCCTTCAGCACTGACACGACAATCTCAAGGAGAGAGAGAGGGAGAGAGAAACAGTACGTGAGCTTTTACGAACCTCGTCTAAGGGCAAGGCACAGAAGAAAATAACGGTTGACAGCTAAAACACACCAGGTAGAAATAACACAAGAACTAGCTTGTAAAGTACAGAATCAGACAGCAAAGTCAGTCTGAGATTCAATATTGTAACTGACCGCAACAACAGCTATTTAAACTTCTGCAAACACCTTTTGTCCATTGAATTTCAACAGCTTTTTCCATTAGTACATTACTGGATTTAAGTAATTTTATGCTCAAAGAGAACAATTTATAGCGGATTAAATGTTTAAGAGCCGAGCGTAGCTTAGAAACATTTATTTATTACTATTAAAATCGTTCTATAAAAATTATTACTTTTAATTAAACAGAAATTGACATTTTTAAATTGAACCACGTTTCACTTTTATTTGCATTGTTATTGTTGCCGATATAAAGTATCGGAAATAATAACATGACAATTTACTGTACAACCAAAAATAAAGTACACTCAACTCTAAATAAATATGTTTGCTGCACAATGACTTAGCACAAACTTTTTTTTATAATCAAGAGAAAAAAAAGATTATATTATTGCTTTTCCATCCTTGCAAAACACCATTTTAAAATTTCTAAATATTTTCAGATTTTTCAGGACCGTGACACTCGTTTAACTATATATCAAAACCACAAATAAAAGTGACACAAACAATACTAATACTAACAGTTCACACAAACAGAAATCTGCTCATCACAAAATAAACAGACATTTAGAGGACTTCTGTATGTAGTTGAAACAAATCAAACAAAACAAAATAAAAAAACAAAAGTCAAATGTTTACAGTAAACATTTACAAATGTTTACATTTAAGAACTTTGATCCAGAGCGCTTCAAAGTGAATTAGCCTTTATGTGGAAAGACAAACAGTTTACCTTTGCGTTCGGATCGTTTTTTGCGCCTTCTCTTGAACCTCCTGCGAACGAGGCAGTAATACGCGCCCATGCTTTGAGAGCAGCTCTGACACTGAGCCATAGCGGCGTACGCAAATCACACGATCTCCGTCTCTCTGGAGTCAACTTCAGCGGGAGTGAGGGGTGAGGCGGAGGGAACGAGAGGGAGGAGGAGAGCAGGAGTGATGTGCTGTGGAGAGGGAGGGCTGACGGGACTGTTATAGGGCTGATGGTGGGATGGACCTGCTGTCAACTCTACTAGTCACTCCCTCATGGTAGACGTCTGAAATTAGGGCTGCACAACGATTAATCGCGATTAATCGTTTGCAAAATAAAAGTCTGTGTTTACATAATATATGTGTGTGTTCTGTGTATAATAATTATGTATATATAAATACACACACACATATATATATATTTAAGAAAATGTTATATTTATATATAAAATATTTTACATAATTTTTATAAACAGAACACACACATATATTACGTAAACACAGACTTATTTTGCAAACGATTAATCGCGATTAATTGTTGTGCAGCCCTATCTAAAATGAGCAGGTTTCAGCTTTTTTCCTTAGTCGGACACTTACAGAACACCATTTACCTTGAACAGAAGGACCTGTTATGTGCCGATTTTTATTATTAATAGTCACCTTTTTCATTAAATTAAGATTAAATATAAAGTTAACTTTTAAAAGAATTATATTTAAATTACATTTTATTAAAATAAAAAAAATGTAACGAAACAATTTTTACATATTAAATATAACTAAATAATTAATTATTTACATTGATAATATGATACATTTGATAATATGATAAAATATAATACAAATATTTTATTTAATACTGTATTCAATTTTATAACAAAATTAATGAAAATTAGTTTTGAATTTATTTGTCATTAAATTAAATAAAAATAATAATATGTTTTTCAGACCATTATTCAATAAATCTTCAGTAAATATCTTTAATTTAACCAAGCTGGGGTGATTATAAAAAAATACATTTTTCATTAAAATTAAGTAAATGTAAATTAAATACATTTTTTTTTACATTAATAATAATAATTATAAAAATAAATAACTTATTTACATTTATTTTTAAATACATGAAAAAGCTATTGTATTTTATCAATTTCATTATAAAAATGATAAAAAAAAAATAGGTAACACTTTACAATAAGGTTCATTAGTTAACTACATTAGTTAACATTAACTAATAATGACCTACGCTTATACAACATTTATTTATATATATAATTACATTTACTAATACATTATTAAAATCAAAAGTTGTGTTTGTTTACATTAGTTAATGCACTGTGAACTAACAAGAACAAACAATGAACAGCTGGATTTTTTATTAACTAACATTAACAAAGATGAATAAATACAGTAACAAATGTATTGCTCATTGTTGTTAGTTTATGTTAACAAATGAGACCTTATTGTAAAGTGTTACCAAAAATTATTATTTAATTTATATTCATTCAATTTAATTAAAATAAAAATTACAAAATATGTTCATACCATTATTGAATAAATCTTTTTTAATTCAAATTAAATAAATGTAAATTAAATACACTTTTTACATACTACTACTACTAATAATAATAATAATAATAATAATTAAATATTAATTTAATAAAAAAATGTTATTGTATTTATTATTTTATTATAAAATTAATAAAAAATAGTATTGAGTATAGTAATGAAAAATGAATAGTATTGGGGGAAGAGGCTTTTTAAAGTTTTTTATATTTATTTGGATTTGTGTGAAAAACCTGAAGAACACAGAAAAGCGTTCTTATACTAAATGCTGAAGGTCCTTTCTATTCCAGTCAAATAATTCAGTCTCTGATGTGTATACGTAAACAAAGAGCAATAAAAGTTGAGCTTTTAATGCTCTTTGTTTACATATATACATCAGAGACTGAATTATTTGACTGGAATAGAAAGGATCTTCAGCATCCACAGATACATTTTAAGGCAGAATGAGAGTAAAAGGTGAAGTCAGAGTACCTACAAACTCAGCACGATTAGCAACCCTCTGCCTCCCTCTGGTGGACATTCACTAAAACTCCGTCACAGTTGATAATTGATATACAGCCATAAACATGATTCCCTTCCTTCAATCAACTCACCAACAAATGCAAAGTATAGAAACCAGGTAATCAGAGCAGAAGATTTTGCAATATTTGCTATAAAATTTTTGCTATATTTTGCATATAAAGTTGTATAAACACGTGAAACCCACCTGTATGTTTACCTCCTTTTCTGTACAAGCCTTACAGTGTTTTGCGACCTATAACAAAAGCACAGAGATATCAGCATTTTCATATTTACAACAATCAAAACAATCAGCTGTTAAAAATGAAAACATCTTCACTGAAAGCCACAGATCAAATATCAAGTATCAAGATAAAATACAAAAAAAAAAGTAAAATAGTAAAAAGTAAAATACCTAAAGATAATTAATGTTGTTATACAAAATATGGAAATAAACTACAATAAAACACATTTTTGTGTTTTATTTTAATCCCATATTCTGCATTTCTTTATTTAGTAATTATTCTATTTGTGCATTTAATTCATAAATTAGGGAATAACAAAATAAATGTTAAAAAACATTAAGGAATAGAAGAGAAATAAAATAAATGTTTATTATTATTATTATTATTTATTTATTAACGACAAACATGTACAGAATTGTAGCCAACATCAAAAAAATAAATGTAGTTTGAGTGTATTAAGGGAGACAGATCTTGACTAAACAGCATCTCTGCTCCTTATACGCACTAACTAAATTCTGCCAGAAGACGGCGCTGTAACCTAAAGTGAACACAGGGTGAATTTCCAGCGCACTCAAACTGATGTTATTTAAAGAGCTGCCTGCGATGCGGACTTTTTAAGAAGGAAAAAAGAAAAAAAGAAACAGATAGACCCAAAGAAAGCAAAATATCATCATAAACATCTTTCAACAGCATTCTGTATGATAAAATCTATGATAAGCATTCTGTATGATAAAATCTGTCGCGCGTCAAAGCCAAAAGCGATACCGCTCTTTCCTTTTGTGTCGCGTCATGCTGTGAAGCTCCACCCACCACTACTGCAGCTTGTAGTAATGAGCGTGCCGAAAAGCTGCCTGTTCCATACTGCGGTTCCACATTAATATTGTTGCGTAAGGATGGCTATTTGTGCGATGTTAAAGGGTTAGTTCACCCAAAAATGAAAATTCTGTCATTAATTACTCACCCTCATGTCGTAGACCTTGGTTCATCTTCAGAACACAAATTAAGATATTTCTGAAGAATCCGAGAGGTATAGGACTCATCCATAGACAGCAATTTAACCTACACTATCAAGGTCCAGAAAGGTACTAAAGACATCGTTAAAGCCGTCGACGTGACTGCAGTGGTTCAACCTTAATTTTCTGAAGCGATGAGAATACTTTTTATGTGCAAAAACAAAAATAACGAATTTATTCATCAATATCTTCTCTTCCCTGTCAGTCTCCTACGTTGTTTATGTTCAGCGCTTCCAGGTTCTACATCAGAATGCTGACTCATTATTGGCCGGCTCCTGTGTCAGCATCACACGCATGCGTCGTGCTGCTCACGTGTGCAGCTTCGGCCAATACTGAGCCACATTCGGACGAAACACAGAAGCCTTCACTGTGCTTACTGCGTAAGGATAACGACAGGGAAGAGTTGAATAAAGTCGTTAGTTTTGTTTTGTTTTTGCGCACAAAAAGTATTCTCGTCGCTTCATAACATTAACCACTGTAGTCACATGGACTGTTTTAACGATGTCTTTAGGACCTTTCTGGACCTTGAAAGTGTCAGTTAAATTGCTGAGTCATATACCTCTCGGATTTCATCAAAAATATCTTAATGTGTGTTCCGAAGATGGACTTACATGTGTGGAACGACATGAGGGTGAGTAATTAATTACAGAATTTTTATTTTTGGGTGAAGTAACCCATTAAACAAGTCAGGTGAGACGGGCGTGATGACATGCAACTTTATTCTCTTGACTTCTCACTCCTCCTCTAGGGGGTGATAGATAACCATATACAAATATAAATAAATAATCAAAAACAAATTTACTGAGCCCCGCACATGACATGCAGGAAAAAAAAATAGTGGGCTAAATCGTGCGCTCAATTTACTAATTTGTTCGCATTACAAGTAACGCGAGTTGTGTAATCAGATTACTTTTTTCAAGTAACTAGTAAAGTAACGCATTTCTTTTAAATTTACAACAAAATATCTGAGTTACTTTGTTTTCCCATTTATTTTGACTGACACCTCTTCTGTCCCCATGTTGAGAGAAATCGGGAATAAGTGCAGAGTCGTTGTGTGCATTGTGTAAACATGATGGTTATTCTAGACTAGTTCTAGACTAAATGTGAGCATACATTTACTTATTTACTTCTCCTGCGTCCTATTCTTCTGTATTCCAGAATGGCAGCACAGCTGAAAGGCTTGTTTGTTTGAGCTGCGCCCTTTACTGTACAGGCGTGAATTTGCATTTCCTTCAGTCTGAGGCTTATTCTTTTCACTTTTGGTGTGAAATGGCCTTTACATTTGCCAAAAACTTTTAATATAACGGCCCAGCCCAAATGAGAAAAAGTAACGCAAAAGTAACATAACGCATTACTTTCCATAAAAAGTAACTCAAAGTAATGCAATTTGTTGCTTTTTTTAGAGAGTAATGCAATATTGTAGTGCATTACTTTTAAAAGTAACTTTCCCCAACACTGTTTACAATTGTATGTTTTTCCACTGTAAAAAAAAAAAAAAAAAAAAATCCTCGTAAAATTTACGGTAAAAAAACAGCAGCTGTGGTTGCCAGAACTTTACTGTAAAAAATATGGTAGCAATGTTTTAGGTTTTACGGGACAGCACTTAGTTAACAGTTTAAAACCATATAATTTAAAGGTTTATATTGTAATAATTACAGTTCATTACTTTATTTTACACACTGTAAAAAATTCTGTTAAATTTCTGGTTAAAAAAAACGTACTTCATTAACTGATATAATGTTAATTTACCAACCTATTGAATTACTAATATGTTTTGTACCTTTGTTATAAACTGACAACCACCAAACACAGTGGTGATGATGAGTCACATGATGAATCAAAGCTCATCACAAGCAGTTTTTCCACAAGCTGAGAAGGACAGTACTAATATATATAGTGCTCAGCGTAAATGAGTACACCCCCTTTGAAAAGTAACATTTTAAACATTATCTCAATGAACACAAAAACAATTTCCAAAATGTTGACAAAACTAAGTTTAATATAACATCTGTTTAACTTATAACATGAAAGTAAGGTTAATAATATAACTTAGATTACACATTTTTCAGTTTTACTCAAATTAGGGTGATGCAAAAATGAGTACACCCCACAATAAAAACTACTATATCTAGTACTTTGTATGGCCTCCATGATTTTTAATGACAGCACCAAGTCTTCTAGGCATGGAATGAACAAGTTGGCGACATTTTGCAACATCTATCTTTTTCCATTCTTCAAGAATGACCTCTTTTAGAGACTGGATGCTGGATGGAGAGTGATGCTCCACTTGTCTCTTCAGAATTCCCCATAGGTGTTCGATTGGGTTCAGATCAGGAGCCACTGAATCACTTTCACCCTGTTCTTCTTCAGAAATCCAACAGTGGCCTTAGATGTGTGTTTAGGATCATTGTCATGTTGGAAAAGTGCACGACGACCATGGGCACGGAGTGATGGTAGCATCTTCTCTTCAGTACAGAGCAGTACATTTGTGAATTCATGATGCCGTCAATGAAATGCGGCTCCCCGACACCAGCAGCACTCATGCAGCCCCACATAAGGACACAGCCACCACGTTTCACTGTAGGCACCATGCATTTTCCTTTGTATTCCTCACCTTTGCGACGCCATACAGTTTTGAAGCCATCAGTTCCATAAGCATTTATCTTGGTCTCATCACTCCAGAGTATAGAGTCCCAGTAGTCTTCATCTTTGTCAGCATGGGCCCTGGCAAACTGTAGGCGGGCTTTTTTGTGCCTGGGCTTTAGGAGAGGCTTCTTTCGTGGACGGCACCCGTGCATGCCATTCCTCTGCAGTGTACGTCGTATTGTGTCACAGGAAATAGTCACCCCAGTTTGGCTTTCTGCTTCTTTAGATAACTGCAGTGAACTTGCATGCCGATTTTCTTCAACCCTTCTCATCAGAAGACGCTCCTGTCGAGGTGTTAACTTCTGTGGACGACCTGGACGTCTCTGTGAGATGGTTGCAGTTCCATTTTTTTTTTATTTTTGTACCACTTTTGCTACAGTATTCTGACTGATAAGTAAAGCTTTGCTGACTTTCTTGTAGCCTCCACCTTTCTGGTGTAAAGAAATTATTTTCTTTCTCAGGTCTTGTGACATTTCTCTTCCATGTGGTGCCATTGCTGACAGCATGAAATGGGAAGGGGTTTTAACACCCTTTTATAGCCAACTGTCTGCTGGAAACCTGTGTAATGAATAATTAGACTCACCTGTGGTTGAATTCTTGTTAAATTAGACATTTGTAGTTTAAAATTTAGCTTTGCTCAGGAGACTTGCGGTGGGGTGTACTCATTTTTGCATCACCCTAATTTGAGTAAAACTGAAAATTTTGTTCTCGAAGTTGTATTATTAACCTTACTTTCATGTTATAAGTTAAACAGATGTTATATAAAACTTAGTCTTTGTCAACATTTTGGAAATTGTTTTTGTGTTTATTGAGATATTGTTTAAAATGTTACTTTTCAAAGGGTTGTACTCATTCACGCTGAGCACTGTAGAAGGTGCACACAGTGTCATTCACACAAACACTAAACACCATCATGGTAACACATGAAATTTTAAAAATGCAATAAATATTAATTTAACAACATTAGATGTAGCATAAAACCCTAATGTACATAACTGATTAGGAAAAATGTCAATTTACAGTTTTCACTGTAAATTATATAATGAGTTGTTATTTTTCACTTCCAAAAACTGTATTTTACCGCAAAATTACATTAAATGTACCGTTAGATCTATTACAGTTATTCACCATATATAGTGCGGAAACATTAGCATTTTTACAGTCTTTATCCAATTATTCTTTTGTCTTCTGTTCATGTAACCCACACAATTCATTCATTCATTCATACATACACAAAAAGGACAACTATACAAACTGCCAACTCTGAAGGCTTGATGCAAATACACTGTTTTTGTCTTGCTGTAACATGTCAGTCAACAACAATAAAATAATGACTAAAGCTGCAAGATATAAACCAAACAAAATAATACATTATTGTAATAAAAAAAAAAAAAAATTGTAATCGAACTATATTTCCCCCCCAGAAACTGCATCTGAAGTGGCATTTACTGTATTGATATATTTACACAGACTGTTTAATGCAGCTCAGAGTGGTAGCATGAATGCACTTAGAATTGCATAAGTAATCCTATGATATTAATAGCTTATGTTTTAAATGGGTATTAATGGGTTATAAAATGAATACTGAAATATGAAATTATTTTTAAAAAATGAAATGAAATGATACTCTAAAAAAAAATGAAACCAGTAGGTGGGGGCAAATTACTGTTTTAATGAGTGAGTCATTATTCATTCAAAGATTCATTTAAACGGCCGATTCATTACTGGATCACTTGATCCGTTAAAGAACACTGATTCATTCAGTAATGAAATACTGCTGTGTGTTGCTCAGAGATGCACAACAGTTCTGCTGCGGCTTTGTTGGAGCTATTTTCGTTGTGAAATTGAACAAAGACTATATTGACAATATTGTGTCTAAAATGTACCACAAAATTAACTTCTTGTTTATTGGTGTATATGTAATCAATATCACATTTGCAATCATGCAGATATTCAGGAAAACATATCACTCTTGCTCATCTGATATTGCTAAACTATCAGATTATACAAATATAAGACAAAAACCCATACATAAATTATACTATAAATTAACATGTAAAACAGACAGCCCTAAATGTAATATTCATATACAGCATCACACCACGTGATGCTTATTAGGCTTGTTCGACTTCATGTAGCGCTGCACAGACCGATCAGCGTCTGACTTGAAGCAGTGCATGCCAGGTAGAAATTTTGTCCCACTTGAGACACCACTGACGTCACGTGACTGTGACGTATGGCATCAAAGTACCGCGAGAGCGATTCGAGTCCAGTCGGCTGAGTCAGCCGGCACAGTTTCTCAAGAGACACAATTCTCTTTCACAATTGGCTGGATTCACCACATGACAACAATCACGTGTGTTTCGTGTTTATTCTCAAAAATTTTTATAACATTTAAAGCTCTTTTCCTGTAGTCACGATGTTATATTGTGTCATGTTTATCAAAAATAAAACGGATAAAAACGTAGACCCCAATTTTGTATTTAAATAGTATAGGCTTATGTTGAACTTTATTTTTGTACAAACAGACGCTGTAAGCAGTACATAAAGTATTGAATGAAAATGTCTCTGAAACATCAGTGTATTTGACAAATATTGCATTTATTTCACTTCAGCTGTGATAAAGTATGCAAACACAGCACGAGCGTCACTACGGGAGGCAGAAAGTGTCCGACTTCACATCTCTGTTTTCAGCTCTTCCCCAACTGCAAGCGGCAACTCTCACCGATCGGTTACAGCCAGTTGCAGCTGATGTCGAACACACCTATTGCCATCTACTTCCAGTCTAAAGGAATGACATATATATATGGTTAACGCTGACTGGCCAATGCAGTCGTAAGCTCCTTTCACCAATGAGAAACCTTTCGGTACGCCCCAGGATAACCTTGCGTAAGAGTGTTAGGCCTAAGATAAAGAGAGACAGTTTCACATCCACTGCCTTAGCATCATGTACTGGATTTTTACACATTTTGCATTGTGCTTCACTGTCCTGAAAGGGAACAGTAAGTCCTAGAACTGTCTCTTTCATCCAGACTACAGGATCTGCACAAGGACCAGATGTTAAATGAAAGCTGAAGCGGTACTGACAGAAAAAAAAACAAGACAAAAGTTGTCTTATACAGTTTATACAGCTGACTGGCTAATCCATGCCACCTATTGAAAAGATCTGATTGGACAACACAGGAAGTGCTACCAAACATCTCTGATATATTAAAAAAAAAAATAAATAAATAAAGTTTCTTGATGTGGTAAAAACTTACACACAATAAAACACCACCTGCTGCAATAAGAGCCCACATATGTGCACAAAAAAGAAAAACAACAACAACAACAAAAAAACAAAAACACATGAGCCAAGAACAAGTCCTGACAGGACATTTTCTTTACAAACTATACATAAAGGAAACCAATGTCTGCCTAATTGTACTGTACATTATTTTGAAACGTAGTTCTGATGTGCATTACATACAAGGTAAAAATATAAAAAGCTAAATATTTAAGTGAATTAATAGATGCCGGTCTCTTATTTAACAACTAATAAAATCAAATCATTTAAATAAAATAACAACAACAAAAACAACTGAAAATAAAAGTCAATTAAAATAAACATATTACAATCATAATCTTAATAATAATACAAATGAAAATATATAATAATAATTTAAATACAATCTTTAAAATAAAGTTAAATAAAAATAAATCAATTTAAATAAAATAAAAATATGTAAATGAAATAAAGTAAAAATAAATAGCTGCAAGCTGCAATCATATTAAATCATATTAGCTCATATATACAAAAATGATTTTTGATTCTTGAACTTGTTTAACCCCCATTTCACTTACACAAGGATGGATGTCTGTGACATTTCTCGCAGACATTACCATTTAACTGGGAAAAATAGCGATTGAATATTACATACATTAAAATTAAACCACCATGACAATGAAACTGTATCTCACACACACAAACACACACACACACAGAAGGGCCAAGTTGAAATATCAATGTTAAGCAGACCCTTAACATTTATTCCTAACATAACCGTCCCTTCGTTAACTCATTTATCATTTAACATCTTCAGTCCCACATGAATCATTTAGACTCAATTTGCATACTTTTAGCATTTAAGTGCTTCTTAACCTCTACAAATACCTAGAGAATTGGCTCTGCATGGCAAATATTAGTAACTCCATATTCTTGGAAAAAAATATATGGATTCAATATATGAAATATATGGATTCATTTAAAACAAGAAAACAAAACACTAAAATGAGTTTTCTGTTGCAGGCCCTCAGGAGGAAACGTTTCCAGCAAACCAATTTTCACGGCAAACATGAAAATAATTTTTTTAACAACTCCCAGTCTAATCTCCTCTGGCTGTGTAAGTCCGACTTTCATTTAACATTCACAATTACAGCTAAAAATAAACGCTGTGGTAACCCACAGTTCAACTCTGTGGTCGCAATTTAACTGCACAAAACAAATAAAGCCCGATTTATGAGACAAATACAAGCTGCTAAAAACAATGGATAATTAAACAAACACTGTTTTTGTTTCCAAATTAAAATTTTACATCAAGGGGCACGTCAAATAAAACCACAGGGCAGACTGTGAAAACATTATTGGAAGATTAAATATTAGCAGTTGAATGTACAAATCGGTGTATGTACACTATTATCTGTTAGAGTAATATGGAAATGATTCATAAAGTAGCTTTGTTCTGAAGAAAAAAATACTTGCTTCAGTCTCTAAGAAGGAGGGGGAAATAAGACCACAATATCTTATGATACTCCAAAGAACACTTAAATACATTAATATTGGGTAAATGAACATTTTACTTTCTACAGATAATGTCTTATATACAATAGTCTTATGTAAACATCGCTCAAATTCATCAGATCAGGGTCAGATGAATCCAAAACCCTTAATTAAACAGGGCTTCCTTAAGACCAATTATTCAACTAATCGTGCAGACAAACCTCATAGCTGCTTTAAAGAAAAAACAGAGAAAACAAGCTTGAAAATGAATGTCAAAAATAAAAGGGCTTGACCTGCTCTGAGAACATCAAATTAAAATGTTCCTGTTGAATAAGTTCACAGAGTCCCCACACCTCTAATGGGCTCGTATGTGCAACTAATGTTTCGCTGTGTCAGCTGCAAACGAGTGTTATTCATCACAAGACAATTTGCAAAGAAATGCACAATATCAGGGTGAAAACGATATTAAAGGTAGGGTAGGCAATTTTTTTCCATTAACACTTTTTGTTATACTGGTTGAAACTTTCTTCACATCCTGATAGCAATCATTAATAGAAGTGGTCTGAATATTAAGAAATGTACATCTTCTGTGGAAGTCTCAGGACCAAAAAATGTTCATCCAATCGTTGCATTCGGTCCTGACAACATGCGTATTTCCATACCTCCAAGCTCCCTGCTCGCGCAGACATCACACGTCATCAGCACGTTCAATGAGGCTATGCAGAGTTGTAGACAGTCAGTCACAGAGTGCCGCAAACAAACAGCAGCCACCTTTACAGTTCCTCCTGAACCAAAACAATGAGCTTATGCTGCCATAATTACCGTAATTAAGAGATGAAACCTCAAGAATCAAGGAGGCAGTAGACAGTAGTTGCAATTGTCTATGGCTCGTTCAGCAAGGCAAGTTATTCTTGGCGAGACTATTAGCTATACTTTGCAAACTTTAACTTGTGCAGTAAAATTTTCTTCAAGCTTTTGCTTTACTATGGCAGTAGTTGAAATTAGCCATACTAGACTACATTGTTAGCTATACTTGGCTAACATGTTTAGCAAGATTCTCTTCAGTGCTAAACCATGCTATTGTTAACATGTTAGCAAATTAGCATTTTCTGTATTTTCTTAGGGTTTACAGTGAAGTAAATAACTCATTTGATTTGCAAGAACTTAAAATAAAAAAATTAACTAAATATTTTATGTTAATTGCTATCAAAATGTATGAGTTAGCTAACTCAGTACTTCATGTTAAGAGCCATTAACATGCATGAGTACTACAAACTCAAAACTTGATAGTTCTGCTTACTTAAAACTGGGAACATCATAACTCAAAAAATTTGATGTAACTGATTACCCCAGTTAGCCCAACTTATTTGGGTTTACAATGCAGACTGTTTCTTTACTACATCAGTAGTTGAAATTAGCTATTCTCTGCTCTGTTAGCTAATAGTGTTACTGTCGCTATACTTTGCTAACTTTAACTTCGACAGCAAAATTCTCTTTAAAATGTTGCTTTACTTCAACTTTGCCAAGAAAGACACTCTCAAATCTTTTGCTTTATTATGGCAGTAGTTGAAAATAGCTGTTTTTGGCTGCTACTGTTAGCTATACTTTGTTGACTTTAACTTCCACAGCAAAATTATCTTTAAACTTTTGCTTTACTATGGAAATACTTGACCTGAAAGAGACAACAGACAGTTGAAGCGGTTTACGCTAATGCCGACTAAAGCATCCCTTACAGCAACACAGTGAATTCATACTTGCATTCAGTCGCAATGAAATGTGAAACAGAAGTTGTGCAGCTCAATTGCGTTCATAGAACCAGACCTAGAAAGACGCATTTCCAATTTTCTGTCCTTCTTAAAGTCCCACATTGTAAATCAAACTAGACAGTCAAATCTTCTGTAATCCGTCTTTACTCAACCCTGCTTCAAAACCCCATTCATTTGCAGGCAATAACGCTGCACAGATGGGCCCTCCTGACAGAAGATCATTAAAGCGATGGATTAAATCGTTTTCTCTCTTGTAATGCACTCAATAAAGATCAATGCTTCAATAGAAACAGTTTTCAGGCTTAAAAACCACAACTAATATTTTATATAATTCAACTCACAGAATAGAGAAAACGATTAAAATTATTATTTGTACAACTACTGCAGTTGCACTGCAAAAATAAAAAAGTAAGCTATTCATTAGCATTAGTATTAGCATTCTTAATCTTAACGACCCCTTGAGAAAATGAACCATGGTTTTACTACAGTAAGTAACCATGGTTTAACTATGATTTAGCAGTACAACCATAGTAACTACAAAAATAACTATGGTTTTACTACGGCATTTGCAGTAAAACCATAGTAACTAAAAATAACCATGGTTTTACTACAGGTTTAATAATGATTTTAGCAGTAAAACCATAATAAACACAAAATTAAATATGGTTTTATTATAGTGTGTGTACTACTGACTCATTTATACTGAGGGAGAAATAATGCTAAGCATGATTTTATAAAGAAAACATTTTGTTTCCAAAACTGTTCTGAAAGCAAACAAATTATTAAGATCAGCAATAAGACTTTACAGCTGCTCAAAACTTGAAATCTATCATGTAAAGTTGAATTCCTCGACTAACATTATTAGTGTACTTGAGGGAAATATAAACTACAACAGGGTAAAATACTGACCCTTTAAAGAAAAAGTGCACTCAGGCCTCTCATGCAGCCCCATGAGTCAAAAATGATGAATCATGCTTCGTGACCTGATGATTCAGCTAGAGACGCTAGATATGTCTTTGCCAACAGCTGGCTTGTGACTAAAAAAAAACAGTTAAACTACAAATGCATCTCATCATGAAGACAACAGCCACTTCACCACAAAGACTCTGCTAAATGTCCACCTGCTGCAACACTGTTTTATGTTAATATTGTTCAGATCACCTGCTCCTGGTTTATTAATTAGCTTCGGTTTATTAAAGGGTCACGGTTTGGCTGGTTAACATGGCCTATTTAATTCAATGCTGGAACTACACCAAGTTTTGCATCTTTTAAAGATGCAAAATACGCATTACTGGAGAGCTGGAGGGCTTCTGGTTTTGACTAAGACTACATTTGCCAAAGCAGTAGAGCGCACTGTATGGAAATGTATCCCACAATGCAATGTGCTTAACCCTCTACACTGTAAAAAAAAAAAAAAAAAAAGATGATCAATAAGTCATGGCAACATATAAGTTTTTTTAAAATCAAAATTGACAATTCTTATTTTTATATGGAATATTGCCGTATGTATAAACATGAGATCACAGCAATAGCAGACAACAATCCAATGACCCAATCAATTCCCAGTGGACAAAATCAAGTCAATTTTTCTTGTTCGAGAAGCCGTTTCACTTGGATATACATCAGTATAGGGAAGAAAAGAGACTATCACACAACTTCCATTTCATGCCATTTTTAACCTGGATGAAATAACCATGTACTCTTGAGATAACTGGTTAGCACTTGTTGAACTAAATACACAACAAAGTGAAGTCATGCAACAAGGTAGCATAGCACAGTTTGAAAAGTTTGTTTGCATACCGTTTCATGGAAAAGAATGCAGTATATACTGCGTAGTATGCAGTACTCCATTTTTGAAGTTGGATTAAATAATGAGCCATGGAGATTCATTCATCACACTGGAAATGAAAGGTCAAGTCGGGTACATTGTATTCTTGGATATAGTATCCAATGCAGTACGCACGGCATGTCAAACGGATTTTCGGAAAACGCAGTATGCCATCCTTGTATTCAATACAAACTGAAAATCTGCATATTGTGCATACTAATTCGCATAAATAATAGTTCAAGGTCCTAAACTCTGCTAAACTCAACCTTGTGGCAAACCAAAAAGCAGTGTTTATCAATTTTTTTCTTTTACTAAAATTAATTTTAAAAATATGTAAATATGAGGTCAGTGTTGCCAACTATTTTCAATGGAAATTAGCTAAAGCCTACTCAAAAAGTCGCTATGTCGCTAGATGACGTCATGCGCCAACTGTCGGCAGTTTACATCTGTTTTCTCTCCTAATCTCCACTCACATACTGTAATTTTAATATAATATAGCCGAATGTCCAATAAAACTCTTCTCATTTACACATTTTCTGTCAGACAACGGAATAAGTGTGACATACTGACTGACTACATGTTAACCAGCAATCCAAAAAGTCCCTCGATTTGGTGACAGTAGCTTTTTTTTTTGAAAAACAAAAATTCACTAAAGGGGTCTGAACATTCACTAAATTGGCAGCACTTTATGAGGTAAAAACAACCACAGAGGACTCACCAATAAACACAGGGTTAAGATTCCAGCATAAGGCACCAGCAAAAACATCAAATACTAATTGACAAACAGGTGGAAAAGAGAAACCAACAAGAGACAAAAATAATTTTTTCAAAATAAAAGACATTCATTATTTGGAATACAAATTTTTCACAAGTTCTTGAGGAAAAGTCAGATCATATATACAGTATTTATATATATATATATATATATATAGTATTTACTACTTCCCTGAAGAAGCTGCAGAGATATTTAAGTATATTCTACTTCTACATAACAAAATATCAATTTCAAAAATATTAATTGAATTATTCTGCTTCCAAAATTTTGTGATGGTTGTGTTTACGTCCCTCAGTTTTCCTGGATCTCAACATCACTGAGCAACTGTGCAGAAAAGCACAAATGTGCAGAGCATGCTGGGAAACCAAAGAGGAGTTAAGAGCAGTGGGAAGATTCACTTCAGGACAAACCAAAGATTAATGCATCACTAAACTATCAAAGACTACAAGAAGTCATTGATGTGAAAATGTAAACTACTGAACAGTACAGATAGTTAAATGTGTTAAAATGATCTTTAACAGGGCCGCATTAAATAATATATAATTTAAAATATTAGTAATTCATGCTTTATTATTATTTATTTCCATTAATATATTTATGAATTGAAATAAACAATAAAATATTAAAATAAATACTAAATATTATATTAAATAATAAAAATATATTATTTATTGTCATTTTTATAATGCCTCTTTTTTGCTTAATAAAAAAGCACATTTTTCAAAGGGTATAAGGGTGATATTAATGCAGCTTAAGTGCAATTAGTGATATAGACTTAAAGAAATTTAGCATTTCCCCATCCTGATTCTAAACTGTTGATGGAAAATGGGCTGCCGCTCAGCAATTCAGCAAGATCATCTAACCAAAGCCTTCAAAACCAACCCAGAAACAGGAAATGATGATGATCCAAACCAGTAAAAAGCTTTAAACCTAGTCTTAAACATCAACCAAACTTAAAAGCGTTCTGAGTTCTGTATTCTGTTTTACTTTTGATTGTGTATTTTGTTTTTTTCCTTTCATTTAATCAGACCAGGTTCAGTTCCACGTCTTTGCGCACCTCATTTCTTTACTTGGAGAATTTATACTCGCCCGGGCAAGAGTTTTACATTGTTTTTCTTAAAACAAACTATGATTGGAATCCAAACAAAAGGGGCAAAGCCATTTTCAGCATCAGTATGGAAAAGCAACAGACAGACTCACTTAAATGACTATTTGTATTAATTGTTCACAACTGGGGTCCTTTAATTAATGTTAATTTTTTACCTTTTATGACAACATGAATATAGGGCTCCAGACTGTGACCAAATATATATTATTAATATAAATATATAAGAATATATATATATATATATATATATATATATATATATATATATATATATATATATATATATATATATATATATACACACATACACATCTTAATCACATTTCAAAATAAGTACTTTTCATTAGATTATATTACATTTTAAAATACTCAGACTACAGTTACTTTTGATTACATGATTATACATTAGTCTCACAATGGCAGAAGATTATTCATAATTCACTAATTCTACTTCTTTGATATCTTTTAAATTTTCCTTTCTAAAAAACCTACAGCAATATACATTCAAAAGGTCTTCCAGGTTTGTGGAATTGCACACACAGACGAGCCTCTAGTCATGAGCCTATCACTGAAAACTGAGACCCACGCAACATTTGATCAGTGGATTTACAGAAATTATTTCACTTTTAAGAAGTATTTTCCCAACATTTAAAATCTAATCGGCCCTTGATGAACACCATAATTATTATTTGAATTAACACTCAGTGAGTCATTTAATTAACCACATATTACTGTCTTTAAAAGGCTTTTGTCTTTCAAACACATTAAAATGTACAAATTCAGGTCAATTTCATATTTACGAGCAATGCGGGGATTCCACACTTTTTTATGTCCGCTGAACCTTTTTGACATAAAATATTTATTTAAAGTAAGCCCTTAGATTTTAAGTTAACAAGGTTAGGTCAATAATACTTAAGTTCACGGTTCTCTGATGTCAGTTAATGATCACATGACATGCAGGTTTTGAAAATTATTTTGATTGTTTATATTTTAAAATTATTTATTTTAATTTGACATTTTTATGAATTATTAAATATCTTTTCATTAAACTCATGAAACCCCTGCAATTCCTTCACAAACTCCAGTCTGGGAAAACCTGACTTAATGTAATATTTAATGAACTTCATGTTGTGGATGGAATATTCCAAAGAATGGAATATATTTTCTTTCTCTTTGTAAATTTATATCAATATGGTACACTATTATTCCTGTTCAAGTCAATGTGATAAACGAGTTAGGTTAAAAGTAATCAAAAAGTATTCAGAATACATTACCTAAAATGAGTAATCTAGATTACGTTACTAAAAATGTTTTGGTTTTTGTCATGTAATTTGAAATCAGTAACTGCCTACAATTTGTAAATAATCTACCCAGCACTATATATATATATATATATATAAAATAGTGGAATGCATGGCATGTGATCTCAGATATAGGACACTGCTGGCTCTCATGAGGGCATGACAAAAGCATTTGGGACAGATGCTCCATTCACTTCAGCGTCCAAAAACTCATCAGTCAGTGCATTTGTTTGCAAGTCAGTTTGTCTGGTTAGCAATTTAAATAAAACAAAAGACAACATCAAACGCATCAGTATCTAAGTCCAATTTGAATCTCATGGATGCTGAACTGTAGATCACGGACCATCCACTGCATTCATCTCTTTATTTGATAGGCTACAGGGATCTTTGAGCATTGGTAAAACACAAGATAATGTAAATCAAATGGATGCATATATATATATATATATATATATATATATATATATATATATATATATATATATATATATAGGCCTAATTTCTGAGCACGAATAGCCTAAATGTGAATATTACTCACAGTACGATTGATATCCTAGAGATGAATCCTGATGAACAAAAAGCCTCCAATGAACAGCACGAAATAAAAGGAATAAAAGATAAATGCCGAATGCAATGTGTTACAAAGCAAGCGTGCAGCTCTCGTCGACACCCGTTGAATTAACGCACGCGGAGCATCGCTGCCTATGACACCGCCAGTCATTTAATTATGCGTGTTTGCATCTGTGATACGAATAGAGTGATGATACGGAGTACTAACTGATGTCGACACCGGATTGGCCAAATAGTGGGCGGGCTCTTTACTCACTGCCGTTTGATTGGTGGATCAGAGCTTGAAGGCCCAAATTCTCGCGCTGATTGGTCAGAGAGGCAGTCGTATGGTTTCATTTAAAAGGAGAAACTTATAGAGCTGTAAAACTCGAGCAAAAAATGTTTTTTTTATAACATAAATATTATATGTTTTACTTTTATGTAGGCTTAAACCATGATGGATATGTCGATGATCTATCATAGTTAAACATTAGATAGATAGATAGATAGATAGATTGATTGATTGATTGATTGATTGATTGATTGATTGATTGATTGATTTGAGCCACAGAAACA
Organism: Hypophthalmichthys nobilis; assembly: GCA_037950665.1. Lineage (NCBI taxonomy): Eukaryota > Metazoa > Chordata > Actinopteri > Cypriniformes > Xenocyprididae > Hypophthalmichthys > Hypophthalmichthys nobilis. Next base: position 34,547,927 of record CM075476.1, read on the forward strand.
TCTTAAAGCAGTCTGTTATCCTGCCAAAAGCCCACACAATGAACACTCTCCACTTTTAAATCTCTTCTTGGGTGTTTTTTCGTTTTCTTTTTCATTTATGCATTCTTATTAAAACTAAATTTGATATATTCCATATAAAGAAATTGACTTATATACAGAAATACTTACTTAAAGAAACGATTTATATTATAAATAAAATATTTATTTTAAAATAATATTTTGATTATAATTTAAGTAATATAAAATATTTGTATAGGTTTTTATTTATTTATTTAAGCACACTTTCTTTAAAGACTAATGAAAAATACACCTATAAGGGATATATTCAGAATAGCTTTCTACCATACTAGCTTCATGCATACTTCTCTGGCCAAAATGTGCAGTACACAACTACAGCGCACCGCATGGAAAAACATATTCCACAATGCAATAAATGCACTCAACTTACTTTAATGCAAAACTGGATTGAAACACAAAATAATAATTGCTTTTCGTATATGGACGCCACTTGCTGAAATAAGTTGTTGCACTGCACACTTTAAAAAACAATAGTGTCTGACTACATGCTTGCTGCATGATTGTTTTGCATTTCAAACTGGGTTTAAACAAATATAGGCTTTAATACATATAATAAGTACAGAAACATTTATTTCTATAAATAATGCAAATTATTTCTATAAATAATGCAAATTTCGAGACTCCTGATAAAGACTCGTGAGTTGTGTAGATCAGGACAAACACTCGCTGTATCTCCTGACCTCGTGTGTGACTCATGTGAGGGGGAATTATGGGGAGGCGTCACTTTTGGTTAAGCATTCGATCTACTGAAGGATGAAGAGGAGACGAGGAGGAATCACAAAACGGGCACGCGAGCAGAGGCCGCCTCCATAAACTGACGCATATTGCTTTATATAACAGCCAGTTCGTTATTTCAGAAACGCTGCAATAATTAAGACCACATATCTCACTCCACACACATGCCATAAGTCTAATGATTATCTATGATATATAACTTTAAAGATAAATGAAAAGTTTGTAATCCTGGAACATGTGTTGATTTCATACTAAAACCATAATGAAAATGAAGCTATATACAGTCAAACTAAAAATTATTCAGACATTTTTTATATATATTTACTAGTGGGTGCAGGACACTATAGTTCATTTATGAAAGTGAGGATTGCAAAATAAACTGTGACATATTATACCTAAAAATTCTTCATACAGTGGACTACCAGTAAAATTGATAAAAAATTTGGGACCAAAACTTATTCAGACACTTTGACCTGACCATGTTTTGCTTAAGTGTTATCTGACATAATTAAGATTTTTTTTTTTTTTTTTCTGACACTGTTGAACTCTGAGATCTTGTCATATTTTATTACATTTTTTTTTAAACTATAGTCAATAAACTGTATTAATGAATGAAATGTTCAAGGTGTCTGAATAAATTCTGGTTTGACTGTATATACACTGCAAACAAATAAAATAAAGTAAAATAAAAAATGTGAGGTTGAGAAACACAATGGTTATAGATGATTAGATAGAGAGATATAGATAGATAGATAGAATGAAAATATAAGCTAATATAGTGCATATATTTAGTGAAATGCTCCCCTCTAGAGTTCATTTCTTTAGTGAACTAACATGCTGTGGACCATAAATGCCTTGCCAGAGGTAAATATAATGCTGTGAGATATTATTTTATTGATGTATTTCCACGGTTGAAACACTGGTTGAGAGATTACACGTAAACATATCTATGCATAGATTGTCTGTTCTTCTTCTTCTGCACTTTTTCCCGTTGTGGCGGTTAGCAAACAGCGTTGCATTACCATGCGCCCCCTTCTGGATTGGAGTGTGAATAGCCTGTGACTGACTGTATTCATCGTCTGACTGACTGTATGCTCTGAACTGTGACGTCTGTCCCGTGACGAATATATTTACCATTACACCCCAGATAGATAGATAAAATGATAAAACTGTGTGCTATGATTAAGGCAAAATATAGATTCCAGGGGGCAAAAAAAAAAAAAAAATATATATATATATATATATATAATTTCTGATACTGATACTGGTGAGAAGATATTAAGGTGGAAATTATGCTTTTTCTATTTCTTTTCTTTTAACTGCTTGTCATTGAAATCAAACACTTTCCACAATCAAATATCTTACCTATAATAAATGAATTAGAGAGCACATTTGTGTGGATGAACATCATCTTATATCTACACCCGCATTCACCCATTTGATAACGTTGCCTGTTTAAGAGCAGCCGAGCATTTGACAGGGTCGCGAAGTGGATCTAGATGAGATCCAAGAAAAGTTCCTCCTCAATATCAGACATCCAAGAGCTCTGATCTGCAGTCTGCACTCATGAAGCGATTAAGAGAAGTCAGGTTAATGACAGGGTTCAGGTTCCCATGTCTCCTTTATCTCTGAAAAGTGCTGCTGCCGTTTCCTTCTTTTTACAACGTGTTGCCATAGAAATACAGAGGCACATGCTAAATGACTGATATATCAGATCTTGCTTTAATTAGAGCCTTTTGTCTGTGATATTCCAGCAAGTGGAAATTCATGAACAAATGCAGCAGGTAGAGTAACTTTCCTAATAAGAAATACACATTTTTCAGTGTAAATCTATGGGATTTTTTGCCTGTTTTATCAGGTCATGCTGGTCTTAGGAAATGCCCCAAATAAAAAAATATCTGCATAATCATTTTCCACTGGATTTATTTCAATCTTGCCAAAAGCATGTGAAATAGACAGAGTGAAAACACTCATTAAATATCTGATAACATGACCACCTAAACAATTTATTTTACACTTAGACTTTTTGAAATTACACAGAGGAACTGCAATACACTGTTTCCTCCATAGTGTTTAAGCAGTGCCAGATAATGCAAATTATGCAAATCTTGGGATTCTTTTTCGCTTTCATAATCTATTATGAAGTACAAAACAGATTTGACTGCATTCATTTGTTTCGATGTACCAGCATATAATAAGATACAGTTTTTGTAGTCTAACAAGCGGGCGGCGCTCCAGAGTTGCGATTAACTCTGTTCCTCTTCCTGTTTGAGACGTTTTCGCAGATGATCACCAATTGCAGCCAGAGGGTTGGTCTTGAAGGCAAGATTTTTCATGGCTTCGTTGAAGTGAGATGCTTCCGTCTCGCTGGGGAAAAAAAAAAGATTAAAATTTGACTTTGTTAAAATAATCTGTGCACAATAAAAATGTTATGTGACAAAACCAAGAATGCTTACAATGGTGAACAAGCAGACCTGCTAAATTTATCTCAGAAAGTAAATAAATTATAACGTAACTTAGTAAGTAACTAAATTATATATTTATGTACATATTTAGTATAAAGAAAATTAGGTATATTTGTATAACCCAAGACATTTCAGTAACATTACTTACATGGCAATTATATGTCCGGTTACTGTATTTAAATATTTCAATTTAATTTAATATAAATTAAATAAATAATTTATAATAATACGGTTTTTTACATTTAAATTAAATTGTTTAAATAATATATACATATTAATTTATATTAATATTTATATTAAATAAATTTATATATAAATTTGTAAAATAATTTATTGTTTTTTTCATTAAGATAAATGTGACCTAGACATATTTTTGACAGGATTTTTTTGAGATTTTCCCATTAACCACTAGGTTTTTGTTGCATGGTTATTGTATTTAAATACTTTACTTTAATATAAATTAAATAAGTAATTTATAATATTAAAATGTATAATAACAATTAAATTGTTTATAATAATAGTAGTTTAAATAATAATAAAGTAGTTTAAATAATACGTTTTGCATTTAAATTATATATATTATTTAAATAATATAATATATAAAATAATTTATATATCGTTTGTAATAATTTATTGTTTTTTCATTAAAGTAATGCGCTTAATTGTCATGACAATGCAAAAAAAGAAAGAAAAAAGAAAGTCATAATATACATAAAATAGGCTTTAGTTTTTTTATGCAAAATATAATTTCATACAGGCTTTATGTGTGTGTTGTTTTGTTTTTTTTAAGATTCTGATGCTATATGATTGATAAAATAAAATATTGATGTGAAATTAGCATTAGCAAAGTTTGGAAGTTAGAGAGAAGCCATTATCTTACAGTAGCTTTCGTTTCTGGGCTGGTTTCATCTGGGTGAAGTCTGTAGGTTCTGGCTTCTTCTTAACCGAACTGAGACGAGAAAATGAACAAACATTTGTTACATGCAGAATCATTTATATTTAGTATCATTAACTTGCTAACAAAAAATAAATCAGGAAAAAAGCCTGTCTGCTCAAATGTGTTATATATAGAGACTAAAAGGCATGTTTGAAGATGCGCTTTGAAGTTCTCCAGAGCACAGGCTTTCCTCACACAAGTGTTATTTATTTGAGTTACTCATGCAAGAGAAAGCAAGACTTCACAACATACATCAAATGACTGACAGATAAAACAGCACAAACGCAAACAGAGGAAAAACAGACAAATGTGTTTTGGATCAAGGCAATTACACAGTTGTGAAAAAAGCTTCGGACTTTCGCACGCTCAGCCAAATGGCCAATTAATTTACAAAAACAGCACGACTGCTGCCAACCCGTGGCATGCTTAATTTCTTAAGAAACACATTTAGAGCATCTGTGTGTGATATAAATATGCTTTTTTACTATAATCTGCTTATAAGAGATTGCCAAAAAATATCAAAGCCTGAAACGTTTTGAGTGCCGTTCAAGGTTTACATTTCAACACTTAACACACCACAAACGTGTTTATAAATACTAGCCATCAATAAAGACTTCTAAGTTACATGAAGTTGTTTCACAAAACTTTAATCACCTTCATTTATTTGTTTATTTACATGATTCCCACACCTGACCATGTATTTTCATGACTTTTCCAGTTGTTTGTGATTACTGGATAAATTACTGTTTTAATCTTAAATTTTATTGAAAAAACAAATAAAAATTGAAACATTTCTAGCAGATTAAATTTTTTTTCTGCGCTGCGAGAGCAAATCCACATTGCTGCAGTTCCAAAGAATGAGGATGTGATATGGTAAAACCAGCGCCATCGCTACTGTTTGTATCACTGTGTTTACAAGTGCTGAGGAAGATCTGGAGCTGAAATTCAGATATGGTAATGGCCGCTTGGTTTCCGACACGCTCTGTAAGCGTTAGACCAACCACAACAGACTGAGCCATCTGACCAGTAAGAGCAGTGTAGTCTCTTGGAAAGGAGGGGTTTAGAGAGACTGAACCCATTATCGAACCATTTCAAACACTGTAAGAAATGAGGTGATGCAATGTATATTATGAAAAACGTTTTTTTTTTGTTTTGTTTTTTTTTTTACCTTGGATGCATGTAAACCTGTTGTAAAAGACCTCCAAAACAAAATTAGGAACCTTTTAAAATAGTATAACAGGTGCACTTTAATAATACTATAAATATTGAGTAAATATTTAAAAATCAGGGGGCAGAAAGAGAGAAAAAAAATGTACACTGGCTTGCAGAAAATGAATACAAATTTGGTTTGAATCCTACAGCAAGAGAAACAGGTGTTGAATGAAATCTGTTACGATGTGTTGCTTAAAGACTATTAATGAGCGCTTACTCATGCCAACAAATACAATCATTATGTTTCTGTGTAGAATTGATAAAAGTGAGTACTTACACTTTATTTTTCCGGCGTGTACTGCCGGGGGTTTTGAAAGATGGAAGGAGCTGGGAGAGTTCAGGAAGAGCGTCGGCCAGTGGTCTCATGTCGCCCACAACGGGCGTGGCCTTCCTCCGCGCTTGTGCCACCTGCTGTTCACGGGCCAGTTTGATCGCACTGATCTCTACAGATGATAAAGAGACAAACAAACTTTAAACAAAGACAGATACGCAGGGAAAAAAAGCGATTTTCTGATCATACAGAGCAGTAGATGCAAATTCTCGTGCATATATTCATTAAAATTCACACATGATCTCTGAGCTGTTGTGGGTAACAGAAGTTTGAAGTCAATTCTGGATCCTCTTCTTGCCATATCTTGTTCTCTGGCAAACAGCATAAAAAGAAATAAAATAAAATAATTAAAAAAAAATAAAAAGGCAAATAAATAAGGCACTGAATAGAAAAATAAATCATCAAATAAAATGTATAAAATAAAATGACTTTTATATTTTAAAACTTAAAAAGGCATAAAAAAACTAAAAAAAAAAAAAGTATAAAATAAAAAGGTATATATTAAAAAAGGCATATAAAATTAAATCAATAAAACAGCATTAAATAAAAGCATAAAATACAAGATATAAAAAGGCATAAATAAAAACCATAAACCATTAAATATAAATCATATAAAATTCATATTACAAAAAATAAAATTACATAAAATGATTTTAAAAAGCAAAATAAAAACATAAAAAATGTGAAAAATAAAAAAGATATATTAAAAGGTATAAAATAAAAATCAACAAAACTGAAATGTAAATGAATACAAATACATGTAAAATAAAAAGTATACATTAAAATGTATGAATAAACAGCGTAAAACTAAAATATAAATTCTTAAAATCAAAAGGTATAAATAAATAAATTCATAAAAAATATTCATAAAATAAAATAGCAAAAAAGGAATTTAAAAAATAGCATAAAAGCATAAAATAAATAAAAAAAGTGTGTAAAATAAAAAGAGTATACATTAAAAATGTATCTAAACAAGGCATAAAAATATAAATTGTTCAAATAAAAGGTATAAAATAAAAATGACAAGTAATTTAAAAAAAGTAAATTAATTTTTAAAAAAAATAGAAAATAGAAAAAAAATAGAAAAATGTAAATATATATATATATTTAAATTATACAAAAAAGAAAAAAATAATATTTAATTACAGTAAAGAAAAATGGAATCAAAGGAATTGTTTGAAATCACACACATCACAGTAATGTTATAGTAGGTCACATTATTTCTGATAAAAAAAATAAAAATAAAAATAAATTTAAAAAAAAGTTGGTTTAAAGGGTCAATTCATTCTGGTAGGCCTATATCCAGTACGACTTCCTGTCCAGGTCATAGACAGAAAATAAATACTGCAGGGGCAGGCTGATGTCACTAGACCATCTAAAACCAAAGCAAACCTCTGAGACAGAAAGCAGGACACACCAGGTGCTTCAGTCAAAAAAAACAAAGTACATGTAGGGAAGAAAAACAGATGGAGAAGCGTTTCTTTTGACAGAAGCACTTAGTTACATGTAAGTGTTTTTGCAAACACAAATGAAATGCCATTCTTCACCTGACAAGAGGCCTTTTTTTTTTTTTTCTGGCTGCCATTAAGATTTTTTTTTTTTATATATATATATATATACACATTATATATATATATGTATATCTACATCCCTGTTACTGTACACCATTTGTTAAAACCTTGAAGGTCTTTGAACTTTATGAATCCATCAACATCTTAATCCTCCCCCCTTTTTAATTTCCTGAAAGTCCGACATGCAGTCTGAGGCTTGGGTTTCGGCTGGAGCCGTGAGCCCCATTAGATCCTAATTATAATCACCTCGGACGGAGCTTGTGTTACACGACGCATTGATCGGCCGGAACGATTACAGGCGTCAGAATCAGGGTGTGGCGTTAATGATCCTGCCATATCCATCTCTGAGGTTCCCGTCGGTCCATGAGAGAATTGCAGATCAGTTCACGATGAAAGAAATATCCTCATATGAGCGTTTCGGGATTGTGTTCTCTAGACTTTTGATGATATTTGCTCTTTACTTTGTGGGAAAGAAAAAGGTCCTAAAAAGAGAAGGTGAAAAAAAACACTCACTGTTGAGCCATCGTTCCCTCCGCTCCTTCATTTTTTCTTTCTTCGACTGATGTTTCTTTTCCCCCGTGCCTGGGGGAGAGGAGAAAAAAAGACATTTCCATATGGATGATTATTGATCAATTCAACAACATTCAACATGACTGACCTTTGAAGATTTTATGTATTTAAGACACACAAAAACAACAAAAAATAAAAACAAACGTTCATTATTCTTAAAAGGGGACGAAGAAAAAGCAAAACACGCTTTATATTTAGTTTAGAAGGTAACGCAGTTTGGTAAATCATTTTCGGTAACTAAATAATACATGAATATGAAAATAAATAAAAAGGAATAAAATAAATTAAGACAAAACAGGAATAAAAATAAAATCAAAACGCTTGAAATAAAGCCATAAAATGTTGTAAAATGATAGATGATTAAAAAGGTATAAAATGTATATGTAAATTAAAAAAAATGTAATAAAACATAATAGAAAGGCTTAAAAGGGGAAGAACTATCATTTAAACCAGTGTTATTTTAGTATATATATTATTTTTGTATTTATAAAAAAGATTTAAAATAACAATTTATTTTTTTAAATATCTATAAACTTTATTTATATATTTTCAGTTTTCATTTGAATATTAGCTTAAGTTTTTGTAATTTTGTTATATACTTTTGTTGTTTTTATTAGTTTTTCTATTTAAATTTCTATTTTTTTTTATTTTTTTTTATTTCTATTTGGCTTAAATAGATTTTTATTTCAGCTTTTGTTTTAGTAATTTTTTACTTCAACTTAAACATTTTATTTTAGCTAGTTGCCAAGGCAACATTTCTAATTTTCATTTTTCATCTAATATTTAAATTTTGCTTCTGCTTTATTTTGATTAATGAAAATGAATTTAAAAAGTTTTATTTAAATCACAACCCTGGTTTAAACAGAAAAAGCAAAACAAATGCACTGGACTTTGAAGTTATTCTTTGAAGAGAGCTTTATATTTGGTTTGAAAGCAGGTGTTTTGGTTCATTCTGGTTTTGTTTTGTCTGCAGGGATTGAACTCTGTGCACCTGACAAAATAACGTAGTGGCAGCCAATCAGTTAAGGAAACGGAGGGCTGCTAACACAAAGGTTGCAGGTTCAGTTCCCAACAGGAATGATCCAGGAACTGCAGTGCTTAGATCACAATTTTGCCCTTGAAAAACATACAAATAAGCTGTAAAACAACATGAACTAGCATTAGCAACATTTTCTTCATTACTTTTGTAATGTGAAACAGAAAATTCAACAGAAAACAATGTAGGATTAGAAGAATTTTTTTTTTTTTTTTTTTTTTTAATTACACACTATTTTTCAACATAAGACACTATTTTAATCTAATGTCCACATGTGAATATTATGACATGTGCCATGGCTGCGAGATTGTATATGGAATGGAAAATAACGTGTAGATTACAGGATATCTGTTGTTTTAACTGCATGTAACTTCCTGTTCCCGGATAGTGACGTCTTATCAGCGGGAGCATATTGTGTGTATTTAACGATTGTACTGACCTTTGGGGATCAGATCGAGTGTGACGTGGAATCTATATGTAACTTTTTGTGTATGTATCAGCTTAATTCCCATTTGACAGAGGTCATTCACAGTCCACAGAGGTCAAACCATAAATAAACCTCTTTTATGTGTCTTTTACATGCTTCAATTTCAGAAAATGCAATAAATAAATGTGATTAAATTGTTATTAATCAATTAATATAATGCGATAGTTAGTATAATCAATAATAATAAATTACTATTAATTAAATTATTCATACTAAATTACTGTGCATTAAAAAAAATTAAAATATCACAAGATTTATGTTCTTCACTTTGAGAAAATGCACTTGTTGTGAACTTAATAATAATATTAAAATTGTTATTATAGCTGTTGTTAATTAAAATAAAGCTGAAATCAAGTAAAATATAAGATGAAAAACTTAAATTACAAATAAAAAGTTGGAGAACTAAAATTAGTAAAAATGAAATAAATTAAAGCTAAATAGAGATATTTAAAAAATAATAATAATAAAAGAACAAAATTACTAAAACAAACAAATTAAGATGAAAACCAGAAATATAAATATATAAAAAATATTAAAATACTATTTTTTTTTTCATCTGATTTAAAAATTCATGCATCACAGGGTTTTTAATTTACTATTATTTTAACATATTCTGATTGTTAGCATAATTAATAATAATACTTATTATTAGTTAAAATAATTTTATTAACATTTTTGTGCATTGAAAAAAAAATGAATTACCACAAAAGCAAACAATTTTTTCACTTGGTACTCTGAAATAATCTGTGTTGTGCAACATATGTAAAAAAAACAAACAAAAAAAACAGTTAAACTGCAGTGATCGTTTTGTCCAAAAATAACACAAATGCATTAAAACCAGAGAGAAACGCATGAAAATGAGTCGACCTCTGCGATTTCGATCACCAGGGGAGAAACACAGCTCAACAAGCTTTTGGTTGCCGAGCAACATTCCAAGGAAAAGAGTGTTTGTATGAGATATGTGGTCAAAACGCCTTCACATCTCTGCAAAGGTCCATTCACTGAGAAATGGAAGAGAAAAGTCTGACAGCCTGAATGACCTGCACTGACCTTTCTTGCCCTGCCGTGGACATTTATCGTGGCTGTGAACAACAAAATCCTTCAAGAACACTTATTTTTGCCTTGAAAAACCAACTGAAAATATGTTTAAGCTAAGTACTAAAATTACTAAAACTAAAGCCAAAATTAAAAATAAATTTAAGCTAAACAGAAATAGTAAAAAAGATGAAAGCGATCAAAATCTCCAAACTGAATGATTTAATTCCGTTTGTTGTAGCAATGTGTGCTTTCCACATTTAGATGTCAAAGAAAGTTTCACTGATTTCCCAGCCATGCAAAGCAAATTAACTTGTGTAATCCAATTGGAAGAATGTAGCCATATCCGTAGCATTTCTGTGAATTTATGTCTGCTATTTTGTATGTGTCAATCACTTCGAGGCGACTGGCCTGTTGTATGTGTGTTTGTAAGAAAAACAGCATCTCAAATGTCCATCATCTTCCTGTGAAGGAAAGCTGAAACTTTACAGATTGGATGCTGGCTGTCTGCAGGAGACCCAAGAGAATAAAACGAGAGTTACTTATTAGTCATGAACGATTACGTGTCATGTACACTTCAAAACAATTTTTCGCTCCGTTTTTAACAGCCTCGCAAAGCCTTATAAACACACATAGACATCTATGCGTTTTTGTCTGTATATATGGGCATGACGCGGCCATGGATGAACTATGCACAATCAGCTCTGCCCTCTGGAAAATAGTCTGGAGAGGCGACTCGATAAGAAAGATAAACGTCATGTCCTACGACCCACATTTCCCCACTAGCCCACTTGATCCAGACTGATGATCTCTGAAAGAAAGGCCTACATGTCAAGTCCAGACAAAAACACCCTGGGCCTGCATCCTTCACTGATATGATAAACAGAACACAAACATCTGCTTTTACACAACGGCATTTGGGAAAAAGACATTGAGACAAAAAGGGTATACCCTGAAACGCTTATATATATATATATATATATATATATTATATATATATATACACACACACAATACATATATATTATCCCTGGTGGGGATAAAATTACCCCCCTTTGTTTTGAATAAGCGACCTCTAGCGGCGAAAAACTACATATATTGTGCCTTTAATCCATGCACGTTTTTTCAAAATGTCACAGAGCACAATAGTCACATAATAGTTCATTTCAACATAGAGACTACAGCTAGCCAAATTAAAGAAAAGTGAAAATGATTCAGAGCAGCATCTCATCATATTTTACAGGACCCTCACCAAAAAAAATCCTAGAAATATTACAACTGAGAATGGGACTACAGAAGCCACTGTTTCAAGATGGAGGTGAATTCCAATGGTGACTAGAGCGATGTGAGGCATAAGAGTCTATTTTTTATGTTGACAGCAAATTGCATTTTGTGATTATTTTGTATTAAATATTGAAGTTTATAATAAGTGTTTTGGCACACCTGGCCGAGTGGCGCTACAAATTGTTCTAAAATTGGGTTTTAATTTTGGCATGTTAAATTAGCATTTCGACGAACGCGCCAAGATTTTTTTTTTCTCATAACAGTGGAAAGAACTTAAAATTAGTTTTTGGTCATGCAGATAAGAGTAAGACATCATTCGAAACTGTAGAGTAATACACTCACAATAAAAACAAAACGTTATGCTTTTGTAACGTAAAGAAAAAACAAAAACAAACAAACCGGATGCGCTTTCTGCCATCTCTGTCTCCTTTCTGGAGCGCGTCAAAAAAGAACCGAAACTTCCGATTCTTTATCCGATTTCTTTCTCAATGGTTTATATTCGGTTAAGACATAACTGACTGTGTTACTATGATAGGCCTACTCTCCAAGACAGCTATTTTGCCATATGTTTATGTGTATTTGTCCGTTCAAACGCAGGAAGAGTAGGCTATTCGTGCGCGCGCTATGAAAGAAGCGCCATATATGCCTCACACCAGACAATGCATCAGTGATGCAAAACAGTGAATCTGATCACCATACAGGGAAAAAGTTCATTTCAAGAATGAAAAAAGTGGCGTCGATGTGTTTTGCTGTAAAATCTGTGCAAATGGAAAGGACAGTCTATATTATCTCTCTCCATAAGCACAGACTTTATTAAATACACAAAGATAAATATTGAAAAATGTCTATACATACTCTTCCAGCATAGGGTGAATTCATATGTAGATATATTAGACAAATTGTGTCAATTAATGAAAAACTATGCGAGTGGTGCTCTGTGGCACGGCAGGTGCTTGTGTGACCCCCTTTATTCTTATTCATCTGTGTTTGGCATCTAATGTTAATATTCTCTTAATATTCAATGTTAATACATTAACATTGTGCCGTGCTGCCGCACATCAAAATAAATGCTTCTTTCAACAGGAGGTGAAATAGAAGTAGCGAACTAACACCCTGGACAGCCCTCTTGCTGAATATGATGGCTTGGAAATTTACTCTGAAATTACTGTTGAACCAATTCAAAACTGCAATTATTAACTGCAAAAATTCAAACTTTAGTCCGTATTCTTCCATTCAACATTTGTTTGCCAATTTCCAGGCCCTGTCTGATCCACAACCAGTTTTCCACACTCAAATCCTAGTCCGAACCATTCAGAGTCATCACTAAACTGCTCTCAGATCAGAAAAACCACGTCAGCGAGTCGATCCAACCATCAACCACCACAGGAATAACAACAGTCGTGTTTTTCTGCTGTATCTGCCCGATAGGGATCTCTGTCCTGCCGATATCTCCCTCCACCACTCCTGACGCAGGAAACCCAATCTCGCCTTTGCATCCGTCTGTTTGCCACAAACGAGGGATAGGAAAAAAAATCCATGATTCCCACCACATCCATCCCAGAGAGAGCATCATGTTCAGAGAGCTGGCTGAAACGGACACCACCAATTAGGAGCGGACAGAACAAGCGGCTGCCCTTTCTCGCCCCTCTGCACTTGCACTTCTCCTCTCCTCGTCCCGCAGCGCTGTGAGGTGGCAGGGCGTCAGGGGAGCTGAGCTGGAGGTGAAGGAGGTGAATTTCCGAGGTCAAGTCGAGACACTGATACCCCCAATTAAAGAGACGAAAGATCTCGTTCTGTCAAAGCAGGGCCACAGGCACATCGATTCTCTATGTCAACCTGATTCTCTCCAGTGCAGCCGCGACAGAATTAGATCCTTTATCTACATTAATGAAGCATACTCAAAAAATTATATATATCATTAAAATAAGCATTTTAAAATTAAATATAAACATATGGAACAAATATCTTTGATTTTATGTACTATGTACTATATATATTCGGTTTGGAACAGCAGGAGGAGAACACTAAACAAAATTGCTTTTTTCTTTTTTTATTAAAAAGTGGTTTATTGAACAAATTGTTTCTCTCTCTTGAAATAAATTCAATTATAATTAACATTTACTTAAAGATAAAAAAATCTGTCTCAGCCAGTGCTGTAAACTATATAGGCAAGGCAAGGCAACATTACTATAATATTAAAGGTTACAATTAACAACAGAGCCCAAACTATTAAATCAGTTGCTATTACTTTGTAGATATAATCAACACTCAAATAAAATAAAAAAATAAAAACATGTAAAATTGCACATAAGGCAGATTTTGCATGAACTTCTAAATCTAATTATAAAATTTTTACTACAATTCATTTTTTTAATTACAGTTAGTCATAACTTGTTTTCATGACAAATTTATTTAAACATTAAATAAGACATTACTAACAAGTAAATATAACAAATATATTTACTAATATATATATATATATATCAATGAATATATATAATGAACATATTAAAAATATTCAATATAATGAAAACATAAGCTAATATATTGCATATATTTAGTGAAATGCTCCCCTTTAAAGTTCATTTCTCTAGTGAACTAACATGCTGTGGACCATAAATGACTTGCCAGAGGTAAATGTAATGCTGTGAGATATTATTCTCAAGCTATTTTATTGATGTATTTCCAAGGTTGAAACACTGGATGAGAGATTACACATAAACATATCTATACATAGATCATCTGTTCTTCTTCTGCTCTTTTTCCTGTTGTGGCTGTTAGCAAACAGCGTTGCATTACCATGCACCCCCTTCTGGATTGGAGTGTGAATCGCCTGTGACTGACTGTATTTGTCGTCTGACTGCATAAACTGAACCGTGACGTCTGTCCCGTGATGGTTCGGGATGAATACATGTACCGTTACACCCCAGATAGACAGATATATTCATTAAGAAACACCCACATGAAAATGTGCATAATAAACACACTGTACACTACAGAAATATGAAGACTAGAACAGCAGCCAAGGCCACAGTGAGATATAAACCATTCACTGCATCTGAAATCAAATACTTACCTACTATATGGTATGCGAAAAACGGTACATGTCCAAATACTTACTTTTCTAAAAACAGTAGGCAAAAAGTCGCCGGATGACCTACTACTTGCGCTGAGATTCTGAAAAGTGCATTCGATGGACACTATACTATCCCATGAGGCCACGACGCAACTGACACTGGAAGGTCAAGTGACAGTAACAACGTGGCGGATGTAGTATGTCCGAACTTCACTATATAGTATAGTATGAACACTTTTTTTAATGGTCACGAATTAAGTTCAAATTCATATTTAGTACCTACTACATACTCAGACAGTATGCAATTTTGGACACTGAATGTTTACTCACAATGATGTAGTAAAAACTGAAAA
This sequence comes from Hypophthalmichthys nobilis, assembly GCA_037950665.1. NCBI lineage: Eukaryota > Metazoa > Chordata > Actinopteri > Cypriniformes > Xenocyprididae > Hypophthalmichthys > Hypophthalmichthys nobilis. The sequence continues at coordinate 34,563,097 of CM075476.1, forward strand.
GTTCCTTTGCGTTTTTGAAAAGTTTAGCATACAGACGTCAAAATTCCCATTCACACGGATTCGTGAAAATGACTAAAATCACTGTATTATTCTGCCAGACCAGCAGTTGGCGATGTTATTTTGTTAAGAACGCATGCACATGACATCACCATTTTCACAAATTTGTGTTTTTGTAGTTTACATGGAGACGATAACTGTATCATTTTCAAAAACGTGCACTTTGAAACCCGTTTTCAAAAATTCACGTTTTCAGGCCCCCAAATTCCCAACGTTGGGTAAATGAATGGCCAAAATGCATACATTTTTCCGTTTTTAGTTGAAACCAGTGTCGTGTAAATGGCCCCTCAGTCTTCCACCCTTACTAGTTGTCTTCATAAGAGAGAAACACAGTGATTTGAGTGACAGGCGTGGAGTCAGCGCTCACGTCAGTGCATTGATGTAGCAGCACTGTGATGTTCATGCATGAGTTATTTATACTGCAGACAGCCAGGAATAGAACAGAACCTCAATACTCACACACAGCTGACATTTATAGAGAAGGAATCAAAGCCAGAGGACATGTGAGGTGAAAAACACTCTCGCTTTCATCTAATGACAATATGCATTTATTAAACTGCTCCAAACTTTGCTGCTTGGTTCTTTTCAACTTTTCAATGAACAGCTTGGATCTTAAACCACAAAGCTACACCATCCTCTGCTTTAAATTCTAGCATGAAGCAAATCTTTGTTTATTAATTTCAAACATCCAATCTTTAACATACATTACAGATTTTTCACATACATTTCCAAAACAGACACTAGAAGTGTCAAGAATCTAAAAAAGTGCCACTGTCTGCCATCTTGTGGCCACAAGCATTTTGGCAACAAGATTATGCATTTAAATATTTAAATACACTTTTATAAATACATTTTATTATAATAATATTATAATTATATTTTGAAACATATTAAATTATAATATTATAACAGAAAATGTAAAATTAATATCAAATGATTCTGACCTATAAATACAATAAACATTTCTTCATTTAGCATGTCAAAATCATAAAAAAATCTGATTTAAATGTAAAGAATGTGAATATATTATGAACAATATCATATATTACAATATAATATAATCATTTAAATGTTTTTGAATATGTATTAATATTAAATACTTGTAATATTTAGTTTAAATACTTGCACAACTAAATGCAAATCTGTGCCAAAGAAATGCAGTTATAATATTATAATAGTAAAAGTAAAATAAATATTCAGTGATGATCTACAAGAAGAATAAACATTCTTCTTCATTTTGCATTATAACTTTTTCTTTGTTTAACATTTATCAAATTCATAAAACTTTGCCTATTTTTTACATTTTAAATGTAAAATTATTATAATATTAAGAATATTAACTTTGATACTTTTTTGAATGTATTATTAAAAACTATTCAGCTGAAATACTTGCATATTTAAAAGCAAATTTGTGCAAAAATATTTTATAATAGTAAAAGTAAAATTTATATTAAATTACTTATATTTTTCAAAATCATAAAGCTTTGTCTACTCAGATTTAAATATTATAATATTTGAATTATAATTATTTATTTATTTTTGTATATTTATTAATATTTAATACTTTAAATATTCAGATGAAATATTTACATATTTAAAAAGAAATTTGTGCAAGCAAACAAACAAACAAAAACACTCACCTTTCTGTTCTCCTGCAGACTGTTTGTTTACAGTCACATTTGATGGTTCGTCAACCTTCAGTGTTTGAACTAAAGACTCAGGGGAGATTTTAGTTCCTGCAAAAACTCCAGTGGGAAAACTGAAAGCCTACATGGAACATTAAGTTGAATAATTATCTCATTTAGAACAGGTCATCTGAGGAGAAATTACACTGATGTGAAGTAACTTAATAGCATATGACAATGAAATAAAAAAACAAAAACAAATGGTCATACCTTTGAATTATTGTTTATACTACTGTCCGATGTGTTGGTTTTGGGCTGTTTTGAATCTGTTTTTGTGAGCTGAATGGACTGGATAGCTATCTTCTCCAGATTCCCAAGCATGGGTCTATTTTCATGCCCATTTTCCAGCTTTACAGCGCCGTGATGGAGCTTCTGCCGGATCCGTTTAATTTTCCCCACCATTTTGATTCAGTATATGTAATTTCTATAGAATTTTATGCGTATACAACGCTCAAACATACAGAAAATATCCCGCACGTGTTAAAAATTGACAATTTGTTTGGTGTTACAGCTAATATAGCCCGGGTAAAAATTAAACGGAAAACAAGTTCCGTCAAAAGTCCTACTCAGGTTGTCGTTGAGGATCGTCTACTCTACACTTGAAAATAATATTCAGGTATAGTTCACCAACAAACCAACCTTAAACTTAAATAATAACTTAATTAAAGAACACGAACTGTAACATAAGGCACATAACTAATGTCAAAATTAAGAAGAAATGTAACTTTAACCGAAGGTAATTAAGGGAAGACTTTTCTGTAAATGTCCGTTTGCCCATACTTTAACTTATTAAACATAATTTCAACAATATCCCGCTATGAAGTACTTTTTTAAATATACATTTACACTTAAGCTGATTAGCAATTGGGGTCTACCAACCTGACCAGCACAAACCAGCAAAACAGACCAGTATGAAAAGGCTGAGAAACCATCTTAGACTTGTTGATGAAATTCATTATTTTTAGTCTAATCATTTTTACCACGTTGTTTTATCATTTAAAAATTGGTATAAACTGGAACTTGTGTTGGCAACAGAAACAGGAAACCCTTTTAAAATTATCTTTATTCTTTGATGAATATGGCAAATAAATAAATACATACATACATATATACAAGCAAAACAGCCAGTTTACAGTTAGTTACTGAGCAATGTTACAAAAACAGTAAATAGATCCGCCTTATACAAAGCTTAGAAATACAAAAATTAACACTATTAGTCCAGCAGCATACATTTGATTTAACAAATGACTTGACATTATTCAGAATAATCTACTTTAATTTCTCTTATACATAGGTGAAAGGTGATGCATTCAAGAGTATATGTATTTTGAAATGTATACAGTAGTATACTGTATCCAGGTAGGTGGAGGTGGGAACAGACAGGGTGATTTCCACTGCCTTCTGTATCTCTGTGTAACTGAGTCTGGCCCCTGAGGTACTTCGGGGCCAAAGGAAGATTGTAATTGAGCCTTTGTGCCTATTATCTCTGTACTTTATTCCAAAGGAGCAGTTAACACACACACCACTGTAAGTACTACTGAAATGGAGTGGTATGACTAAGAAACAAAACCTTTTCTGATAAAATATATCTAAAATACACAAAGCAAGATAAAGACTCGCCATGCATGGTAACAATAACAGCGGGGGAATCTCATTTGAAATATCTGGGTCATTGACTAACTAAATTTAGCAACTACATTTTAGTCCTTAAAACAAACCAAAATAGGCTTCATTATCTTGTTGTTTTTCTTTTGATTTTGAGGTTAAAATACAACCTGGACATGTATCTCATTGAAGTTGAACTTAGACAGCTCTCTACAATCACACAAATCTTAATAACAAACGTTTAAAGTAAATAAAATAACTATAAAATTATTTGGCGTATAAATTAACTAAATCTATAGCAACGCAGCTTTACCTTAAAAGTGTGAACTGTTACATTTGAATTCATTTTCTAAATTATTATATAAATAAGTATAAATATGATGTCAGCATTCTGCAAACAAGTGTTGACTGGGAAGACTTGAAATTGTTGCATTTTTGCTCCTTTTGTGCACATGTCAACGTAAGACACCATTAAATTCAGTCTCTTTCCTTTACGTTAGTTTAGTTATCCGGATGTGAACAAAAAGCGAGGAAGGAGGTATGCTGGTGCCGTCCTTAGACAGGAGATGGATGTGACGATATCCTATGAGGAAGAACAAAACGTGCTTACTTAATACTTAGTATTAACAGCAGCTTCACTGAGGATAAATTTTTGATGCATTTGGTAGAATGGAGACGTACCTTGTTGAATACAGGTGAAAGGGAGAGTGAACTGTCCCACAAAGTCGTTCTTTGATGTTTTATCATAGTCTTCCACAACAAAACGAACCAGCGCCAACTCAGGGGCGTGAACGGTGAACTGAAGTGTGTCGTACCATACCGGGTTGAAACCTGCAGAGACAAATAGGTTGTTGACATGAAATTTCAAGCATTAACAGTGTACAACATGCTATTCTACTGTAGATCTCAATTTTTTAAGACAATTTTTCAAAATGTTCTATAATTATTACATAAATATAATTTATGACCTCATATTAATTAAAAGAGTACATGGAACATTTGTACTTCAAAACCATTAGCTTGTTTAGTCTTTCGAACGCAACTAGATCTCAAGTTTAACTGCGTCTAGACTTTCTCAGTCTAGACACAACTCCGTCCTATACGTTTTAACTGACCGTTGTTGTCAATGTATCTGGTTTCCTGCTTGGCCTGGTCCAGCTGTACGCCATGAATTTCCACCCGAACGAGGGGATCAACAATTGAGCCCTCTTTGATGTTTACCTTGGGAAGCTGTTGCCCGCTGATGACCTGGAATGAACAAACAATGCAAGTTTAACATATAAACACATTATCTAAGACCAACACATGCACAGAAATTCAGGTTTCTACCTGTATAGACAGGCTAAGCGGATTGTAACCATCTCGGTTTTGGGGGTTTTCTGGGTCAAACCTCTTGTCAATGTTGCGCATGAACGCTGGTTTCAGTACGTAGCCACAATGCCCATTCTGACCGAATAAGCCGTCGTTTAGATCCATCTCAACCCCTGCGGTCTGAAAGTTCAGAGCAACTGAAGAGAAGAGAAGAGAAGAGAAGAGAAGAGAAGAGAAGAGAAGAGAAGAGAAGAGAAAGATACACTTAGCAATGAAAAATATTTACCACTGTTTGTATTCAGCAGTAAGAATTCCTGCATAAAACAAATTCTAGTAGAACATTTTCATGGATAAAGCATGATAATTTAAGCTGTTATACTAGTGATGTCTTGGTTAGTTACTCTAACTAGCAATGCTCATAAACTGAATATTCTATATTAAACCATCCTATAATGGTTTGCTATTCTTAGTTGGTTTAGCTGGTCTCCCAGCCTGGTCAGGTTGGTGGTATTCAGCTGGTTTAGACAGTTGGTCTCCTAGGCCCTGTTTACACCTGGTGTTAAGATGTGTTTTGGTCGATTGGATCACAGTAGACGAGGGAGACACATACCCATTTACACCTGGTATTTTAATCTGTCTCTTTTGTTTACTTTCAACCACTTCTGTCCTGATTTCTTCGAGGGGAGGGTCTATGGCAGGTAAATGTATGTTTTTTTTTTAGATCTTTCGATGTAATGGACAAAATTAGCTTGCGCAATTTACATATGAACACGCTCGGAGACAACGGAAAAACATACGGAGAGCAGCAACTTTTGTTTCTGCTCTGAGTGCCACAAGACTGAACGCTGTGAGTGTGTATTAGAAATCAGGAATGGTGAGAGAACATTGTGCTTGGTACGTTTTTCACCTTCAAACCAAACTTGGGTCTCCAGCCAACAAAGTTTAAATCCTGTCTGGCTAGCGCGCTTCTTATAATTTACGCATTAGGTCTGTAGGCAAACCGTATAAGTGTCTACACTACGAAAGTACTCCGGTCAAATGCGTTTTCAACTACCTCTGGAAGTGGTCTAAAGTGGAGAAGCTCAAAACGATTTAGACCCCGTTTACACCTGTATTTAGCGTTGTGATCCCATCGAACAAAACGGATCTTAAAGGGTTAGTTCACCCAAAAATGACATTTCAGTCATTAATTACTCCTCCTCATGTCGTTCCACACCCGTAAGATATTTTTGAAGAAATCCGAGAGGTAAATGAATCATCCATAGACAGCAATTTAACCACCACTTTCAAGGTCCAGAAAGGTACAAAAGACAATATTAAAATAGTCGACGTGACTGAAGTGGTTCAAACTTAATTTTATGAAGTGACGAGAATTCTTTTTGTTCAGTGCTTCCAGGTTCTACGTCTGAACGTAAACAGCGTAGGAGAATGACACAGAAGAGAAGATATTGTTGAATAAAGTCGTTATTTTTGTTTTGTTTTTCTCATCACTTCATAAAATTATTATTTTAACAATGTCTTTAGTACATTTCTGGACCTTGAAAGTGGTTAAATTGCTGTCTATGGAGGAGTCAGAGAGCTTACGAAGGTTTTACGGGTGTGGAACGACATGAGGGTGAGTAATTAATGACAGAATTTTCTTTTTGGGTGAACTAACCTTTTAAGATCTAGTATGATCCAATAGCAGTTAGTCAAGGGGCAGTCAGTCTTACTTCTCGGTATCAAATTAGACCAATCTATGTTTTTATGTAACTGACTCAGAAAAGTGATGAACAGTCTTGAGGAAAAAAAAAAAAATTGATGACTAACTTGTAAGACTAGTCTTGGGGGTTTATGCAACCGGCCCCAGTTTTATTTTTTTATTTTTACTGACTAAGTTCTAGTACATAAGTTTGACCCAACAACTAGATACTAATCACATCTGTATTATGCTAACAATCTTATAGATAGTTGTGCTATGTTCATCAATAGAGAATATTATAAAATTACAAAGCTCTAAAGAAACAGATCTTAATTAGGCTAGCTGAAGCAGAATCTCATGGATTATTAAAAAAACTATTTAAACCCTTTTTTACTATTTCAGGTAGGCTCACCAATTTGGCACCCTGCGTTCCACATGTCCTGTGGGTTGAAGTTGGATGAGTCAGTTCTCAAACCACTGGGGTAAACCCGGCTCAACTGACGAGCGTTATGGAGAACAAACTCCGCTCCTGTAGCACAGAGACAAAGTAAGACAATACAATTCTCTAAAAAAAATAATTAATGAGCTGTTATAAGCAGTCAAGCACTCATGTTTCCTTTACCTGCCTCCCTTATGTGTTTCCGGGCCTTAGACTCCGTGAAGGAGGAGATCTCGTAAAACTTGGAGTGAATTCGTGAATGTTTGAAGCTGCTAAAGTGGACACTCTTGCAGTAAACCACACAGTCGGACAGCTCTTTAGACAGACGCTGCTTGGATTTCTAAACAGTACAAAAAAAGTCCTTTAGTTCAGTTAGACAGTTCCACATCAGTTTATTTTTCTTTGCCTTAGGTGGTTTGCTGGTTTTCCACTGACCAGGCTGATCTTTTTGATGATTTTAAAGGGTTGTGGGCACTTGTCAGCTGGTCAGGTCTTTGAGCTGACAAGCTTGTCAACTAGCTAATACAGCTGAACACCAGCTTAAGTCATTTAAGACCAGCAAACCACCTTTTTAGCTGGGTTAAGTCGGGTTTACACTGTACGATTTGGCGGTCTGAGACAAATTTTGTGAATCCTAAAAGATTCCTCAGATCCTAGGCCAAAATCTCTCAAAGTCTTTGATTGTTAGTTTGACATGTTCATTGACAGCTGATTAATGACCATTGCAGTGGCATAACTTTGTTTTAAAAAGTGAGTGGGACAGGAATGTGGAATTGGAATTGTATTATTACAGTAATAAATGCATTGGTTTATTGACATAGACCTCATTTTTAATATGATAGTTTCATCCTTAAATCTACTATAATACAATATATTGTTGGTCTCGAGAGTGTATTAGATTGTCCTGATGGATTAGTGGTAGAATTTTTGTTCAGCGTGCCAGAGGTTCTAGGTTCCAATCAGGTTCTAATCCGCCCTTGTACAATTTATTTATTTATTTTTTCTCATTAAAACCAAAGATGTCCATCAGTGATTGTATATCAAGAGCAGGGACACGTTTATGTGCATTTTGTTTTGTGATTTCACTGAAACGAGTCTCTGCAACAGCATTAAGCGATAGATTGAAGCGATAAATTGTGAAGACTGCGCAGTGTGTACGAGTGCCAAGAGAACACTGTTGTGCCACTGATAACATTTTATTACTATTATTTACTATTATTTAACACAAATGAACGAATTGCTAATCAACTAGAGATGTTTCTTTTGTATTAAATACATCCGTGCTGTGAGATTTCAAAAAGTGGTGGGGACAATATCAACCCAGACGAAAAGTAGGCAAATTACGCCTATGGACCACTGTGATCAAATTTTACCTCTGATGAAATTCTGGGAGTGTCAGAAGATTTGACGCGCAGTTCTGCAGTGTGACTTCTCCTACGACACCCGTCAAAACAAAAACCAATAGGTGCGCTGAACCTGATGATGCATTAAGTGAGACAACAAACCACCACCTTGCTCCACATAATCTTCGTTTCTTTTCAAGAGAAGCCATGATCAAAATGAATGCTAGAGATTGTTTTTGTTTGCTAGCCACCATTTCAATCCCGCATGTAATGCAGCTCACGTCACTGAACGCATCATGGATTGATGAAGTAAAACTCCGGACAAGTCTTCTTCCATTTTTAGTCCAAGTTTTCTTCCATTCGTCCATTTTTAACACACCTTGACTGCTGTACAGTCTGACAATAATGTCAACTGAGATCCCACAGTGTGACATGGCTTACAGCAGGAATCATGTTCATACAGTCTGACAAGCAACAGTCATAAAGGACTATTATAAATCGTACAGTGTGCACCCATTTTTACTAAGAACTCAAAGGACTAATTTTGGCAGTCATAACTACTTTTATAGCTCAACAGCATCTAAAACCTTCCAATATGACTGTGGTGTTTGAGAACTCAACTAGCTAAATTGTATGATGTGGTTTTACTGCAAGCATTCAGTTCTGCTACCCAAACCATTCAACCTAGGACTACTTAGACAATGTCATGACAGACGACCCATGGATAATGAGGACCAGTATCCACCTGGCTTCATCTTACACTACCATTTGTTGGATCTGTCCTAGCCAATCTGCTGTGCCATCTTAACATGATATTCGACTTGCCTAGGGTGGCGTAGCCTTGATCTGGGCTGGTAACCAAAAGTTGTAGGTTCAAAGCCAGCAAGGCTTAATCCTTTGAAATTGTACCTTTGAGCAAGATACTTCCCAGAGGGACTATCCCTGTTGGAAGGGTATTGTAAGTCACTTGGGATAAATGTGTCATTTAAATAATTATTAGTACTTAGCTTAAGCCAGTAATCCAACAAGACAGAGTCCGAAGAGCAGTGTTAATGTTCAAATTAAACGCTAACACATAACATGCCAAAATGTTCCAGTTGACAAGTCAACAAGGTGACTGTATTTCGGATTGGAGAAACCAAGAGGGGTGATCCCTGACTGCAGCTAACCAAAGTTCAAAGAATCAAGTGTCGCATGGTAACAGCAGTGCCAGCAAGTGCACATGGCCACCTATCAGATGGCAGAAGACAACAGAAGATATGCCGTTTCTGTCTTATCTATCTCTGACTTTCTCTCTTGCATTTTCTTGTTTGTTTGTCTACTTCCTTCCCAAGATTGATTCATTCTCACCCCATTCAACTTTCATTAGTGCTTTCTGTCATCAGCTCATTTTCAGGGCCACTGTGCAACTCTTCTCTGTCAGAATATTTTGCTACCTTCAACATAAGACAAGCTGGTCTACATTAGGTAAACTGCTTACGGTCTAGAATGGAGAAGTGGAAGTTTCCATGGATGAGCCAAATGAAGGAGTGTGTTCAACAGGTGTTACGTAAGTACATTTGAATCTTGTGGTTAAAGTCTAGGCAGACTGAAACTCTTGCTTGAGGACTCAGAGCTCTGATGAAGACCTGATAAACTACTAGTGAGACAAGACCACCGTTCAATATTTTACAATCCATTGGCACATGAAGTAGCCAAAGAAATTGTACTCTAGATATGCCCCATTATTTTTTTTAACATTTTGATAGTTCATGTATCTACTTTTGGTGGGATTCAAACTTATGACTTTTCTGTTACCAGCTCAGCTCTTTACCCACTTGGCTAATATGAATTGAAAGTATCACTGTACCTTGCCTCTATGCCGTATGCTGTCGTTGCGATGATGGTCATCATCAATTTCAGCAGTCTCCTCTTCGTCGCTCACCTCTCCTGTCAAAGGGTCATCCACCACTCCATTCATGCTATCCTCTAATCCTCCTATCTTCTTTCCTTTCAACAGAATCTTCCCTTTCAGATCCTATATGGAAGAGGATACACTTTCATCAGCAACCATCTGAAAACTCATACAGTAACACTTTAATAGTAAACACACTGACACAATCTATAAATCATAACTAGATCAAAACTAAATCAAAATGTCGAATAGGAAAGCATCTCTTTTAAAGGAATCTATGAATAACTAGCAAGACTTCCTTGGTCAGTTAGCTTCACGAGGAAGATCTTGATGTTCAGTTAAGTGTTGCTAGTGTCTAACAGCTATGCTGGTCTTGATATGGCGATTCTGGTTAGACCCTGCTGAAACGATGATGGTGGTGTGCAGGTATCCCCACCAGGCTTCTTAACTAGAAAGAATTCATCAGTCAACAAGTTTAACCAGAAAGACCAGAGAAACTAGCCTAAGCTAGTCTTGACAAGCAAGGTAATTCATGTTAGTCTGAGCTGTTTTTTTTTTCCAGCAGGGTCGTATGCGTTTGTGGGGGGGAATATTGTTGTTTGCTTTAATAATTAAGTGTGGCTGGGTCGCATGGACGTAGATCATATGGCTGCCACCCCAGGTGAACAGCCGGAGAAAGTGAATGTATCATGGAGAGGTCAGTGCACTCTGAACTCTGATACACACATCTGCTTGTGGGGTGGAAACTTCAAGATCTTTGCCAAGGACACTTCAAGATGAATGACTACTTACTGCCCATTAAGCAGTCCAATTAAGCTGACATGTTAAGTACTTGTTTAACTGACCGCATGCATCCATGCTCTCTGGCTCACCTCGGGGGACGGGAGGCTGATGGGAATCTTTCCATCTAAAGTGCTTTTCAGCAGCTTGTCTCCCAGGATCTGGGTGAGGTGTTGGGCCATGACTTTCTGCTGCTCTACACTGCAGTGGTTCTCAATGGACAGGATGACAGGGTACTGCGATGCCTGAGGAGGGGAGAGTGTGTGTGTGAATAAGTGATGGAGTGAAATGGAACACTCGACAGAGAGCAGCGGCTAACACACTGCCAGGCAGGGGTCGACTGCCCTAGATCATATTACACACAAACAGAAGGGCATGGTGCCCTGGCCCCAGCCTGTCACACACACAAAAAATGCAAGCAAGTACAGCACTCTAACCTGGTTTAGAAAGATTAAAGATGAAGAGATAAAGAAATAAACCAAGAGGTATATACCACATAAGATAATACCACATTTTATGGACATTTATAAATCAAACAAGGAATTTTAATCAGAAACCATCACCTTACAAAAAATACTGTGACAACATAGTTTAGTGTTAGAATCAGATGGTTATACTATGGTATTTAGAAATATATCATGGTACTAAAATTTATGTACCATGATATTAACATTGTATTCCAAAATACCATGGTAATAACTTGGTTTCCTTTGAAGTACCTTCAATCACCCTGGTATATAAATCAAAGTACCATGGTATTACCTTCTGCTACCATTACTATACCATGATGCAGTGGCGTTAGGTCCATATAAGCTGCGAATGCTCTGCATACCCAAGCCATTCATGGACTCGGAAATTAATATTAACATTATAAATTACTATTAAATCCCTTGTTTGAGGTGTACCATAAAGCCTACATGATTGGTAATGCGTAAGTAACTAATTTTCTTTAAATCTGCCAGTTATGGAGACTTCCGGGTAAGCTGGTCTACAGTAGCTTTAGCGCCTTTGCGCTTTTGTTATGAAACGTCATCATTGTCCCGCGTTCTCATTGGTTTGCTGGCCTATGGCGGATTACATGGCAGGATAAGCTGTAAGCCGATCGCTCACCCAAGAGGAAAAATGAGCTGCTGCCAGATCTCGATTACCGAAAATCACATTGTATTTGATACAAAACTAACTAGACTAAATCAAATGGGGGAAAAAAGCATAACTAAAACTATTTTCATAGTATTTCATTTTCTCCATTGGGAATTTTTTTAATGAAAATTGTTTAAGACAGTCCTACTGTAACTAGGCCTATCAGAGGATGTTAATCGATAGTCTTTGGGTTTGTTAAAGTCAGTTTGCATAATTTCAACTTATTTTTTAAATACTGATATTATTAATTATAGCCTACTTATATTTATTATAATTACATTTTATTTTTTATTTATAATAGGCTGCTAATACTAATTATGTTATACTTATTTTTAATTGTTAATTTAAAAAGTACTTCTGGCGGCATACATTTAAATTGACGCCATGCTGTTTTTTATTTGTCGTGTCTGATTTAGATCTGTGTCCTAAACTGATACGGTTAAAGGTGAAGTATGTTGTTTCTGTGACACTAGCGGATTACAAAAATACAGCATATTTTGCAAACGCACCTTTCGTATGTCACACCTCCGTCGACTCAAACATCACAAAAGCTCTTACAGGTGCTTGTGAAGGCACATCTTAACAGGTAAATATGGGCTACTCTCAATAAAAGGTCCAACAAATTAGAAATACTTTTCGCTGTGTTGCTATTTGTCATGAGCAAGCAAATTAGTAAACTAACACTGAGAACGTGAGCGTCTCACATATTAGCTATAAACCCATTCAACGTAACTGCATCAGCCACATTTTTTTACATGACGCACCACCCAGCATACCTGGTTAAAAAGTCACCGCTTGCCACTGCCATGATGCAGTATTTTTTGAAAGTTAAAAAGTACCATGTTAATGACACATTGTTTACATTATTATAGTAACACTATTACAATGCTAATACCATGGTATTCCTTGATGTATCTTAGAAAACCATGTAAATATATTATTTGAATATCATTCATTATCATGACATCCAGAAGTACTGTGTTATTACCATTTGATAGTATTACTATACCACAGTACCACCACAGTTCCTTACAGCTGTGAAAGAGCGAATGAACATAGTTTGTGACGTACTTTAAAGGCATAGTTGCTCAGCACAGTGACTACATCCTTGAAGAAGATCTTGGAGGTCAATGTGTGTCCATGGTAGACGATTGGTTCTCCATTTGGTCCATCCCAGCAGTCCACTTCTACACATCGACAGCCACGTTTCAGTGCTCTGAAACAGTCATACAAGTTCATATTGATAATTATAATAAGAATTTCACCATCTGTATCTTTTATACCAGATAAATGCTCATACTAACATGGAAAAGCATGCTTATTGAGTGTTTAATGGGTTAGGAAATGCCTACTTGAAATAGGTTTTTGAAAACGTGTACCGTATATAGCCTTCCACACTGCTATGTCCTCTGATTTGGTCCTCCAGAAGGTATGTGTTATGAGAAGATGATATGAAGTAATGACAGAGAGGCTGAGTCATGTCCTGGTATAGTTCCACCATGGTAGGGTTGAAGATGGAGCCCTCTGATGAGCTCAGGTACATCAGGAAACCATCAAATGTCATTGCTTGCAACATTTTTGCTGGAGTCAAGAAGACAACAAAAAAACAGCATTAAGATACCTGAACTAAAATGTGTTAAGTTTTAAAGTTAAAAATTTGTTTGGGACAAGAGGCCAAACCACCGAAGACGACCTAAACAGATCAATGGCATGCGGAAAGTAAAATACAAACAACATAGCTTTGAAGAAACTTGAGCAAGAAAAGTACAACTCCGTCAGCTATGCTTCATCACAAAATTACTTACCCGTTTCTGAAGGTTCATAGCGATCAATGAGATTGAGTGCATACTGCTGAACTCCATCCTCGTGTAGCTGCTCCTCCCGCAGGAAATCTTTCAGATCTTGGAGCGTTAGCTTCTGCCCATCACTTGAATATTCCTGAAACACTCGCAGGACGTCTTCACGCTGAGTCAGCATCTTATAGAACAGCACAAACTCATCGTCTTCAAGAGTACCTGACTGAGACTTGTCCGCCATCTGCAGAACAACAGAAGCTCTAAAATGTACAAATACAAACAACTGGCTGGAAATGGATCACCAAATAATGATGTAAGTGCGTCAAAACCGTCACTGAACCGAAGCTACATCAATCAGTGTAACCGTAGGTTGGCCATGAAAGTGCAGTTACCGTAAAGAGACGGAGAGCGTGATGCTCATTCATGTCCACGTTCATCATCTTCAACAGATCTCTGACCTCCTTAAAGTTCATCCGCCCATCTCTGTTTTTGTCTGCCTTTTTGAACCAATCACAGATCCATCTGGAAACAGCATTTAAGGGAAAACCTAAGTGCTCCACATGATTTACCAAAGTAGGACATGTTCCTATCAACTAATCTGATTTCAGGGAAATGCACTTCAATCCAAGTAAATTAAGAATCTTAAGGGCATCAGATGTGCTGATGTCCCAATGTATTTAAGTGTCTTTTAATGCCTTTTAGCCTGTGTGAAACCTTTGTGTGTGTGTAAGATGGACAGAGAGCGAAATGATAGACAGATAGATAAAGAGTCACAGTAAAGGATACTGGTCTAGTTTCTCTCTCTGCCCCATGTTCTCCAGGTTATCGATGAGTTTGCGTATCCCTTTTATCCATGATTGTGCCTCCTCTGCTGATTCGGCCACTAGGTCTAAGTTGCCCCGTCGACCACGAAACACAAGGGTGAAGCAGCGGTCAGGTGGGAACTCATCAGCAATGCTAAGCAGAACCTCAGATTGGTGCCCTTCCCGCACGGCCTCCACATCACCCACAGAAACTATACACACATAAACATTTAAATTAGCTATGTAAATAAGGACAAACCCTAAGAGTTGTAGTCAAGACCAGACCAATTTTTGACTCATCAAAGCCCAGACCCAGACCAAAGCCACATTTATGTGGTCTCGAGAGTTGTCAGTACCAAAAAAATATTGACCCCCAGCCAAATCCTACACCCTGTATAGAGCATGAGGTACCCAATCCTGCTCCTGGAGGGCCCATGTTAGAGTTCAGCTCAAACCTTAATTAAACACATCTGAACCAGGTATAACCAGGCTAATCAATGTATATGCAATGATTAGAAACAACAGGTGTGTTGGAGCAAATTACAGCTAAACTCTGGTCTAGAGGTTTTGAAATCACTATGTACTGTATGAAGCTGCTATATTTCTGTCTAGGGTAATGGTGTACTTGTTCTAGGCTGGTTATAGGTACAGACACAGGTTGATCCATGAACTATCACCATTGTGACCTTAAAGGGATAGTTCACCCATTTACTCACTCTCAAGTTGTTCCAAACCTGTATGATTTCTTTCTTCTGTTGAACACAAAAGAATATATTTTGAAGAATGTTGGTAACCGGACAGTTGACGGTAGCCATTGACTTCCATAGTAGGAATATACTATGGAAGTCAATGGCTACATCAACTGTTTGGTTATCAACATTCTTCAAAATATATTCTTTTGTGTTCAATCGAAGAAAAAAAAAAACTCATACATGTTTGGAACAACATAAGGGTGAGTAAATGATGACAAAATTTTCATTTTGGGGTGAACTATCCCTTTAAGTTAGACACTTAACCTCAGGTTTCTCCTATTGCAGGGGTGTCCAATCCTGCTCCTGGAAGTTCCACCTTCCAGCAGAGTGTTCCTCCAGTCCTAAACCCTGCAGAAAGGTGGCCTTCCAGGAGGAGGATTGGACACCCCTGTCCATGGGATTGTACTTGTAATACAGTATGTTGCTTTGGATAAATTACTAATAATTACAGATTGTGGATTTTAGCCTTGTTAGCTCTACTTACAGGTGGAGTGGGCATTTCCAGCTTTCTTGCTCTTGTACCAGATAGTCATGCAGTCTTCTTGTAGCCGGAAATAACGCTGCTTTTTCCATGTGCGAGACTTGATTTTTCTCATCACTGTGCCGACGATCATGGACTTCAGGTTGTCATCAGCCTGGATACCTGAGGAGCAAGACAGTACAGGAGACGAAGAGGGCGAGGAGGGGTCAGACAACAGGTAATGCACCTGACCCAGATTCACAGCACATCATAAAAAACAAAACACACCAAATCATCCCGTCTCTCATGACCAGATAATGAATCCTTCTTTTGTGCAGATATAAGTCAGATGGGTTTTGGCATACATCTTAGCAGTCCTTGTAACCTGGTGTTACTAGCACTATAATCGCTAACACTTTATTTCTACTTTAAACATTCTACTAAATATAAGTAACTTTGCAACTTCATGTCAACTACCATTCATAAGAGTCTTAGTAGGTTGTCTGCTTAATATCTGCTTACACTTCATTTTGATGCTCCCCCAGTAGACATTCTACTGACTATAAATAACTTTGCAAGTATATGTCAACTTTTTCTACTAACCCTAACTTACTACCAAAACTCTAATGAGAGTTAGATGACATGTAGTTACAAATTAATGAGTTACCTGACATGTAGTTGCAAAGTTACTTACAGTTAATAGAATGTCTAAAGTATAATTGACAAGACTTTAATATTTAGCATTTTATATGCGAAATAAGATACAGTCGAGCCCTTTTATCAAGTTTTCCTAGTCAGGACCTCCCAACTAACAATGTAGGTTTTTCAGGTTTTACAATGTTTGTGGAAACATCTGAAGACAAGATCTACCAAAACTGATGGACTAACCTTCGTATCACCTCAAAGGTGTGGCTACATGTACAACACGCTATCAGTGATTAAGGAACAAATAAATACACTGATGGCAGTGAGGATTTTTTCTCATAGTTTAAATGTAAACTTACGTAGGCTCCTTTCAGTAGAAGCCATCTGTCGTTCTGTCATTTTTTAGGCGTCTCCTGTTTCTGAATAAAGAGAGAGAAGAAATGAATTGTCACACTGATATAAGCAGAGAAAATAATATTACAATGGATCACACCGTTCAAAAAAATATGTTTAACATACAACACTTTTAAATATAATGCATTAGAGGAAGGCAAGGCACATTAAAAACATACAAAAATTAAAACTTCATAAAAAACGTAAATGTGAAATATTTAGTATACTAATATGTAATTTTTAAGAAATTGAACCACGTCAGTCATGCACAGTAATAACACTTAATATTAACTCTATGATGATCTCTGACCTTTAAGGCTTATATTTGGTCTGTTCCTACATTTTACAACCATATCACCCCTTTTGTTTTGAACAAACACACATGCACACACTCAAACAAGTGTTTTCAGACTGTGTAAATGGCTGTTATTAGTGAAAATCCCCTGGGCGTCTGGCTTTAATACAGGGATCAGCACTAGAGCTGTTGCCTCAGACTCTTCAATGTTTGTGCAGATCTGTTCTTTGTGAAAGCATCTCACACTTGCCCTCAAATACTGCACAGTCATGCGAAATCAGACAAAAACACACAAAGAGAAGATGACGATTGAGGAAACTGCTGTTACTATTAATGAAATTTAATTAATTTGTATGAACTAAATTCTTTAAATTTTAAAATCTTTAATATAAATAATTGTATATATATATACACACATACAGACGCACACACACACACACACATTATATATACACACAAACGCACACACATACATATATATATAATCGATTAGACAGCACTAGTTTAAGTTAAAATTAAGAAAACACTAATCAAAATAAACAAAAAATGACCACACGTTCGCCATGTGAGCATTTAAAGGTGTGTTGTAAAACCCAGCCAAAGTTGCCATGGAGATTCAGGTTTCACATGAGGCAACAGTCACCTTAAACATGGCGGACAAAATGTGCAAATTTGCTGTTGTGTTATTAAAAACATGCTGAACTCAAGCATGTTTCTTGATTCTCCAGATTCTTTAAAATAATTTGTTGTTAGTTGCTGTTACAACTAACAACTAAGAATTTTTATAACCCCAAAATAACATATAAAAGCATGACTAAAAGCATGACAACAACAACAGTGTTAGGAATTCTTAGGAATTCTTCATTTAAAAAAATGTCAAATAAAAATGAAACAATTTAACTAACAGCACAAAGACAAAACAAGCAGCAGTTATGAAGAGTATCTATACAGGTGTATCTGTACATGAACTTTCATAATAAAGTATTTATGTCTTATAATTTTTAATATCTCACGGTTGAAGGTCCACTTACCCTCTGTGGGCTCATAGTCGGATCTGTATTTGAGCTTTGAAGAGAAGCACAACTCAGGAGAAGCCGGTGTAATGTGGCCCCCGCTGCAACAGAGCCGGACTGACTGTCCACATCTCGCCACAGCTGATCGTACCACAACACACCTCCCTCTGACGCACAACCACAGATCCACACAAACGCAAAGCCCGTTATCCACAAAATACACTTTCTTTCTCCTTTTGGGAGTCAAAACATCTCTTGCTCTCCTCCCTCCCCTCTGGCTGCTTTGTTTTGCGTCTCTCTGTCCCTCTGTACAGATAAAACGAGGGTATGTCAGTTTTGTGGAGGAAACACAATCCTGCGTACCGCGTAATTGGAGTGTTGCATTCCCGTGGTGTGACAAACCTAAAGGTTTTATCGCCACATGCGCAGATGTGAAATGTAACACTTTTCTAAGTAATCCTGAGTGAATTAAAATAAATTACACCCCTAATTACCGATTGGCTGATAAAACTGTTTGCTCATGCAGAACGGAGTTTTTTTGCATTTTCTAAAGTCACAATGTTGTTGCTAGGGTGTTCTGAGTGGTTGCTATGAGGTCTAAGTCAAAATTGCTATGCTGTTGCCGTTTTGGGTGGTTTTTAGTTGTGATGTTTGGAAGTTGTTGCACAATTGCAATTTTGATTGTATTGTAGCATTTGCATTTTAGTGAACTGCCGTGAGGTTTCTATGTGTTTGCTTACTGGAACAAGTCAAAAGAGCCACAATGCTAGGGTGTTGCTATTGTTGCTGTTGGT
This sequence comes from Hypophthalmichthys nobilis, assembly GCA_037950665.1. Lineage (NCBI taxonomy): Eukaryota > Metazoa > Chordata > Actinopteri > Cypriniformes > Xenocyprididae > Hypophthalmichthys > Hypophthalmichthys nobilis. Next base: position 34,581,983 of record CM075476.1, read on the forward strand.
GGCTGAGTGGTTTTTGGTGTGTTGCTATGTGTTTTCTAACTAGCCAAGTCAAAAGAGCGTTGCTATGCAGTTGCTACCATAGATATGTATACGTAGATGCCACATTCGACTGCTCGAGACATATTGGCGCACCCGCCATCTTGGAATGGTCAGCGTGTCGTTGTCACTCACAGTAAGAATCAATGATGCCACGACATTGCGCAGCTTCTGGTTGTGAAACTGCCAAGATTTAAATTCCCAAAGAAATGACATCACCTTTCACAAGTGAGAATGCCTTGGTTTGTGTTTTGATATGAATTAACTCAATATTACAGATTTGTAACTTTTTAATGTTGTGTTATCTAACACCTTTGTCTTGTGTTAGTTTAGCAAAATCATCTGCTGAAGTCTATTGCAGATATAGTTAATCATACATGCATCTAAATACAGTTGCAGATGCACAGTCAACTCGCTCTCGAGTTTTCACGGACCGACCTTGACCGTCCCAATATGGCAGACGGCTTACGTATAGCGGCCCATAGAAACAGCCTCTAATGAGGCATCTATGTACACCAATCAGGCATAACATTATGACCACTGACAGGTGAAGTGAATAACACTGATGATCTCCATCACAACACATGTTAGTGGGTGGTATATATTTGGCAGTAAGTAAACATTTTGTCCTCAGAGTTGATCTGTTTGAAGCAGGAAAAATGGGCAAGCGTAAGGATTTGAGCGAGTCTGACAAGGGCCAAATTGTGACGCTAGGTCAGAGCATCTCCAAAACTGCAGCTCTTGTGGGGTGTTCCCGGTCTGCAGTGGTCAGTATCTATCAAAAGTGGTCCAAGGAAGGAACAGTGGTGAACCGGCGACAGGGTCATGGGCGGCCAAGGCTGGGGAGCGAAGGCTGGCCCGTGTGGTCCGATCCAACAGACAAGCTACTGTAGCTCAGATTGCTCAAGAAGTTAATGCTGGTTCTGATAGAAAGGTGTCAGAATACACAGTGCATTGCAGTTTGTTGCGTATGGGGCTGCATAGCTGAGACCAGTCAGGGTGCCCATGCTGACCCCTGTCCACCGCCGGTGAGCATCAGAACTGGACCACGGAGCAATGGAAGAAGGTGGCCTGGTCTGATAAATCACGATTTCTTTTACATCACGTGGATGGCCGGGTGCGTGTGTGTCGCTTACCTGGGGAACACATGGCACCAGGATGCACTATGGGAAGAAGGCAAGCCGGCGGAGGCAGTGTGATGCTTTGAACAATGTTCTGCTGGGAAACCTTGGGTCCTGACATCCATGTGGATGTTACTTTGACACGTACCACCTACCTAAGCATTGTTGCAGACCATTTAAAATTCCCCAGATCTCAATCCAATCGAGCATCTGTGGGATGTGCTAAACAAACAAGTCCGCTATGTTGTTGGAGCTATGTTGTTGCTAAGGTGATCGATTGTTTTATGAGTTGCTGTGTGGTTTTTAGGGTGCTACTGCATTGCTACTGTATGTGTTTGACCAAATCAGCCACAGTGCTAGGATGTTGCTATATGGCTTATAAGGTGTTTTGTATTTCAGCATGTTGCTATGTGAAAGCTAGGGTGGTGCTAGGAGAAAATTTGCCTGCTCAAGTTAAAAGTACAAATCCTGGGGGCCAGTTGCATAAACCGCTAAGACTAGTCTTACCAGTTAGCCATCAATGCTTTTTCTTTTAGACTGTTCATAACTTAACCAAGTTATTTCCCTAAAAACGTAGATTTGCCTAATTTGAGACCGAAAAGTAAGATTGAATGCCCTTTGACTCACTGCTAGTGGGTCATACTAGATCTTAAGACGCTGTCTTAACATAATGGCTATGTTTATGCAACTGGCCCCTGATATATAAGGTGCTATGGCTGGATACTAGCTCATTACGTTTTGGTTTCTTGGCGTTGCGTTGCTGCACAGTGACTTTTTTGAATGTGTTTTAACATGTTGCTAAGAGGTTTCTAGACATTTGCTGTTTGGACCAAGTCAAAAGAGCCACAATGTGAGGTTGTTGTAGCTATATTGTTGATAAGATGTTCCTGATTTAACGAGTTGCTATGTGGTTTCTAGGGTGCTATACGCTTCAGTTTGCTTACTAAGCCGAATCAAAACAGCCACAATGCTAAGTTGTTTCTGTTCAGCTAGGAAGGGGTTCTGAATGTTTTTTTAGCATGTTACTATTTGGTTGCTAACGTGCCTTGGTTGGATGCTAGTGTGTTGCTTAGTGGCCTGAGTCAAAAGAGCTACAATACTAGGTGGCTGCTGTTCTGAGTAGTTTTTAGCATGCTGCTATGTTAATGCTAGGGTATTCTAAGTGGTTGCTAGGTAACCACCAGAGATGGTCTTATTATTGGGAGATACGAGGGTCCGTGGCTCTACCATTGGAGACAGTGTAACTTGGATCATGTGTGCCTTGATAAACAATCACATTGCAGCCTTGACGTCACTGAATTTCGTTCATAGTTGCGCGACAGTCAATCACTACTAGCTGTGTCTCATTTCAAAGGCTGCATCCGGAGGAGGTCGCATTTGAAGGCTGTATACGTCATCGAGGCGGTCTCATTTAAGGAAAGTAAACATTAAGATTCCTAAGTAAGAAAGAAATTACAGTATTTTACACCTCACGAGAAAAAATCAATTTTATCACGGTTACTTTTCTTAATTAAGACATGATGCTTGATGATGTGTGCAGCCTTCAAATGTGACCTGCGGAGGACGCAGCCTTCGAAATGAGACGCAGCTGTTTGCGGATGTCAGATACAATAGAAATGAATGAGAAGTGCCGTAAACTTAATCATACCTGACACGCAATTGACTTCTCATGACTTCTCTTACAAAAAAAGATGGTTTTTTCGGTGTAAACTCTAAAAATAGATCGATCCAAAACTAATGTTTAAGAGCAAACATGTTGAAGAGTAGCCAGTGGGCTGTTGATTCATTAAATAAGCCATTTTCCCTCAAAAGCAGTTTATTGTAGTGAAGCTTCTCCTCCACTGACATCCATCCATCCATTAAAACAACAACAACAACAAAAAAGGCCTCTGGTAGCCTTCCCTACATACCGCAGCGTTAGCAGGCATTGTTTTTTTGGCTAACCTTACAGGATTGCCTTCAAGTGGCTTTGGTAAATACTTACCTGCGCTAGGTAAAAGTACAAACTCTTAAGTATGAGAAATAATAATAGTGATGCCAACCTCTAGAAAACCAAATTTTAACCCAAATGACTGATTTGGGTTTGAACTGATTGGTCAGTAGAAACTGTTAGCATTATGTGCACTAACCTAAAAACTCTCAAAAAAAGTATGAAGGGGCATAACTTCACTATACAAATGATCAAAAAAGCTTCAGAATATTCATAAAATATTCAAATGCCTTCATGGCATGTTGACAGTCGTATATCGGACAGCGCCGTCCACTTCCAGTTCTGGCTCTGAAACATGCGTCAGGAAGTTTAATGCGTGTTTGTAGAGCACAACTCAAGCTTGGCCTCCCTCACTTGGGGCCCTTTAGTGGAGCCCCCAGATGATCAGATCAAGTTACTAAAGTAGGCATTCATCATTTAGCACCCCGTTAAACTGTTCAGACAGAAAGATGAAAGGGGGATGAGAGTGGAAAAAACTTTTAGGCCAATTTCAAACATCTCGTATTCAAAATATCAACACATTTGGAGCACTCTGTTCCTATCGAGGAGTCTCGCCGGTCGATTTCGGTTGTACCTGGCTTCATCTCCTATTAGGAATACTACTTCTCTGTCCCTTCCTCGTGTTTCTGTTCATGAATAAAACACAACTTAGCTCAATGTCTGAGCTCAGCTTACACATACAGCGCTGGCGTCTTTAAAAGGGGGTCCCTGCCTACCTGCTATTTCATCGAGCCAACGGCTGGAGCGCTTCCAGACTCCTATACGAACACACACACGCTCACACACGGACAAACACTTTCCATTGGACATCACCTCAATGAAACTCTCACCTTGGGTTTAACGACGTATCAGATCGTTCATTACACAAAGGTGATTAGTAGCTAAACTCAACAGACTGTTTGGTTGATATGATGCTTATAACTGGGACTTTATTTCACTGTTTATGGAAAATGGCACATATACATTTCTGCTTGGTGAAAACTTGAATAAATCTGAACAAGTAACAGTACTTTTATAATACATATCTTTTACCATCAGTTTCACTGCATAAAAAAGATAAAGTTTCTTATTTGAAAACGAGTGGCCATTATTTTTTTACTGCTCCAGAGATGGTTTTTGCAGTACCACTAACGGCCAGCTGGTGACAGCCAATGATGCAAATAATCAAGATACGATGAACACTTTACTGCATGGCACTTGAAAAGAAAAAAAAGTATGAAACCATACGCAGTGTTTTAATAAAACTGTACATTTTTGAAACTGTAGTATACTTTATTATTGTCCTATTACATGTTTAATTCAGCGAGTGGGGCGGGGGGTTAAAATTACAAATGTATATATAATTGTGTGTATATCAAATTATGTGTGTAATACGCAATGTGTGCTAACATCTCCAACAGTCAGGTCTAATTTAACCCTAAATTAACCCGTGTTTTATAAGGTTGCGTTTGGCTAAACGACTTTCCCAAAAGTACTATTATTAAAAAGTACTATTAGTAACATATTAAATTATATTTCTATACACTCACATCCTCAGTTTCATTTGCGTCATTTCATAACGTCAAAGTTCTTTAATGATAAAATTTACCATTAGCCGAAATTCATTCCAGTACAAAATATCCTAATTCCTCCTCAAAATCAGAAAAGCAGCACAGCAGTCGGTAACTTGACATTTACAATGACAGGACACTGTTTATTTAACAGCATTCAGAACTACAAACACGTTTCCTTTTTTGTGATGAAAAATACAGACAATACAGTCTTTCAATTCCTCTCGATTCTGTCAAAAAGGCATAGAGGGAAAAAAAACAAAAACAAAAAAAAAAAACTTATAATGGTTGAGACTGACTCTTCCTCAGTCCAGCAGAGTCCAAAGTCAATTTTAATATCTCAAAAACAAACCGTGAATGCTGAGCACCGTTTCTGAGCTTCTTGGCAAAAAATATTAAGTGCCCTTGTATGTAAGAACAGTCTGATGTGTGTAAGGTATGGTGCTGGCTGTCCTGGAGGGTTTTGGATGAGTGTGAGTGTGTGTTACTGAGGCGGTAAAGGGATGCCGCGGGGGTCCGTGACCTGCCCTTCCTGTAGGTTTTTGACAAGCTGTGCAAGCCAACGTTTGGTGGTGGAGTCGTCCTTTAGCACTTGAGCAAACGTGGTGTCCTTCAGCTGGTCCGGCAGACACTGACGCAGAGCTTCTCTCGCCCTGAAAAAGAGAAAATATAGCGTTTTATAAATTTATAAATTTTATAAATATAAATTTATATGAAAATAATTAAATGAAGTTTTAATTAAAAAAATAATTAAAAAGTTAAATGTATAAATTATATATAATTTCATTAAATATATTTAAATATAAATTACATAGAATAATATTTTATATTATATAAATGTAAAAATTTTATATGAATATAAAATATGTATTTTATAAATGTATATTATAAATTGAATTGTACTTTATCTGTTTTATCTAATTTATTTTTTTGGTTCAAAATGTGGATTTTTTTCAAAAGTCGGTAAATTTGTAAAATGTTTTTGTAAGAAGTCTCTTCTGCTCACCAAGGCTGCATTTATTTGATAAAAATACAGTAAAAACAGTAATATTGTGAAATATTATTTCAATGTAAAATAACAATTTTCTATTTCAATATATTTTTAATTTATTTATGCAATTTTTAATTCATTTATTTATGTAATAAATACATTTTATTTATGTAATTTATTTCTGTGATGCAAAGCTGAATTTTCAGCATCATTATTCCAGTCTTCAGTGTCACATGATCCTTTAGAAATCATTCTAATATTGGTGTATTTAACCAGGTGTTTATATTTCATATTGTATTAATTGCAATCTCAAATGATTAAGCAGCACAAATGAGCTCCCAAATCTTCAACTTTTCCGAACTGCAATGTTTGTGCACTTTCTACCGTCCAAAAATGTGCAAGGAACTAGAATAGCAGAGAAAAAAAAATACCTGGAGTTGTCAGAAAGTCGTAAATAACATCGCACAACATGTTTCAGCAAGCGAGCCGAGGGCTCCTTAGACAACTGAAGAACCATCTTCCCCTGCAAGACAAAAAGCACAAAAAAATCCACACATAAACCTTAAGCTTAAATAGCATTTAAATGAGCCAATCACAATCCAGAACTGCAAATAACCAGCAAATCAGAGACATTCAGCTCAAACACAGGCAATATAAAGTGTCCAACATGATTAACTTTCAGTCTGACAATAATAATAATTCTAAACAATAAGAATAATAATTAATCACCAGAATCATAGCAACATGTGAAAAGCGTTCATAAGTCTGGCAGATATAAGCCAGACCCGTGTCATCCAAGAGAATCTTCTGCAGTATAAACGTGGCCACCTGAAAGAGAGAAAGAAACGCTTATGTGGTTTAAACACCTGCAAGATACATTCATCTTTCTGAATCTTGGATTTACCCTCATAAAATCAAAATAGGCCAAAATAATATATATGTGAGAAGGAATTTGAAGACGTTTTTGTAAACGAACCGTTTTCGAGAGCTCACTGCCAGACTCCATGATGCGCAGACAGAGAGGAATGATTTCTGTGGTCAACAGGAAGTTGATAACCTCCTGCTCATCTGTTTTCACCAGTGCTCCTATAAAACAAACATTTCAATGAACACTTCTTTACTGAAACATTGTTTGCTTTTTTCCTGCATTAGCCGGTTTTCTTACCGATAACACCCAGACTTGTGAGCCGCAGGTATTCGAAGGGTCGAGTTTTACTGACCGTGTGCAGGAAGGGATACAGAAACAGAGGGATGTGAGCTGCCAGGAAAGCAGAGCTGATGATATAAAACAAAGGGAGGAAAAAAAAAGAGTCAGTGTGACAGAGGTTTAAAGACAGTGTGTTATTTCTGGTGTATACAGGAAGTGAGTTACCGTGTCTCTACGTGGGAGGCCACACACTGCAGCAGTGCTAAAGCATTACACACTCGGTTAGACTGATGTGCCGTCAGTGTCGGGGGATTTATGGATGGGTAGATGTTCACAATTTCCTGTATAAAAAATATTAATATTAATGTATAAAAAATATTGAATTAATATCTGAATATTTGAAAGATTTTACTGAAATGTCATTCATTTTCATCAAATCTTTATAAATGTATTAATTAAAATAAAAAAATAAATAAAAATGCAGTTACACATCACCTTATATAATAAAAATATTTTTAAAATATTTTTTCTTTGTATTTCTGTAACTGTTTTTTGTATCATCATTTGCAAAATATTATGCTATACTTTTATTACTTGTTAATACATATATTTTAATTAATGTTTTTTTTCTGCAAATTGATACATTAATTCATTATCTATAAATATTATTAATTTTACTTTTTCTATTTTATTTTAAATTTAACATCTGAATATTTGAAAACTTATTTTCTATTTTTTCTATCAAATGTCATTCATTTTCATCCAGAGAAAAAAAAAAAAATATTAGTATAAACTTATAGAGTATAAACTTATTTTTATTTGAATGTAATTGTTAAAATAGCATTCTTACATAGATTTTTGTTTAGGCCTACACATTTAAGCAATATTTTAAATTATTAATTAATTATTAATATTTTATAAATGAATAAGTAATATTATTATTATTAAATCACACATTCATAATTAATCTAATGCAAACACATTTATATATCCAAATATAAATACATAGTTTAGTCAACTTACAGAGCTCTGACTTGTACCACCTGACTGCTGCAGATTTATTTTGCCGTTGACAGTGTTAGAAACGCATAATTCCATAGAAACGCATAATTCCAAGGACTTGAACAGCTCCGAGAAGAACATCACGGGTTGCCATCTCATAATTACGGTAATTATGGCGTGAACACAGCATAAGCTTGTTGTTTTGGTACAGAAGGAACTGTAAAAGGCGGATGCTGTTTGTTTGTGGCGCTCGGTGACTGTCTGTCTACAACTCTGTATAGCCTTACTGAACGTGCTGATGATATTTAATATTTAGACCACTTCTATTATTGATGGCTATCAGGGTGTGAAAAGTTTCAACCAGAAAAAGTGTTTATAAAACAAATTGCCTACCCTACCTTTAAGTCTAGATTAGAATTTAGTTTATCAACCAATGTTTATTTTAATATGTCACTAAAATATATAACGATGTCAGCCTATAATATTTCTTCCTAACCAACTATCAGTTTATTCAGTGTTGAATTCAGCATTGATTGACAGGCACCTGTAAGAGAGCCGCTATAGTCCCACAAGAGTGCCAGAGCATCGGGGCCAGATCCGTCACTGACTCCCTCTTCTTGCTGAGCTCCAGCAGGGCATTCTCACGAGTTTCAGGACTGGAGAGCTCATTGATCCACTGATAGATCTTCTCACGGTCCACCTGAGCCAGACCCGCAGTGGTTACGGTCTACAGGACAGAGATCACACATCTTCAAATTAAAACGAGAGAAATACAAGCAACTGATGTATATCAGGAATTCAGAACCAACTTTTACTAGGCCGTCAAGATTGATTCCCATTCACATTGTTATTACTGGAAACGTTTTTTCTGTTTCTTATAATTGCTTGTTTATACTTTTACTTTCCTGAAAATATTTTTTACATTAATTCATATAATTTTATATAAGTTTAAGACTTATTTATTTTTAATATTCCTTATCTATTCCTTAATTATTAATCATACATTCATAACTAATGCCAACACATGTTTACAAACAGCACAGTACACATGAGGAAAAACTCGATACTCAATTTCTTAAGACTACTTTTAGATATTAGGTACGCTAATAACTATATAGAGGCAAACTGCGCAAGATATATACGCATATCCTAATATAAAGCAACAAATATGCTTTAATATATCACCATAGTAACCTACTACATTAGCTTTAGCCGTTAGCTCTATCAGTCCCCAGCATAAACAAGGATAAAACGCCCAAAACCTTCCAAAAACTCACCGCTCCTGTAGCCAACATCCTCCTTATCGCCTAATTGTGATCTCCAGAGTAAAAGTGAGCAGCGGTGTTTAAAACAACGAGAAATAGATCGGGTTTACATTAGCAAATAAGCTAATAAAAAAACAACCGCCTTCCGTTGGTGTTTCTTCTTGTACGGTTCTCTTCCGGTTGGCGTTTCTTCTTCTGCGCGAGTTTTTGGCGGGTGATGACGGATCTAGTGTTCATTGCTGCCCCATGCTGACTCTGTATAGTAATAAAATGTATTGTTATTTTTATAAACTATAATAATGATTATAAACTAATAATAATGATATGATAAATTATAATCATTACAACGTATTATAGAATATCATTATACGTATTAAAATAATAACAATAAAGATAAGGATAATAACAACAACAATAATAAAGTTATTATTATTATTATATATTTGAACCACTTGAGTTAGTTTTAGCTGTTCATTTGTCCAGAAAATAATATAATAATTTATCCTTCATAAAAAATTTATTTGGTCTTGTTTTTAATAAACCATCATTTAGCTAATTAAGATTTTTCATATTTGATTTTTAATATATATATATATATATATATATATATATATATATATATATATATATATATCTTTAATTTTAGAAAAGCATTGTGTTCGCAGGCCAGATAAGCAAGCTTTTTTTGTGTGTGTGAACTTTACACTGTTTTCAGTGTTACTTATTTTTGTCCCATCCAAAACATGGGGATGGGGTAAAGTTGTCCTCTTCTGGCTCTTTGGCCCCCTTTCTGGATCATTCATTAACCAGACATCACAGCCTCTGCTTTTTGGATGTGATGAAACTGTTTGGGTGCTTTTCAAGAGTCATTTATTAAACTGTCTACTTATCAAGCCTTATTTGTTGCTACATACTGAAAGACCCAATTACATCAGGCCCAAATCTTTAACATAAAGCCAGCTGTAGCCAGAAAATGTTTTAAAAATGACAATGTATTCTGACTTTTTGGGAGGTTTTCCCAAAGTCTGATGGGAAACCCTCCCCAAAAGAGGCTATCTGTAAAGATAGGGGAATCATTGCCAAATGACCTAAATCCAGTCCACAGGACAGGTTAATTATTCAAAAGACATGTTTGCCGACGCTTTAAAGGTTCCACTTTGGGAAACCAGGGTAGTCAGTAGACAAGTGTGTGTGAGGAAAGTTTGTGTTTTCTTGCAGTCATGGCTAAATTGGTGGAATGCGTGCCCAATTTCTCAGAGGGGCGTAACAAGGAGGTAAGACAAACGTACAGACGGAATCCATTAAAAAAAGAAAGGTCATTTTGTACCGACAACAACGGTTCTTCCGCCGATGTGGACTGAACACTGTAATAAAAAAAAAGCCGCAATCAAAAACCGATTCCCGAACGAATAATTCATATGAGCCGGTTCTAGTCCGCTTCCCGAACGAATGACTGTAATGATTTGGTTGTTTTAGTGGATTAAAAGCAGACAGCGTGTCAAATCAGTGAGTCATTTCCTTTAATAAATTTAAGCAAAGACCAGTGTAGTTCGATCCTGAATGAATCACTCACTCGTATTTGAATCAAAGCGTGCAACCACTGTCCGATTTTCAAATAAATCACTCTAATGAATCGGTTCTTTTTCATTTACAGCATGGCCAAACGATTCTTGGACGAATTACTCTGCTGAGTAATTCTTTTAGTGAATCAAAAACGAATTTCGCGATTATAGAACGAATGACTATAATGATTTGGTTCTTTTTAGTGAATCATTCACTTAACACCAACTCTGATACTTTAATCAGTAGAGTCATTACGTGGTTGTTTATATGACAAAGTGTACCTAGTTAAAGATAAGCGTTTTTGTTTTGTCTCTTTGTTTAGTAGACCTATTGTTTAAGGCCAAGTACCTAAACATGCTAAAAGACTATGAAAAGGCATTAAAAGTCAATGTAAACACACATTTTGTATGAATTGTTTTAAAATGTATTTTAAATGATTTCTATCAATACACAAAATGAAATTTAATGTTCAATATTTTTTTTTACATTTTACAAATGTCTTTTTTTTTGTTAGACCATACATACAGTAATGTACTGTACAGAGTTTTTCCATTTTTTGTATTACATGACAATAATTTAGTCAATATATATAATATACAGGTCATTGACGCCATAGGCGATGCCATCTCTGCCACGGAGGGCTGCAGCTTGCTGGACGTCGATCCAGGGTCTTCGACAAACAGGACGGTGTACACTTTTGTGGGCCCACCCGAGGCTGTAATTGAGGGGGCTCTGAACGCTGCACGTGTTGCGTTTAAACTCATAGACATGACCAAACACTCAGGTACTACAGCTGTGGTGGCAGAAGCAGATGTAAAGATGTCATACATCACATGAATTTATTTTGTAAAAAGTATGTTTTTGAACAGGTGAACACCCTCGGATGGGTGCAATGGACGTGTGTCCCTTCATACCGGTGCAGAACGTCACCATGGAGGAGTGTGTACAGTGTGCCAATGAATTTGGCCAGAGACTGTCAGACATGCTGCATGTGCCAGGTGTGTTTGTACGGGCCAAGGTCATGGTGTCTATTACCTGAATTATTTGAGAATCGCTTCAGTTCCGTCCTCCATTCTTCTATCTATCTTGTCTTGGTCTTGTAGTCTATCTCTATGGAGAGGCGGCTAGAAAAGAAAGCAGAAGGTCACTTCCCTCCGTCCGTGCAGGGGAATACGAGGCATTACCGGAGAAGGTAAGAACTCATCTAGAGAACTCAATTCTGTGACCTCATATTAATAATGTCATATCTGTGACCTCACTTCTTTGAGATCGAAAAAAAGTCTCAGAAGTTCTCAAAAGGGAGTCTTAAGAGTGACATAATATCTTAAAGGCGACATGAAATGGAAGTTGTGATAGTCTTTTCTTCTCTGTTGTGATGATGGTATATCCATGTGAAACGGCTTCTCGAACAAGAAAATGTGTAGGGCGGGACTTGATTTTGTCCAACAGGAATTGATTTGATCATTGGATTGTTGTGGTTTGATATTGGTCGATCTCATGTGAGTGACAGGTTTCCCTCCCTCACACCAGTAAACATGTCATCAGAAAAGAGAAGCAATATCGCTGCAAGAGTGAGGGGAAGTTATTTTGATTGAATATTATGAGGCCATATGAATAAAAAAAAAGCTGTGCACCGATAAATACATTATAATAAATATACCCTGATATACTTCAAGCGAAATCGAAGAATGAAGTGGTGTCATTTCAAACAACATCAGGCTAAAACAAAGCTCATTTGGAGTTTGTTTTGGGAGTTTGAAACAGCTTGCCGGCTGGTAAACACCTTCAAATTACCATTGGTCCATAGCGATGATGCAATAGGTAGGTGTGGCTCTGGGGCTCCGCCTTTTTTGTTCTGGAAATCTTCTCTGGTTCATTTCTTCTGTGGGTGGAGTCAATATGTTTAATGGTATTTTGCAGTGAGAAAACAACAGTTAAGAAAGCATCTGATTATAGTGAACAAAATAAATGATCTGGAGAATATTTCCATGTAAAAGAAGGCAGAGCCTCAGAGCCACACCTACCTATTATGTAATTGCCACAGACCAATAGTTCAAGGGTGTTTAAACTGTTTACTGTGGGATTTAGACCTCAATAATGTGACCTCATACCTGTGGCCTAATTTCTGAGAAACAGCACTGTTTTACATCCCATATTTGCATAAGTAAACACCTTAAGTTAAAATAAATTAACAGTAAGTTCTTTGTCCCCCAGCTGAAAAAGAGCGAATGGGCCCCTGAATATGGTCCTGCCACCTTCGTCCCCTCTTGGGGCGCCACGGTCACCGGTGCCCGAAAGTTTCTCATCGCCTACAACGTGAACCTTCTGAGCACAAAGGAACAGGCTCACAGAATAGCACTGGATATTAGAGAACAGGGCCGTGGCAAAGATCAAGTATGTCTTTGTCTGACGTCACTGTATTGGTCTCCGTTTTCAATGTGCGTCAAATCTAGAACTTGAGAATCTGACTTAATTATACCTATCACTTCCTTGAGGTTTTTATTATTACCTTCCTCCTGTTAATACATTGAAAGCATTTGTTGCTTTTGCTGCAGCCCGGGCTGCTTAAAAAGGTTCAGGGAATGGGATGGTACCTAGAAGAGGTCAACCTGGCTCAAGTGTCCACCAACATCCTGGACTTTGAGTTGACACCCATGCACATGGTGTATGAGGAGATCTGTAGAGATGCCAAGGTGAGTTATCTTTCACTCAGTCTGAATTAGAATCAGAATCAGACTCATTTGACATTGCATGAATCCGAAGTGAATTTATATCCATTCTACCTGTACAGGATTTGAACCTGCCAGTGGTGGGATCTCAGATAGTCGGTCTGATTCCTCTGAAGGCGATCCTGGACTGTGCAGACTTCTACATCCAGAGAGAAAAGCTGTTCGTTGTGGAAGAGGAGCATAAAATCAGACTGGTGGGTTAAAATGAACACGTTCAAATGTTCAAAACAGTAGCAAATCAAAGGTCTCATTTCATTCCTATTTCTTTATTCTATCAGGTTATCAGCAAACTAGGACTTGACTCTTTGGGGTCATTTGTTCCAAAGGAGAGAATTATAGAGTAAGTCCCAAAAGTATGTTAGTGGAATAGCAGTAATTTCTAAATTCTGATTGTCATCTTGATGTCTAACAGAAGCACTGTATCTGATTGGTCCATGCTGAGTTTAGGTATATGGTACAGGACAATCAGGGCAATGGGCGTCTTGTGTCTCTGTCTCTGCAGAAGTTTGTCCACAGCGTTGGGGCCAGAACAGCGGCTCCTGGTGGAGGGTCTGTTTCTGCTGCAGTCGCTGCTATGGTAATCATAAATGTCATATTTTGTGTGTGTGTGTGTGTGTGTGTATATATATATATATATATATAGTAATACTTTTAAATGATTAAATAAATACATGCATCTCATTGTAAGGGTGCGGCTCTGGGCTGCATGGTCGGTCAGATGACATACGGAAAGAGGCAGTTTGAGTCTTTGGATGCAGAGATGAGGAAACTTATCCCTCCATTTCATGAAGCCATGAACGATTTATTGTTAAAGGTGGATGCTGATTCAACAGCCTTTAACTGCTACATGGTACATGACGACACAAACAACATTCAGTGACTTTAAAAAGAATATTAAATGTATGAGTTTGCCATTATAAATACAACACTTGTGTACCATCAGACCATGGAAACCACTGTAAATTATATGTCTAATACCAGGAAATAATTGTTTCCCTGCATGTTTCTTTTGTTACAGGCTGCCCTGAAATTACCCAAGGGCACGGCAGATGAAATCAAAAAGTACGGTTTATTGCCTTTGTGATGTTTAAACAAGCAAAACAAAACTTCTCATTCATTAAACTAGAAACAAAACTTGTCATTGGAAAATAAAGGAACATTCTGTCTCATGTTAAACCAGTTTAAGGGTTTGGTTGAAGTAAAAACATGTCATGCATGACAAAAAGAAACAGAAAGACTAGCAAAGACTTGACAATAATATTTGCAGAGGAGAGCCTGATTGATAAAACACTTATATTACGCAACCATTCAACCTGCATTTGTATCTTCCAAAGTAAATTTCTTCCTTTGTGGAACAGTAGTTAGAGAATGTTAATGACAACAGCATTGGCACAAATATAAACATGGCAGTTGCTACAACAACCGTTCAAATATACCGGACCCCTAATGTGGCTACAATTATTTTAAATGAGTAATAACTAACTGAATCTTGTTCTTTCATTGTACAGGAGGGAAGAAGCCATGCAGGAGGGTCTGAAGGCGGCGGTGGGCGTCCCTCTGTCCCTGGCAGAGAGAATAAACACACTGTGGCCGGTTCTCAAAGAGATGGTTAAGTACGGAAACGTGGCATGTAAATCAGACATTCAGGTGAGAATGGGCTGAAATTTGGGCTTCTGACACATATCCAGTCATGCTCAAAAGTTTACACACCCCTTGCAGAATCTGCAAAATGTTAATTATTTTAACAAAATAAGAGGGATCATACAAAATGCATGTTACTTTTTATTTAGTACTGTCCTGAATAAGATATTTTAAATAAAAGATGTTTACATATAGTCCACAAGACAACAGCAACAAAAAAAAAAAAAATAGCTGAATTTATAAAAATGACCCCAAAACATCCTTCCTATCAAAGCACTTTCTACTAACAGTAAAAATCTTGATTTAACAAAAACGGCATGACTTTTAAGGTTAAAATGCTGACATCAGCATTTATTCCAACGCATGATTCCTCTCACGTGCAGGTAGCGGCTAAAGCTTTGGAAACAGCAGTATATGGAGCATATTACAACGTCATTATAAACCTGAAGGACATCACGGATGCTTCATTCAGAGCTGCTGTGAGTATCTGGAAACATTCAAAAACTATTGGTCAAGGTTCCCATCATGCATTTAAAAAAAAAAACCACACGTTTTTCTTTTTACATTTAATAACACACACATTACATGATCTGAAACTTGTTTTGAGGAACTCATAAATGTCAAAAAAACAATTGCTATTGTTCCTGGTAATCATGGACATTTTTGTGGTTTGTTGATTTTTAGACTGAAGCGAAAATGTCTGTGCTGTTAAAGAACGCCAGAGAAAATGCCAATGTAGCACTGCAGATGGCTGACCAGAGGAAATGATGACACAGTCTGTACAGATGGTCAGACAGTAACTTACAAAAGATCAAATAAAAACACTGAACTGAACACACGCTGACATGCAATTTGTGTTTTTTTCTGCTGTAAAGCTCTCTGGTGCACATGACCCATAGAATTACGTGTGTTACTCTAAATGCATTTTCCATTTGTTTATACCCACTATACAATCATAAATAAACTAAAAATTGTGCAGCTTGTTAATGAGATATTTGCTATTACTTTTCAAAGCAACTGGATTTACGATTTTACCATGGTGGACCATAAAGGTGAACGTGATTTCACCAAGTGATTGGAATGTTGTTCCAGGATCAACAAAGATGTTGTTCCAGTCACATGAACAACATCTTTGTTGATCCTGGAACAACATTCCAATCAACCAATCAGATTTGAAGGACATGTTTACAGTTTATGTCAAGATTAGGCTTACAACCGGGGTTGTACAACATCAGTGTTATTCACCTATCATTCCCTCTGACTTTAGGGATAAGTTATGAGTGGGGTTAGGTTTAAGGATAGGGATATAGTTAGGAATAAATTTTCCAATAGGATATGCTGATCCAGGAACATGAGTTACTTGGCAAAATCACAGTGACCGGACCATAAAATGGGCCACAATAACAGAGATTGAGAATGGGGATCTTTTGACCCAGGCAAACTGCCAGAACACCATAGCAACCACCTCTCAACACCCTGACAACCACCTAAAATACCTTAGCATAACGACTGTGAGTTTTGCATTGACAAGCACCACTCATATTTTCATTAGACAATGTAAAACCTTTTTGCCACTTCCAAGTAATTAATTTAAGTGAGTGTCAGTGACAATGTAATCATTGTGATAATTGCAATGTAAAAACTTCTAAACCTTTTTAGGTATGCTAAAGAGCCTGTTTAAATTACATTTTTCATAAATGAGAGTTGTGGTTTGTGCAGTCATATTTTAAGCAGACTCACCTAGAATCATTCTTGAAAGAACTTGATAATCCACCAGCAGGTGGTGTTGTGGTTGACCAACCAAAGGCCACCCTCAGTATCACACTCCCTCTGCTATCATCCCCGCTATCATCTGTTGTTATTTATGCATCTATTAAAGCTGCACTGCTGGAAAAAGAGAGATAGGGAGAACAGAGACATCTGTATCTGCAGTTGTCACAGAACAGCTGTAGCAATAATTAGCAACAGCTTAGTCATCTTCCCTGCATATTCAAGAAGCACCACATCACCAAAACACAACGTTAAGTTACAGCTGTGATCTAAGAGTGAAAAGAGTCCATTCACCAATATAAACTGGTGAATGCACCCATTTTCAGGTGTTTAGACAGAAGAAACATTGTCAACCATATAGCAACAACACTTGTCAGAACAACCTAGCAACCCTCTAGTAATGATCCATAATGCCAAAGCAACATGTCGATGTCTTAAAAAGAACACTCTCAATTGTATAGCAAGAGGCTAAAAATCAGTCCAGCAAACTCATAGCAACCACCTACTTATACAATCAAACCACATCTAACACTGTAAAAACCTTTCAGAAAAACCTAGAAACCACCTGTAATGATCCATAACGCCAATGCAACAACATGATGACGTCTTAAAAAGAACATTCTCAATTATAAAGCAACAAGACAAAAATCACTTAGAAACCCATAACAGTGTCAACCATATAAACACTTTAAAGAACTTGTCAGAACAACCTAGCAACCCCCTAATGATCCATAATGCCAAAGCAATAACATAATGACGTCTTAGAAGAACACACTCGATTGTATAGCAACAAGAAAAAAAAAAACTCTAGCAACCTTATAGCAACCACCTACTTACACAATCAAACCACATCTAACACTGTAAAAACCTTTCAGAACAACCTAGCAACTAACCTAGCAACCATCATAACAAATACCCACAACACCCTAGCAACAACATGACATGCTAAAACGAACACTCAGAATGCCCTCTCAATTGAAAAGCAACAAGTTAAAATTCACTAAACCTAGCAACCACATGGCAACCACCAAGAAATACTCCATCAACCATAATAGCAACACTTTAAAAAAAAATTGTCAGAACAGCCTAGCAACCACCTAGCAATACCTTAGAAACCACACAGAGCACACTAGCAACAGCTCGGCAACATGCTAAAAACCACCCTAACAACTACCTAGCAATGCCCTAGAAACTACAAATCCCTGTTGAAAAAAACAGCATATGCTGGTTAGGTATGTTTTGAAGCATGACAGCTGGTTTGAGCTGGTTTAAGGTGGTCCTTAGTTGGTCCTGAGCTGGTTTAAGCTGGTACTTAGTTGGTCCTTAGTTGGTCATAAGCTGGTTTAAGCTGGTTATGTACTGGTTCTAAGATGGTCCTAAGCAACTAGCTCCAGCTCAGGACCAGCTCAAACCAGCTGCCATGCTTCAAAACATACCTAACCAGCATATGCTGTTTTTTTTCCCAACAGGGATAACATACTAAAACCACTCAGAACACCCTCACAAATGTATATGCAAAAACCTCCAAGCAGCCATCTTAACAACCACCTAGAAACATCCTAGCAATCCATATAGAATCCTCCAGCAGCATGATAAACATACAGTTCCTAATAGATGTCCTAGAAGAAGTAAAAACATCGGAATGGCTACACACATGGGCACATCAGATTTTAATGGATAATCCTCATATGAAATTCTTATGATATTTATGGTATTTGCATAATAAATACATGGCATGTACAACAAAATAGATAGCCCCTGAAAATCCTCAAATCAAAACCTTCTTTTAGAATTTACCCTAAGCGCAGAACATCTCTGTGCTGTCTCATCTGGACTTGTTCTTATTAATCCAACCAATCACATGATATCTAACAGCAGGGAATCTTAAGTATAAAACTGCCTGGGAGGCTGTACATCTGTCCAGTGCTGTTTGGAGAGAGTGCGTAAAGGTGCTGTCCATTCCCAAATGTGTAAACGTCTACGAAGACACATCAGAAGACATGTTTCTCCTTCTTTATCTGAGCTTTTGGAGTGTGCTGGGGTCACACAGTCAGAGCCTGAGCGCAACAACAACATCACAAGCATTTGTGACACCTGGAGATGAGAACGGCCAGTGCACGACCTGTCAGTTTAGACAACAGAGCAAACGCATGCGCCTGCACTCCATTAAGTCTCAGATTTTGAGCATCCTGCGTCTAGAACAGGCTCCGAACATCAGCAGAGACACGGTCAAGCTACTCTTACCCAAAGCACCTCCACTGCAGGAGCTCCTGGATCAGTATGACCAAAATGGAGGCATTAGTGAGGATGAGGAACAAGGCAGCAGTGAGACCATCATAACAATGGCCACAGAACGTAAGTACCACAGTGTACTGCAATATATACTGACCCCAAAGGTATTTGGACACTTAAGTCAAAAATGTATGTCATTAAATTCATGTCAGGTTAGTTCTGAGAAAGAGCTAGCATCATTTGCAGATGCCACTTGTTTTGCTACTTTGTTGTAATGCAATAAAACTCGTTTTTTAAGTGTGGCTTAAGTGTCCAAATACATTTGAAAGAGTTGACGCTGAACCGACTACGGTTCATTCATTCAGCTGTTGTTGGAAGATGGCCAAAGGCAACAGACCTTGCTATACGCAGAGCTGTCCACCAAGAGACAACATGCAAAGCACATTTGGCCTGTGAAAGTAAGGATTACAAAGATTTACAATGGAAACCTTAGTTTCTGCCAAAATACATTAATTACTCTATTGATGTTTCATCAATAAAACTGGCAGTTGGTATTTTCCACCAGTGTCATAAGAAAAAGTAAAGAAAGATTCATAAAGGTTACACTGTTTGAAGAATTTTATGACAACTCTGCCCCTGGTTAACCACTGTCCCACAGATTTTAGTTCCAGCCATAATCAAACACATCTGTCTGGTATTTTCAAGTAATCCTGAAGACTTTTGCATTGTCCCAATTTGCCTACATATACTATGCCCTAAAAGTATGTACTGTTTTTGCGAAGAAAAAGTACATACTTTTGAGTGTGTATCAGAAGAGTAGGCAAGTTTTGGGACATACTACTTCATCATAATCACATCTTCATCTTCTCTGTCGCTTAGTTAAGTGCATCCTGTCACTGTTTAAACTGCTCTGTCAATCATCTTGTCACAGTTAAAATCCTCCACATTCAATTTAATTTAATTTCCTACCATATCAGAGAGAAATGTAGTACCATGTTGATCTGCCAGTCGTGGGTCTTTCGTGCGGAGAACTTTCCTCATGTATTTGCAATTTGCATAATGATGCATTTAAAAGTTAATGATTAAATGTATCTTTACAAACGTTCACAATGCTGTTGCAGGTGAAATATAATGTGGATAACATTGAATAAATATCTTTTCGTCAGGTTAGATAGGCTACTGATTACTAATCACTCAAACCTTGCTACTAATCATACTCGCACATCTGCCATGTTTGTCGTTTTTTAACACTCTTTATTTGTGTTTGTAGTTCTAATCGTCCATCGTGCAATGGGTTGTGGGCAATGTTAGCCGTTAGAGCATGCACAGATCTGCGCTTCGGATTCTAACCGGAAAAAGTAGATGATCCCGGTATCATTGGAATACTCATTTCAACATACTACGATTTGGGATTGGGACATACTAATTCTAATTTTGAATACTGTTTAGGACGGATAGTATGTGAATTGGGACACAGCATTTGAGTAGATTAGACAGCTGTGTTATATTAGGGTAGACACTAAAATCTCCCGGAAAGTGGTGCCAGGAGCAGAGTTGCCCATCCCTGATCTATAGTTTACCATGGTAAATGTTTTTACACTGTCAGAAAAATGTACAAAATTTGTTCCTTTAAGGTTACCACAGCCCCAGTTACAAGTTGTTGTACCCTTAAAGGGACAATTTTGTACTTTATCTACCCTTAAAAGAAGGATATTAGAACTTTGGAGTAGTAATATGTCCTTAAAGGTACTACTATGAACATTTTGTAGTAAGTTTTAATAAGGTATAAAAGTGTCCCTTTTAGTATTAAGTATTGCATCAGTAACAAGCTGTTGTACCCCTAAAGTTTCAATTTTTGCTGTTTTTTTTTTTTTTTCTGAGAGTGTGAAGTAAAAAAGGTATACGTGGTCTTAGTAAACTTAATACCTTGCAGCGCAAGCCATCACCCATCTTGAGGGGATGCCGAAGTGTTGCATGTTCTCACTGAGCCCAAAGATTCTGCCCGACAGCATCCTGAAGGCCCTGCTCTGGATCTATCTCCGACCAGCTGAGGAGCCAACCACGGTCTTCATCCAGATATCTCATCTGAAGTCTTCTTCTGAAGGGAACAGCCACTCAAGAATACGTGCACAAAAAATTGATGTGAACGCCCGGACAAACTCCTGGCAGCACATCGACATGAAGCAGCTGTTGCAGTTGTGGCTCAAACAGCCCCAGAGTAACTTTGGGATAGAAATCAAGGCCTTTGACATGAAAGGAAATGATCTGGCTCTGACTTCTCCTGAATCTGGAGAGGAAGGACTGGTAAGTCGGTGCGTGCATTGGTACTTAGGTACATGCTTCTTTAGGATACAACAAACTACAGTTGTCAAACTTTGATTAACAAATCTGTAAATGGTTTAAGAAAATGTACATAGTCTTACCTTACAGAGTAGTCTAGTAGATAAAGGAATACTCATTCAATTCTTGTTGTTATTCATCATCTTCCTCTCAAATGTGCACCTTGTTGAGTTTAAGCATACCTTTAAGAACCGTGCCCTCTACCATGGCTGTCAAGTCTTATTCAAACTTGGCACATCCTGCCAAGTCTGAATGAGATTTGAAAGCAATGGTGGAGGACATGGTTCATTCAAACTTTACAAGGAGCCATTATACTACTACTACTTCGCCTTTCACCCTTTTTGGGGTGTAGGCCATCAACCAGGCATCTCAAGAGGCCATTATACCCTTGAAAATGGGTTTAGTTGGGCAGCTTGGTCAAGGGGGATGTTCCTGTAACAAGTGCATTGCAATTCATATCAAGTATGTGTTTAATTGCACCTTTGCATGCCTAGTATGCATGACCATGACTTACCATTCTTTTGCCCTTCCAGCAACCCTTCCTGGAGGTGAAAATATCAGACACTGGCAAGCGGTCCAGACGGGACACCGGCCTTGATTGCGATGAGCATTCCACAGAGTCTCGTTGCTGCCGGTATCCACTCACTGTCGACTTCGAAGACTTCGGGTGGGACTGGATAATTGCCCCCAAGCGCTACAAGGCCAATTACTGCTCCGGTGAATGTGTGCAGAAGTACCCCCACAGTCACATCGTTAACAAGGCCAACCCTCGGGGCAGCGTAGGACCCTGCTGCACACCCACAAAGATGTCACCCATAAACATGCTGTATTTCAATGACCGTGAGCAGATAATCTACGGAAAAATCCCTTCAATGGTTGTAGATCTTTGCGGCTGCTCTTGAGCCCAAGGGCTTTTCCAGTCACTAAGACAGCAAGCCCTAACTGCTCTGGCCCAGAGGGAAGTGAAAATAACTTTTACCTTGTCCCTATAGTTCCTGCTAAAACAATTGACCACACCAGGGTCCCAACAAACCAACTTAGCCAAATCATTTAGTTTGTTCTCATCAACTGTTGTACACAAGGACAGTGGTAGCAAGGTGACAAGGATTTCTTTTGAAAGTTTATGAAGGTATAAGGCTTCCTCTGTGAATGCATTTGAGCATAGAGATGACCTGACGGGCTTTACCAGTGTGATATCAGAATGTACAAATTGCAAAAAGTACTTTTAAGTTTTAAATTAATGTCAAAGGGGGTTGTATAGTTGATTATTTATATAAAGTTGCTTATCCTCCAGTGACCCCAAAACAGGAACACTGACCCAGAAACTCACTCAACATGACGTCCAAACAACAAACTTTAGGAATTCTGCAGTTGGTTCATAGCATATGGGTAGTTGACAAATGATAGGGATAGGAAACTTTTTAGTGCTGTAACTGGTCACAATTTCTATGCTTTTTAAGTAGTATTAAACATTGCTGGAACATGTCAACTACGCAAAAGTGTGCATCTTATGTTCTTGTCAAACAACACTGATTAAATTGCCAATTCAATAGTTATCCTACATAATATCTTAGGCTAGAGATGGTCATAGTGATTTTTTTAAACATGGAATTAATTGTATTCTGTGGTTCAAAATCATGTTGTAGTTTTGATCTGTTGTACCAAGTAAAATGCCTGTTACTGATGTTTCTGAGGAGTTGTTTTCCACGTCCTTAAGGGACCTCTTCAGTGTTGACCCTCAGTAACCCTTAACAGAGTGACACCATTGACACCATTCCAAGCATGTGGAGCACATTATGGCGCTCAAAAGCAACAACCCCATATTCCATGGAAGCTGAAGCCTCTCCTGTGTTATTTTGTTCTCTGGAGGGCTCCCCAGTGTGATGGAGGCCCCGTGAGGCAACAATAGTAGAAGTCTGTCCCCAGGACAATGAGTGCACTTCGAAATGTCCTAATTTGCGTTTTAAAAAAGGATTTTGCACACTTTGCTGCATGATTCAATAGCTGCACATACAGTTGAGTTGGCGATAAAGTAGGCTGAAGTTATCTAGAATTAAATTCATAATGCAGAATGACAATAAGATATTCCCTAAGTGGGTGCACTTTTTTACCCTCTGAATCAAACAATGACCAGAATGGTCAAATATAATTAAAGCTGCAAGCAACGATGAAAGGGCCCTTGCACCCGGGCTGACCGCCACCCGGTGGCCTTATGAAAACAATGAACAGTGGGCGACATGCATGTAAGCGAGAAAATACAGGAGAAATATGGCAGTCATTTCAAAGTGCCACACTTCCTGCTGCCAACAGGTGGCGCTTTGACTGTAACTGAATAATGGCATGTAGATGTCTTCAGGCCAGGACTATTATCAAACATGTGAAGTTTGGAGCAGATCGGACATTGTATGCCTGAGTTACAACAACTTCCTGTTTTGTGGCGTTAATCGCATACTTTAGCACTTAGCCAAGTGTTGCATGATTTAACATGTTTCTAGTATGTTTGACACTTCATGGCATATTGAAATGTGTTTCTGGGTGTGAATTACAGTGTAAAGCATGCCATTTCCTGTTGCCAGCAGGTGGCGCTATGACTAACTGAATATTTGCATATATATGTCTTTAGGCCAGGACTCTTATCACACATGTGAAGATCGGACATCATATGCCTGAGTTACAACAGCTTCCTCTTTCATGGCAAAACATCAGACTTTGTCAGGCCGCCACAGACACTCCCTTACAACGAAAACTCAAGATCTTCGCAATTTAACATCACTAAGGCCTTAAGATTAGACTGACCAAATATGATGTTGTTCTGGTTAAATCTCTATGAGGAGATAATCACAGTATAAAACATGTCATTTCCTGTTGCCCGCAGGTGGCGCTATGATTGTCACTGAATATTGCCATGTAGAAGTCTTCAGGCCAGGACTCTAATGAATCATGTGAAGTTTGGGGCAGATCGGACATTGTATGCCTGAGTTACAACAAATTCCTGTTTCATGGCGAAACATCGAATTTTGTCAGGCCGCAACGGACACGCCCACGCCAGCGAAAACTCAAGATCTTCGCAATTTAATGTTGCAAAGGCCTTTAGATTCGACTGACCAAATATGATGTTGATCTGATTAAATTAAATAGGAGGATTTTGTTAAAGTACAACATCTGGAAATGGCAAAAACTGCAAAAATTTTGCAGAGAAAGTTCAAAATACCTCACTTCCTGTTGTGCTTTCAGATTTTGGACCCAGGGACTTTTTTTGTAGGTATTGGGCTGTTACATGTGTGTACCGAATTTCATACCTGTACGTGAAACGTAGCGAGAACGGTGCTGAATTGAAATTTTGTAGGTGGCGCTATTGAGCCATTTTGCCACGCCTAATTCTGAAACCCATATCAGACGTAAATTTTCACCACTTTTGGTGCACACATTTGGTGTGCAAAGTTTTTGAGCATGTTTAGGCCCTCAAAAATTCGATTCATTTCGGAGAAGAAGAAGAATTGACTGAGCAATTACAATAGGAATGGAGATAAAAATATTTTCTGTTGTAAATGAAGACACAGAAGACACGGCTTGTTTTGGAACAACCTTTCCACTATATTAGTAGGGTACAGCAGGGCTAAAAAAAGAGGCGCATTTGATTTTATTCTCCTCTAAACCACTAGAGGCCACAAAAAGTTGCTGCAGCACTTTCCTAAACATCCGCTTTCCAAGATGCACGTGGACATTTGGCTGATCCTTGACGTGAACGCGGGCAGCAGCTCAAAGTTGATTCTGTGTTAAATTGATAGATTTAAGTAGCAAATGAGAATCGCTAAAATGATGCAATTTTGAGACAAAGATCTTGTTAATGATTTCAGTTTTGTTCAACTTAACTAAAGCAATAGTTTTTCAACAATGGAAGAATACGTTAAAGAATGGTATTTGAGGTAAACAGCGCCCCTGCTGTTGGTGAGAAAGGCACAATTATTAACATGATAATAAATAGCTGGCTGACCTTTCCATTTGTTGACATGACATTTAGATTCAGATGGTAATAAATATCATATATTAAGTTGGGTGTCTGCCTTAGAGATAATCAACATATTTATAATGAAACCATCACATTTAAAAAATATGATATTAATCATCTCATATAATAAAATATCATATTTACTCTTACTACTGTAAAGCTATATTAAATTATTATGGGATCTCATTCAATGCTTTCAGAATCTTTACTTTTTAAAATAATTTTGTTTCTGTATTTTTAAAATAAACATATTTTAATGACAGTATATTTATTGAACAAAATGAATTCTTTTATTTATCAAAATAAACAGAAAATAGTACAAACTTTCCTAAAGTTATTGTTTTGAACAAGTATTAACTTAGACATTATTAAAAACATTTTAGCTAAAGTATTTGTGTAAATACTTTGTGCCTTTTGCCTCATGTGTGGGGCAAAAGGCCCACTTTTATGATTTATTTTTACACAAAATCAGTTGGTCCATCAATGTTCAATAAAAACATGCATATTTTTTATGCAGTCATATTCTATGGGCATAGTGAAAAGCACATTTTTCTTAAGGTGTGCCTTTAGCCCTGTTGTACCATACTAACAGGATAAAAAGTGAGGAAATGCTACATATAAAATAAAATGCAACTAACCATATAATAATCATGCATAGAGATGATTGCAAAACAAATACAAACAAAAAAGGCTTTTCACGTTTTAAAAGTGATGAGAAAGCACACTAGTCCTCAAGATGCAAATTGTACTGCAATGCAGCAGGTAAGATGGAGCTTCACCTTATTTGACCCCATATTCCATACAGTCCTGTCACTTATTTACCTCTTAAAACAAATATGTTTCTTATAACACACTATCAAGTTGATTATAACATGCATTTCTCCACAGTTTTTACGCTGTGATGCAATAAGCATTTTCCTCTGGTGTACTACGCAGTTTCAGTTTCTTATAAATCACGTGGGCTGCGCAACAACGTTGGTCCAAAATTCCACCTTGCGTCATAAAGACGGTAGGACGCGCTGATAGGCCGGTACATACGTAACAAACAACATTTTGCGCACTGATTGGTTCATCCAGCTTTCACTCAAACACACACAGGGCGTGCTACTCGCGTCGTTAAAGTCGGACATCTACTGGAAAGACTACTGGGAATTCAATAACAAATCGACAGTAACAGGGAACTTGCCTGTTCTTCCGTATTTTTCTGCTGCTATTGAAGACACATTAAACATATATCTGCGGATTCTTACTTTAACCATATTTCGATAACATTTGGGGGTGAGTAGCAAAATAATAACTTTAATTTCCGCATTCATCGTTTTTTTCTGCTTGACAAATTACAGGAAGTTTTGATCACACGTTTGATGAATGCGTGATATTATCATAATAAAGAATACATGTAATCCTAAGATTTCACATGTTATTTGAGGATTTTTACTATTAAGAAAGTAATGGAAAAACACAAGGCCATATGTAAACCGAGCTTTTTACTTGTGGCCTGAATGCTATTATGTAATGCTTAAAATAAAAATAATAATAATAATAATATCCTACACAAGTGTTGTTATTGTTGTTACTATTATTATTATTATTATTGTTGTTGTTGTTAATATGGATTGATTCCAATTCAGGCTGAATTATCAAAATTGCTGAGCACTTTTGAACATAATAACCCCCACATGCATCCAACCCACCCAGCCACATGTTTACTAAAGCTATATGTTTGGGTACATCCCATAGACGTCTATTATTTTCATATAAAGCTTCTTAAAATATATATTTATACAGCAACAATACTGACAAACCTTACCCTACACACACGTGTGCGCGCACGTACGTTGTTTTTGTTATACTGTTAATAATTTAAATATTATATACAGCCTCTTTGTAATAATAATAAAAATTAAAAATATTATTTTTCAAAGATATAAATAAGCATACATATACAAACTAATGTTATTCTTATTGTCCTATTTTAACGATGCCTACTATAGACTAAAACTATGAAAACATTTTAATAATAATAATAATAATAATATAAAAATAAACTGTTTTACATGTTTGTACATGTGTTGTACATGTTTGTACATGTGTTGTACACATCTGTCTTAGAGCTCCACAAACACACAATCACTAGTGTTTTGGCAAATCTGTTAGTAGCTACTAGGTTAGAAATACACACAGCACAAAAACCTCAAAACGTCTTGTGCCTAAATCGAGATCTAAATCTAATCATCTTGCATCTTGCAAAGATGTGCTTTGCTAGGCTGGTATGTTTACAGTCTTCCACCTTTGTTTTACTTTAATTTCTGCAAGAAAATCTTGATTATGCAGCCAGCAATTCACTGTGGCCCATCAATTACCAAACATATATTTTCATTTATTTTACCTCTCAGCCCACAGTCGCAGAAATGAGTCAGTGGTTGGAGCTTCAACAACTGGATTCAAAGTTTCTGGAACAGGTTGACCAACTTTACGATGACAACTTTCCAATGGCCATCCGGCAGTACCTCAGCAGCTGGATAGAAAGCCACGACTGGTGCGGATGAATGATTTTATACCCTCTTTAGCTTTATAACCTAATCAAACACACAACCACAATCTTTTGCAAGTATAATAATGCTAAACTAGAGTAGGCAACCTATGTCTTCATAATAAATATTTGTAAAAGTGCAAGTTAATATTTATTAAAATGTTAATATTAAAATATGAAAATCTGAAGAAATATTTTTAAATGTGCATAAACATTTGTAAAGGTAATTAGTATTAATTAAAATAATATTTAAACATTAAAAAATGAATGAATACTTTTTAAAGTGCATATATATATATATTTAAAGGTGATACAAGTATTAATGTTATGATAATTATATTAATATTTTAAAAGATGCATAAATATTTTAAAGGTAATTTTTGTACACCTCAAATGTAAAGAAATCGACTATTTGCAAAAAAGAAGTTAGTTGTTCAAAAACTGTTTATTGTACATAAAGCCTCCATGTTGAGATCACATAATGTTAATAAAAATAATCTTTAGATGATCTTACCCAACATATGGCATTTTCCAGAAAAACGTCAACTTATTATGGCATGCATGCCAAACAATAGAGTTGGGTTTGATTTGAATTTTGGTGATTTCGATTCCAAATGTGATTCTGCTTATTGATTCCAATATGGTAAAAAAAAAAGTCAAACATTTAGATATCAAACATATTTATTCTGTGTCTTTTTGCAAAACATTCTGTTGCTGCTGAACAAAAATCAGCAGCCTAAAGAACAACTAATAAACTAGACTAATATAAATTTTCAAACATTATTAAAGACAAGTATACAGTCAGTAATCAAATGAGAACAAATAAGCAAATTAGAAAATAAAAATACATATTAAAGTTCAGAAATTGAAATCAAATGTAAATTAACACTGCATAGTTTTCTTTTTATAAATAAAATATAGATTAATCCTTATTAAAGTTACAAAAGTTATCCAGTCAAGATCAGCGAGTGATTTTCTTTTTCTTTTGTTCTTTATTAACATTAATGACGCAGGCACAGCAGGTTTATAATGCTGCTGTCACTTTAAGACTGAATGCACATATCTAATATACTGTTACACATGCATTTTCTTTCTCAACTGTATATGTTCTCTTAAGACACAACCGGTTGTGTTTACGAGGATATTCTGACATAATTTTGTGTGTATATGTCTGTTCAAATGGTTTTAAACCATCCAAGCGCAAGAAGACGCGAAAGAGAACTCAGTTCACACAATAAGCCGCCTCTCATATAGTGCAGGAATACTGAATTGAGCTCTCTTTCACGTCTTCTTGTGCTTAAATGGTTTAAAACCACATTAAAGGGTTAGTTCACCCAAAAATTCTGTCATTAATTACTCAACCTCATGTCGTTCCACACCCGTAAGATATTTTTGATAAAATCCGATGACTCAGTGAGGCCTGCATTGCCAGCAAGATAATTTCCTTTTTCAATGCCCAGAATGCTACTAAAAACATATTTAAAACAGTTCATGTGAGGTCAGTGGTTCAACCTTAATATTATAAAGCGACTAGAATACTTTTTGTGAGCCAAAAAAAAAACAAAATAGCGACTTTATTCAACAATATCTAGTGATAGCGATTTCAAAACACTGCTTCATGAAGCTTTGAAGCTTTACAAATCTTTTGTTTCGAATCAGTGGTTCAGAGCGCCAAAATCACATGATTTCAGTAAACGAGGCTTTGTTACGTCATAAGTGTTTCGAAATTTCAACAGTTCATGTGACTTTGGCAGTTTGATATGCGCTCCGAACCACTGATTCGAAACAAAAGATTCGTAAAGCTTCAAAGTTTCATGAAGCAGTGTTTTTAAATCACCCATCACTAGATATTGTTGAATAAAGTCGCTATTTTGTTTTTTTTGGTGCACAAAAAGTATTCTCGTCACTTTATAATATTATTATTATTAAGGTTGAACCACTGTACTCGCATGAACTGTTTTAACTATGTTTTTAGTACCTTTCTGGGCATTGAAAAAGGAAATGATCTTGCTGGCCTCACTGAGCCATCGAATTTCATCAAAAATATCTTAATTTGTGTTCCAAAGATGAATGAAGATCTTACAGGTGTGGAACGACATGAGGGTGAGTAATAAATGACATAATTTTCATTTTTGGGTGATCTAACCCTTTAAAATGCACACACAGAAATTGATAAGTTAAATTTTATGACATGCATTCGATTCCTGAAGTTAAGTATTCTATTCCAAGATATTTTCGATTCCCAACAGTACCTATCAATCTGCGGTAACATCAGATAAAGACATCATGAGTCCTCCAGAGCTGGTGGGGGTGACAGAGAGGCAAATACTCTCATATCAGTTGTTTAGGAAGACAAATAAGATTCAGCACAACATAGTTTTATTGCTAAACAAAGTGTAGCAGTGATAACTACTCCATTTTAATGTGCTTATCATCTGCAAACATCTTTACTTTCTTATTACATTTGTCAACCCAATAAGAGGGACTGTATAGGTACAAATATAGAAATTGTATTAAAATAGAATTCATTCCAGTCTCAAGTTCAGTTGATGTAAATCATTTGTTCTTCCTTCCCCAAAGGGACCATGTTGCTAATGTGGAGAACGAGTCCCTGGCCACCGTGAGGTTTCATGATCTTTTGACCCAGTTAGATCACCAACACAGCCGCTTCGCGATGGAGAAAGACTTCCTGAACCAGCATAACATCCGCAAGATCAAGAGGAACTTGCAGGTGCCTGTTGGCAATTGGCTACATGACCATTTCCTTTTAGTGTGGTGTAGCAGCCTCTGAATCATTAGGCAATACAGAGATAAAAAAAAAACAAGTTGCAACATGCAGATGTTTGTGAATCTGTGAGTTCATGTGAAACTTGTTTTCTAGAACCTCTTCCAAGACAATCCTGTTTCCATGGCGATGATCATCAGTAGGAACCTTAGCGAGGAAAGGAAGATTCTGGCCTCTGCCCAAATGTCAGAGGTCTGTAATTAATAAATGACAACCACTCCATCACCAAAACCTCAAAATGTCAATATGACATTTAAATCTCTTTTGAAGGTGTGGAATTCATTATCCATTATTGAATAGTTTAACCAAAAATGAAAATTCATTTACTCACCCTCATGTTGTTCCAAACATGCATTACTTCCTTTTGTCTGTAAAACACAAAAGGAGATATTTTGCAATATTGTCCAAGCTGCCCTTTTCTATATAATAATATGAAGTTAGTAATTAGTATTTCATTGCAGAATCAAACCAGCAGCACCCAAAACGACATGATCGTGGAGAAACATCGAGAAATGGACGGAAGGGTGAAAGACATAAAGAATAAAGTACAGGTGATATATACACAGAAAACTTATCACAACTACAAGATATGTTGGTTACAATTTTTTTCGATGGTCCAGTTTAGACATTCTACTAACTACAAGTAACTTGTCAACTAACTCTCATTAAAGTATTAGTAGACTCTAAAAAAAAATCTGTAAAAACAGGACACAATGTACTGTATTAATTTAACGTAATTTTCCGTAATTATTTTTTACAGGTGTTTTACTGAGTTGTTTACTGAGTTCGTAAAGCTGTTTACTGACTGAGTTGTGTTTTAGGGTTAACGCAAATCCATAAAATTACTGGATAATGTCCAGGTAATGAGCTGCCAGTACTTTTTCCGTTATTTTACAGGTTTATTTTTTACAGTGTAGAATAAGTTGTCGTAGTTTCAAAGTGACTAATAGTCAGTAGAATGTCTGTTGGGGAGCTTCAGAATAAAGTGTTGCAGATACAGACATTCTATTAATACTCTAATGAGAGTTAGTTGACATGTAGCTGCAAAGTTACTTGTAGTTAGTAGAATGTCTAAAGTGGACCACCGTAATAAAGTGTTACCAATGCATTTAGTTCTCCTGGTCAAATCGCGTGAAACATCTTTTCTTTTCTTTTTTTCCTATTTCCAATCAGGACACTGAGCAGATCATCAAAAATCTGGAAGACCTGCAAGATGAATACGACTTCAAGAGCAAAACTCTTCAAAGCAGAGGTAATGGAATTAAGAAATGCTTTCTTTGTAGTCGAAATCAGCTTGATAAATGTGCGGTCACATTAGCACAATTTCACAAGCAAAATTTGTCTATTGTCAATAGTGTAGCGATTGTAAATTCACAAAAGAAGTCACTTTGAAACCAAGCAGCTTTCTGTTGGTCAGTACAGTGCAAGTACAGAATATGTTTCTGTACTTGTGTCCGACAAGTACAGAAACTCAGTATTGCTTGTACTTTTGTTTAACAGAGGAACTCAACGGGACTATTTCGAAGGAAGACCTGAATCGGGAGAGACTGACCATCCGCGCCATGTTCATGAAACTCCACGACACAAGAATAGTGAGAACTTTGGAGATCCGTCATCTTTCCTCATTCTGGTTAGTGAAGAGAAGCAGTTCAACCTTGTTTGTGTTTGTGTCCATGTAGAACGTGATTGGTCAGATGTCAGAGGTGTTGAATCTTATGGATCCGGTGATCTTTGAGCTGATCTCAACAGAACTGGCCGAATGGAGGCGCCGACAACAGATGGCTTGCATTGGTGGGATGAGCAATGTCTGCTTGGACCAGCTTCAAAACTGGTAAACCACAAAAAAAAAAAAAAAAAAAAATAAATAAATAAATATATATATACACACTACCAGTCAAAAGTTTGGACACGGTAAGATTTTTAATGTTTTTAAAAGAAGTTTCGTCTGCTCACCAAGGCTGCATTTATTTAATTAAAAATACAGTAAAAACAGTAATATTGTGAAATATTATTACAATTTAAAACAACTGTTTTCTGTTTGAATATATTTTATAAAGTAATTTATTCCTGTGATCAAAGCTGAATTTTCAGCATCATTACTCCAGTCTTCAGTGTCACATGATCCTTCAGAAATCATTCTAATATGATGATTTGCTGCTCAAGAAACTACCAGTCAAAAGTTTGGACATGGTAAGATTTTAAATGTTTTTATAAGAAGTTTATATTTCAAATAGATGCTTTTCTTTTGAACTTTCTATTCATCAAAGAATCCTAAAAAAAACATATTGTACACAAATATTGTGTACAATTGTACAAATATAAACTTCTTATAAAAACATTTAAAATCTTACCATGTCCAAACTTTTGACTGGTAGTGTGTATATATATATATATATATATATATATATATATATATATATATATATATATATTAGTAGAGGAAAAAGTAAGTCATCAACTATGTTTGATGTCAAATTGCAAGCTTACAGATGATCTGGAGAAGCAGAACTAGAGGAAAAACGGCACTTGATTTTAGACGTGTAATGTGCTAAACTATGAATATTAAACATATTATCCGTACAAATTGATTATTTATCAAGAATCACATAATAAAAATCATATGCAGATTAGTTTGTAAGATAAAATACTAGACTGAATTGTCCATTCGTCCTAATGAAAAAGTGACCCATCAATTTAATGCCTCGTGAAGAAACACATTTGATGTTTATATATGCAGGTATGTGGAGGGAGATTGTGGACCAATAAGATTTCGCTGTGGGTGAAGCTACACAGTGTGATGGAAATATGTTGCATTTAAACCATATTTACAAGAGCACATGAACACCACCACAATGTCATAATGACTGACACTTCTAGTTTCAGGGCATCAAATGATGCCGGAAGTGAATTACTAGTATCGATCATAATTACGAATTTTGACTGTACAATACTTATGACAAAATCCAGTCATTTTAATAGTAATCCATGCAAATGGGAAATTTTTTACCCACAAAAAATTTACCCACATAGGTTTTGCAACGATGGTCATTTGTCATGTGAATTTGCTGCACTAACCAACAGAAAACTGCTTGTTTTGAAAGTGACTTCAGTGTGTGCTGATCTTTAAGTAAAATATTATTCAGATCTGTTTGTTTTCCCCTCTCAGGTTTACATCTCTCGCAGAATCTTTGCTTCAGCTCAGGCAGCAGCTCAAGAAACTTTTGGAGCTGGAGCAGAAGTTCACATACGAGACCGATCCCATCACCCTCAGCAAAAGCACTCTGGAGGACAGGATCATGTTAAACCTCAAAACTCTCATCACAAAGTAAGAGTTCTTCTTTGCTTAAAGCCCCGATATACTCACAGCGAAGTACTTTTTCGTTCTTTGCTTAGAGGTGAAAAGAAGTTCGAAATACCTTTTACAACTTCAGTATTTACTATGAAGCAACTTTTTTTGTGGGACTGAATGGAAGAAACAAACCGGAGATGATTTCCTTATCAAAGAAGTTGGAGCTGCAGAGCCACACCCACTTATTACATAATTGTCTCGGACCAATGGTAGTTTGAAGGTGTTTACCAGCTGGAGCGAATTGTTTTGAATTCCCTAAACGAACTCCAAAAGAACTTCGTTTTGGCCTGATTTTGTTCGAAATGACATCACACCAGTTTGTTCTTCGATTTCACTTGAAGTATAAGAAAATAAAGTAGAAAACAAAAAAGGTCATCAACTATGGTGTCAAGATGACAGCTGATTGGTCTGTGGGTTATTCTGAGGAGAAGTGCAACTAGAGGAAAAAACGGCTTCTTCATTCTTCATTTTTGCTTGAAGTATATCGGCGGGCTTTACAACACTGCTGAAATGTGTCGCTGACAATGAATAATTTTGGTTTGCGTGTTTTCAGCTCATTGGTAGTCGAGAGACAGCCATGCATGCCGACCCAACTGCAAAGACCTTTGGTGCTGAAGACGGGTGTTCTGTTCACCCTCAAATTACGGTAACCTTAAACACACGGCAGATAGTTCACATTTCTCTGGACATGTGTAGACACCAGATAATGTTCAGTTGATGAATAATGATTCACATTTTTTGTGTTCCAGGCTGCTCATAAAACTTCAGGAATTCAACCACACTGTTCGAGTGAAGGTGCATTTTGACAAGTAAGTGTTTTGCAAACTTTAGTGATTTAGCATAGATGTTTAATAGAATATAGTTTATGCTTACGTTGCTAATGATTCACACGTGGTTAGCATACATAGTTAACATACATTCAGAAAAAACAACATTTCATATGTTCTTGCGTTAACACGTCTCTTTTCGCCTTCCAGGGATATTGTTGAGAAACGGAAAGGGTATGTCCTACATAATTTCTTTATTTGCATTCCATATTAAAAGGGACAGTTACCCTAAAAATGAAAATCTGTCATCATTTACTCACCCTCATGTCGCTGCTGTTTTTTTTGTTTTTTTTAGTGGAACATAAAAGATATTATTTTAAAATGTTTGTTACACAGGTCTTGCAAAATGACAGCAGTTGTGAAAAAAAGTCCACTGCAAAAAAGCGAGTGCGAGTTAATAATGACAGAATCTATGTTTTTTGCTGAGCTGTTCCTTAAATGCAGTTCATTTTTAAATTGGTTGAATCCCAACTGAATTAATATTAGTCTGCTTACTTAGTAATGTTCCTGTTTTAGGTTTCGTATGTTCAACATCTTGGGAACGGCCATGAAGGTGATGAACATGGAGGAATCCAATGGAATGGCAGCAGAATTCCGTCATCTGGTAAAGTGAAAAGAAAAACAAAACAAAAAGCAAATTATACTGTAGCTCCAGTTTAAAAAGTATAATTCAGTAAAATAAGTAATAGTAACAATATTCTTTTTACTTCACAGCAACTGAAAGAGAAGAAAGTTACCGGAAACAGAACTAGTGAGGTGAGAGTTTGGCTTTTACACTATCGTTCAAGAGTTTGAGCTCTCTTCTGCTCACCAAGGCTGCATTTAATTAATTAATACAGTAATATTAATTATTACAATAATATTTTGAAATATTTTTACAATTTAAAAGAACTGTTTTCTGTTTGAATGTATTTTAAAATGTTATTTGTAAAATGTTAATTTATGATTAAAGCTGAATTTTCAGCATTACTAAAAATAAATAGAAATCTTCTAAGATTCTAAATGTCTTTACTGTCGCTTTTGATTGATTTAATGTGTCCTTGCTGAATAAAATTAATTTCTTATAAATTACTGACCCCAAAAATTTGTATACTTCTTAAAAATGTCCAAAATACTGTGTGTATTTTCTTCAGTGATGGTTTGTCTCAAAGAGATAGTTCACATAAATCTGTCATCATTTACTCACCCTAATGTTGTCCCAAAGCTGTATGACTTACTTTCTTCTGTCGAACAAATAAAGCTCAAAAAATCATACAAAAGTATCATGACAGTAGTCCATAACTCTTGTGTTCTATTTTCCAAGTCACGTGATCTATTTGTGTAAGAAACAAGCAGAAATTAAAGTCATTATTCGCAGAAAAGCTTCCCCTCTGCTGTAGCTCTCATTTGAACTACTGCATATTCAAACTTCAAACCTGGTTGAACAAATTTTAGTCGTTTTTGGCTAAACAGTTTCTTAAATGTTCGGCAGGGCCCTCTGATTGTCACGGAGGAACTTCACTCCATCACCTTTGATGCTGAGCTTTGCTGGTCTGGACTGGTCATGAACTTTGAGGTCAGAAGATCCTTCAGAAGAAGTTTAAAACATACACACCACCAAATCATGATCATCATGAACTTTCTTCTCTCTCTCCATCTTCAGACTACATCTCTGCCCATAGTTGTGATCTCCAATGTCAGTCAGCTACCCAGTGGATGGGCCTCCATCATGTGGTACAACATGCTGACCTCTGATCCAAAGGTTAGACCTCCTCAACACTAATGTTATGCACATAACAAATTTAGTACAAATTTAACAGAATTAAAATGGAAGCTGAAAATTTAAATACATGATGAAAAACTGAAACTAAACAAAAAATTATAGAAATGTTTAAAATAACTGAAATAAGTCTAAGTTGAAGCACTAAAATTACTAAGTGGAAATAAAAACCAAAACTGAATTAAAAATAAAACTGAAAATAAATAGAAAATAGAAAACATAAATAGAAAGGAACAAGAATTAATAAAAATCACAAAAG
The DNA here is from genome assembly GCA_037950665.1 of Hypophthalmichthys nobilis. Classification (NCBI taxonomy): domain Eukaryota; kingdom Metazoa; phylum Chordata; class Actinopteri; order Cypriniformes; family Xenocyprididae; genus Hypophthalmichthys; species Hypophthalmichthys nobilis. The sequence continues at coordinate 34,618,881 of CM075476.1, forward strand.
CACATAACAAAATTACTAAAACTTAAATTAAATTTTAAATGAAAACGGAAAATATAAATATTAGATAAAAAACTTAAAACTTGACAAAAAATTAGAAATGCTGGAAAATAACTTAAATAAGTTCAATTTGAAGCACTAAAATTATTAACTAGTAATAAAAAAGAAAGAAAGAAAAGAAAACGGAACTAAAACCCAAACTGAAATAAAATAAATTAAACCTAAATAGAAATATTTTAAAAAAGAACAAAAGCTAATAAAAAATACAAAAGCACATAACAAAATTACTAAAACTTAAACTAAAACTAAATGAAAACTGAAAATTTAAATATTAGGTAAATACTTTTTAAACAAAAAAATTTGAAATGTTGCTTTGGCAAAAAACTGAAATAAGTTCAAGTTAAAGCACTAAAATTACTAACTGAAAAATAAATGAAAAAACTAAAACTAAGACTGAAATAAAATAAACCTAAATAGAAATATTTAAAAAAAGAAAAGAAAAAAAATGACAAAAGCACATAATAAAATGACTAAACCGTCTAATATTTATATTTAAAGTTTTCATTTTAGTTTTAGTTTACGAAAAATGAGAAATGTTCCCTTGGCAAATAACTGAAGCAAGTTTAAGCTGAAGCAGTAAAATGACTAACTGGAAATAAAAATAAAACAAACAGGAAAAAAAAAATAAACCTAAATAGAAATATTTTAAAAATATTTTAAAAATATCCTTATTATGCCTTTTTTAAGGTTCCTAATATTGTTTTGGGAGTCTCCTACAACAGGTTTACATGCATGCAAGGTCAAAAAACACTTTCGTTTTCTCATAATATACATTTAATTTCACCTGAGTTTTCAATCTTTTGTAAACGATTTGTTTGAAGCAGTTCAGAGAATCAGTCTCTCTAAAATCCTCCTTTCCATGAGCCTACACTGCTCTGATTGGTCAGATGGCCCAATCCTTTGTGATTGATCTACTGCGCGCACTGCGTGCCCATTGCTATAAATGAATGACAGCTATCAAGTATGGACAGAAAAGACAGTGTAGCAAATTAGCTCAAAATAAATATGATAATTAATCATAACGAGTTATAATTAATTATAAATATTTGGATCAGTTAATAAAATTAACTTAATGTAATAAAATTAATATTACAATCAATTAACCTGTTTGGCCAATAAACACTAGTTTATTAGTTTCAGAATTATTAATTCTGAAAAATGTTCATTTCCAGGTTATGGGAAATAACAATCTTATTGTACAGTACTACTCAGAGCATTTAGTCAGAATCTGCATGATTAGGGACAGTATGAGCATGAAACACGGACAACTTTATATGTGACATGAACAAGACTTTATTAACTAGACTAAACACTTTAACTACTCTATCATTCACACACATACATGCATAGTTTACCAAGGGAAAGAAAGAGCCGAAGCAGAATACAGAAAAGCAAGAAGTTACAGCATTGTTTGAAATTCAGCAGATCAACAGCCTTGAGCAAACCATCAGTTTAGTTCTAACACGCCCTTCTTTAAAAGGGGTAAGGATACTGTTGATTTGATATTTGTATCAAATAATGAGACTAAGTTTGATACTTGCATGTCTCGCCCATTTGAATGAAACTGTCCTGATGCAATTTGTTGAGGCTCCAGTTGATCTTCGCTGATGTTGTCTTGATGAGAGAGAACCGGTTGGATTTAGTGGATCTTTGGTGAATGAAAAGTCTTGGCCGGAGCCTGGCACAAGCTTGGGGTTCCTTAGAAGCTTCTAGCTTCTTAGCATCATCTTCACATCAGAGTTTTCTCAGTAAAAGAGGGAGAGAGAGGGAGGGAAGAGGGGGAGGAGAGGGAGGGAAGAGGGGGAGGAGAGAGAGGGAGGGAAGAGGGGGAAGAGAGCGTGGTCTTGTGATCAGTGATTTTAAGGGGTGAAGATGTCACACCCTCTTGAGGTGTCTGAGCCAATAAGGAGTCGTCCCCTTGGAGGGAACTTTACGAGTCTTTGTCCCTTTGGCAGGATATTAGCATAAGACATTGGATTGGATGAATGAGAGAAGAACCTTCTAGATTCTTATAATACTAATGTGTCACAGAGTTAGCAACATGTAACATTAATTACCAAATAGGAAACGGAAGTTGGAGTCCATCGATACCAAACATGCTACCCATGGGATTTTAGTTAACTAAGAGTTCAAAAGAGAGAATTCATACATAGGCCAAAGCCTATAAAAAGAAAATCATGAGATGGGAAAATTGGATACATGTTTATACATTTCTCAAGTGGTTATATATAGACTATATAGGATTAAAAGGGTTTATTTGTCCTTCTCAGCAAGAATTACGTCAGAGTCACCAGTCTCTGCACATTCCTGACAGTAGTTCTGCGAGTGTGTTAGCTAAGTTTGGGATGCTAGTTGCAGTTTTAGGGGGATTTTTGAGTTTTGAGAGAGTGAGTTTCTAGATTATTCATGAAATATAATGAATAATTGTATGTCTGATTGGTCCAGACGCTACAATAGCATCGATTTTACTGTATCAATTCGAGCCCGAGTCCAACGATGAAACGTCTGAAGTAGTCATTCATCCAGAAACTGATTCACAATCACGACTTGAGTAGGACGTTTCTATATGGTAAGTGTCACCTTAGTTTGCGTTATTTATAAGATGTAATAGCAGCGTCACTGTTATACTTTATGTAGGTGCACCTGTGGGAACTGTATCAGAATGCCAAGCAAAGCTGAAAACCTCTAAGATAATCATTTAGGCCAGATGTGTACAGACTTTTTCGTCATAACTATTAACAAAGAAAAATGGCATTACCATTATCAATATCATTGTTTGACATTACAATGGATGTTTACTGTTTACAGAGAGAATACTTCAACTAGTTAGTGCGGACTAGCATCATAACATCCTATTACAATACTGATACAGCAGGAGAATACAATACAGACGCTGCTATTACATCTTATAAATAACCACCACTCTACTGTAAAAATAAAAACGCAGAGGAAAAAAAACAGTTTGTTTTGTATGTTTTACACTCCCACGTTAGCCGAGCACAAACGTGAATAGCTGATAATGCATTACACTCTGTAAACAAAAGTCATGCTCCATCTTTGATCATTACTCCAAGTAATAATACAGACAAGCTGCATTAATCGGCACATTTTTAGACAATATTGGACCGACATCTGAATAGCAGAACTACATAAACATGAGTTAGCCGGTTAGCAGGAGACATACAGACTGTACATTACACAACGTAACATACAAAACTAACAAATTTTGAACGATCACTAGAAAATATAAACATCAATTATTAATCATACTTACAGGTTGAGATTCAGAGGAGCAAGCTGGTCCAAATAAACTGGGCACTGATTCATATTTTAAGACCAAGCGTTTTGTGAATCCTGCGTTAAACTCCCCGAGGTTTGAGAAGCAGTTGTCAGTAAAATGACGGGAACACAACTAAATTGTACTGCTGTGGTATTGTTGAAAAAATGAATTTTCCCTGGCGTCTGTGCGCGCAATAAGTGGGCGGGCAATATGCTAATGTTTCGTTGTGACGTCACAATGAAGCGGCTTGGGATTCGTTTTTACAAACGACTCATTTAATTGACTCAGAGTCGACTCTTACTTTTGAAAGACAATAACTTTATATACGGTGCACTTTCAGATTTAAAATTTGCAGGATGTTTTCATTCACTTAGAGCTATGTTACACACTACATTAAAGGTAATTATCAAAAATCCATAATAGGGGCACTTTAACTAAAGTTAAAATATATGAAATGTAAAAATGAAAAAATAAAAGCAAATTCAAAGATAAGTCCTCAAGACTAATGTTCTTGAAAGGTTTCAGCAGTAGATATGAGCTCTACTTACATCAACACAAAACAGATGCCAGGAGGTGTTTGCACAGGTTCTGACTTGCCTTGAACCTCTGTTTTCTTTTGCTGTTTCTTCTCCAGAACCTTTCGTTCTTCGTGACTCCTTCTTCAGCCACTTGGGGGCATCTAGCGGAGGTGCTGAGCTGGCAGTTCTCCTCCATCACTAAAAGAGGTCTTAATCAAGAACAATTAAGCATGCTGGGAACTAAACTGCTGGGTGAGTCTGATAGCTACTTGCCTGCCATTGAGTGTGACTGATTCTGTTGGAACAGATGAACTAAATGCACAAGCTTGTGAACTTTGGCCAACAGGTGCTAAAGGAGTGATGGATCCTGAAGCTCTGATTCCTTGGAATAAATTTTGTAAGGTTGGTCTAAACTAGATATTTTTACTGATTAGTTTAGGTTGAATCTTCTTAATTGAGCACCCTAGTTTTGTTACCAGTGTTTCTTAAAATTGATTTGATCTGAGTCTTGTGTATGATGTAGTCTGGCAGTGAGAAGAACTTCACCTTCTGGCTGTGGATTGAAGCAATTTTGGACCTTATAAAGAGACATCTGCTGAGCCTGTGGGATGATGGGTAAGAATCCAGATGTTTGAATTTTGGATATATAATTATAATTAATTAATTCTGTAAAAAAAAACAACAACAGACTGGCAGTCTGTGACATGTTTTTAATTACCAGCAGTTTTTCCCCCTATTTTTAGTTCTAAGTGTTTCTAAGTGTAAAAACGTTTTAATAAACTTGCACAATGGGAGTCTATTGGGTAAGCAGGAACATTGCTTTAACACTGTCCATCTCTCACAGGTGTATAATGGGGTTTGTGACCAAGGACCGAACTAAAGCTCTGCTCTATGATAAAGCTCCCGGCACGTTTCTGTTGCGCTTCAGTGAGAGCAACCGCGACGGAGCAATCACATTCAGCTGGGTCCAACATGACTCAAACGGTGAGGCTTACTTTCATTCTGACATGCTAACAATAAAGAACAATAAAGAATTAAATTAAACTAAAAAAAATAAGGGATTTTTCTCTGGTCTTGATATCAAAACGTCAAAACTTAGATGTGGGTTTTGCTTAAACTTTGGCTCGAAATCTAATCCATTTTAGCAAATTTGTTGTTCATTCCTGTGTTTGGCTTTGTGTTGGTTTAGAAGAGCCACAGATTCGCTCTGTGGAGCCCTACACGAAGAAGGAACTCTCTGCCGTCTCACTTCCCGACATTATTCGCAACTATCGCGTGATGGCCGCCGACAACGTCCCAGAAAACCCTCTGCGCTTCCTCCATCCCAATATACCCAAAGACGACGCCTTCAAAAAATACTATTCCAAACCTACTGATAGTAAGAAACACAGTTCTGAACTATATAAAAATCCTATTAAATATGATTAAATGTATTAAAAAACGTAAAAATTAAATTCTTACCCTTTTTCTTCGTCTTTTGTTTCTCCAGAGCAAGAACCAATGGATGTCGACAAGAAGTCAGATGAGGGATACATCAGCACCACTCTCATCTCCATCTCTGAAATGTGAGTCGATGTTAAAGCAATAACTCCCACAATCCCCCAGTCAGACTAAGATTTATATTAGAAATGTTTCATTTCTGTATGGAATCTTGTTTTGTAATTGCAACTTTATTCTCTCACAATTTTGAGTTTGTAACTCACAATCCATACTTTTTACTTGTGTTTATAACTCGCAATTCTGATATTTTACTCGCAAATTCAAGGTTATATTTCGCAATTGTGACTTTATAACTCGCAATTTTGAGTTTATAACTACAAATTCTGACTTTTTTATATCTAGCAATTCAGACCATTTCTGGCAGTTCTGACTTTTTTTTTTGTCAGAATTGTTTGACATAATCACATAATTGTGACAAAAAAAAGTAATAATTGTGAGAGACAAATTCGCTGTTGCCTTTTTATCTTTAACTTCATGGTGGAAACAAAGCTTCCATATTTCTGAGCTTGCAAAAATAATGAATTCTTTTTTAATGTTTATTTGGGGGGGGGCTCAAATGTGTTTGAATTTTAGGAAACCACAAGATTATAATGACACGCTCATGCCAATGTCACCTGAGGTTTATGGCCAGCTAGAGCAGGAAGTGGTACGTAAAATTATAATCTATATATTTACAAAATCATTCAAAGTCCCTGTAAAGTCAATTCTGAGAATTGTTCCTAAACACATTATAAATGTTACAAATGTATTGCTGAAACACATTACAAAGACAATTTTTCACCAATTCTGTGTTGAGGATTTTTTGAATGGGCTAAAATGGTGGCTCGATGACGCACTGGAGCCACCGAGCATGGCCCTACCCCAACATGATAATAACGACAGCGTATTAGCATCAGTGGCTCGCCCCTCAATCACAAGTTACCAAAGAGTTACTGTCATTACCGTTAGTTACTACAGCCATGCATGATACCTGGTTGCGATAAAACAGCTTGGCCTCCTTGTTTAAATTTCCTAAAAACGATGATATGAAGAGGAGGTGGATTAATTTTGTGAAGAGCCATCTTGATGGAGAGCTGACAATCACCACCAACACCTGCCTCTGCAGTGATAAGTTAACACAGGATAGTTTTATAAACTTTCATCAGAGACAACTGGGATTCATTGATCCACTGTCATTGGTGAATGGGGCTGAACCGACCATCTCCCGCCTCGGCCTTCATCCTCCCGTCCCGCTGACAAACGATGATATAGGGCAGGACCGACTATCTCCCGCCCCGGCCTTCACCCTCCCGTCTTGTGGCGCCGACGTCTGGTGCCACAGTCGGCAGTACGCGTCCACCAATGAGTGTAAGTTGCCTTGTGTGCTTATATTATAATTAGTAGGTAGTCCACATAACTCTAATAAATTTTGCAACCTTCTAACATGATCCTTTTGTTTATATGGATCAGTATAGAGACAGAGCGACATGCGTCATAATCTGAAAACCACGCCCAATGGAGGGAAAACAATCCAACCATCTCCATTGACTTTGTATTGCGTGAAGCTGCCTCATCATTTCTGACATAACAAAAAACAGAACAATGTCTAAAAGCTGCTATGTGACAAGGTGTACAGCAAACAAGCTAAAAAACTTACTGCTGATGCGTCACGTCTCATTGCCTGTATCCACTTTTGTCTCCTTAAAGGCTGGCTTTTTTGGTTCGGTAGCTTATAAAAACTTAGTTCTGGGTTTTTTTTTAGCTTGTTTGCTGTACACCCTGTCACACCAGCTTTTAGGCATTGTTCTGTCTGTTGTTAGAAGCAAGAAGTGACAAGGAGGCAGCTTCACGCAATACAAAGTCAATGGAGAGGGTTGGATCGTTTTCCCCTCCGGTGTGGGTGTGGCCTAAATGCGCTCTGTCTCTATGTTTGACTCATTAGACAAGTCATTTGAAAGAGACGACACCTTTCTCGCGAGTACGTATGGTTTCAGCGCAAACAACGGACACGCTCCCAGCATTTGAGAGCAGAGAATACTGTGTATTTTTTCAAGATTTTGATAACTTATTTCATTTACTTGGCAGTTTTCTTTAATCATTCAGATTTGGCTGGGTGGTTAATAACACATTTTTCCTGTGGTGTGACAAACTCAAAACACGTTTTAATATTGCTTTACAGGGACTTTAAAGCAATAGTTCAATATTTATGGCAGTTATTCTCTCCATTTCTCTTTTTTTCCTAGAACCGATACGATATCCGACTGGAGGTAGAATACTACTATTCCTTTTTATAATCTATAAAATGCATATCATTTTTTTAAATTTATAAACTGTGCACTGCATTGTGCACTGCATACAGTGAGATGCTGATGTTGTTTTTTGTGTTTTATCATAGCCGTCGGACCTTAGTATCTCTTAAGGCACCTGAAAGAAGACAGATGACTCAGAAAAAGTAGAAATGTTTCCATCATTCTGTGTTTTTAATAGCGCAAATGAAAGAAGAACAGTTTGTCTGAGGTATAGCCACTGGGTTTGGGATTCCTCTCTTTTTCATTCTAACAGAGGAAATTATTAGAAAAACACTGTTATCTATAGCAAAAAGACAACCGCTGATTTAGTCCTCATAATAATGCTACTGTTACCTCAGCACTTAGTCTAGATAATAAAAGCAACTTTTAAGGCAGGGAAGTTGTGTACTAATAGCACTTCATTCATTATAGCACTTCACTTTCTAATATGCCAAGTTATAAATGAGTGAATGAGAAAGTTATGAATTTCGCAAAAACTGTTTAATCTATAATTTCTATGAAGAAAATGAAACCCATTTTTAGGACTATTAAGATTTTTTTAACAGTTAAGCACATCTTATAAGAATGCCAACAAATATAAAATAAACTATTTTAACTGTAAAACATTTACATCGCAGCAGTTTTTGTTGTACTGCCTTTAATTTATGCTGATTTAATTTAACATTGTTAATACAGGAATTTTTACTGTCATATAATGGGATTAGTGTATTACAGTAATGAAAATCCATTATGAGAATAATGGAAATGAACAAACAAACTGTCATAATGAAATTAATAAAACAAGAATTTAAAAATGGTCCTAAAATAGGCTTCACTTTCTTTAAGAAAAATATAATTTGTTAAGCTTCTTCTGTTAGATTTTGGGTAAAAACAAGATCTGGACATGTTTTTGTAAGATTTACTCATAAAGAACTAAGAAATGCAGGAATTTAGATCTGATTAAACATTTTAAGCTGTTTATTTTCTTAAACACAGTTTCTGTATATGTGGAAAAAATCTCTGATCTGTTTCTTTAAAATTTTCTTAAAATTGCTGGTGCTTTATTAGTATTATGTCCACTTTATGTACTTTGTTGTTGTTTCTACTTTTTGCACTGGATTGTATGGCTGTGTTTAGTTAATTACAGAACAATATTTTTGGGGGGCTTTATAGACAAGTACTGTGGAAATCCATTGTTTTGGAATGCCTTAAAAATTTGCACCTTAAAAATTTGACTAATATGAAAACCCCCACACACATTCACAGGAGCATACCTGGAAAGCATAGTAATCTGTGTTCTATGTCTTTATTGTTTTTATCTAGTATTTTTTGTGGAATATATTTATCAGCTTAAATCCAGAACATTTACAGCACTGCATAATTAAAATCAAAGTCAAAGGAAATTTCACAACACGATGAAATACATTCATAGGAGTAACTAACAATTGCTGAAAAAATTGTAACAGCTTTCTAAAATTACACAAAGCAACAAAAATGACTTAAGTGCGACACATGGAACTGAAAAAATGTGGATACAATCAATGACTTACTTTTGTTGACCTACTTACTGTTGAGTTTTCTGGTTGTGTTGCTTCCGTTTTTTTTTTTCTCCAATAAATAACATTTCCAGGTTAAGCATGTATATACACACACACATTACAAAACACATTTACAATACTTCAACAATAGTGTCCAACTAGAAAATATTCACATATTTGAGACTGACTCAGCTTTGGAGGTTTTTCAAGTATATGCACGCCTCTTTATCGTCCAAACTGTACATTAAAACAATCAGTGTGCTTGTCCGCATACAACGTGCTTATAGACATGTAACCAACTGTTTCCAAAAAAAATTCTCAGTTTCACAACTGGTGGGACATGTTTAGACTACATTTTAACCACTGCAGAGTGTTAATATCAGTGCTTTTTTTGTTTTGTTTTGAGCTTTCGACCTTACTTGTCACTTAACCATGTACTGAGAATAAAACAAAAACGTCAAAATTTTGCTTGGTTCTTTTTTCCTATGATAGCTAAACAAAATCACTTGACAATGACTTATTACACGTGTAAATTCCTTGCAGTTTGTCTAATTGCCAAGACAAAATCCATTTCCACATCCTTGAGTTAGGCAGAATTTACAGCATTGCAACTTCCCAGTTTTGCAGTCATTTGTAAAACTTGTGTTGATTTTCCAAATAAATATCCATTAGGCGACTGTAGTAAGATTTCCAGTACACTTAAATATTGAAATTTGTTGTTTTTTTAGATGATAGTTTTAGAAAATACAGGAAATTCCCATAGTACAATTAATGGGCAGGTGCAAAAATGGTCCTCTAGTGCTTCAAAGTAATTTCAGTACCATTTTACAATAAGTTTCAATTTGTTAACATTAGTTATGTATATAGGGATCAATTTTACAGCATTTACTAATCTTGGTTATTATTAATTATTAGATATACTAGTAATACATGTTTAATTGTACATTGATAGCATAAAATATGCTGAACAAACTTAACTAATGTTACCAAATTGTAAACTGATAAAACATATTTAGAAAAAAAAACTTACTAAGTGTTACTGTAATTTCATTTGAAAAAAAGATTTTAAAAGACAAATAAATATATATAATAAAATAAAGTTTAAATATTTTTGACAATCAAAGAACAGTGTCATATTTGGAACATATTCACAAGATGATACACAATCAGAAAGGCATAAAGAACTACTACTGTTCTTTATGGTGATTTATAACTAAGTTGAGACTAAAGTAGAGGATAAAGAAAAAGTAAAAGGTAAAAATATAAAAATAAATCAGAATGACACATCCCACCCAATGCTACCGTCTCCAGCCAAGCTGCCTTTTCTTAAGATATCTTTTCTTAAATATCTATTTGACATCATCTATGAAGGTTCTCAAACCATACATGAATGTACATATACACTTTTTATATACACTTGTTCTGAGTAGATTAAATTTATATTGTATGTTTACATGGAGATACAGCTAAATAAGACCTTTATGACGCTACATCCCTCAGTGTGTACAATAAAACAAAATTACCAGGTAACAAACCACGCATACACACACAAACATCACAAAACAGGGTTAAAGGCGCCAAACACTTGTTTTCTTTGCGTTTTGTACATTTTCTTCTTAAATGCGTACCTCAGAGACACAGACTCACTGGGAAAAATCTGAAGTGTTTTATCGCAACAGATCATCTCTACAGCAGGCCGTCCAGGTTCTTTTCAGCAGTCTCTTTTTCGCTGTCAGCAGTGCTCTCCTTGGGGCTGTAGGTGTTGTGATAGTCCTGCAGGATTGTTACGACATCATGATGGCCGAAATGAATGGCCTCGTCCATGGGAGTGTTGCCCCACCTGTACGGAGATCAAAACCCAAGTTTAAAGAAACAGCATTTTTTGTGCACTGTTGGTTACTGCAAGGTCACAGGCGAATGTACAGCACAAACATTAAAAATATACAATTCATGACAAATTTTTTACAATACAAGATTTTACTTTTAAACTGTCCAGTGCACTTGCTCTGTAAACTTTCATTGTAAATGTCTTATTGTAAACTTTTTTTTCATTTTTATAAACTGATTAATAAAATATTTTCTGTGTAATCAATTTAACCTGGAATATTAATTTAATATGCTTTGTTCATCCATAAACTTCATCCATTATTTACTCACCCTCAAGCCACCCTGGGTGTATATGACTATCTTCTTTCAGATGAACACAATCAGAGTTATATTAAAAAATATCCTGGCTCTTCCAAGCTTTATAATGGGAGTGAATAGTAAGATTTTGAAGCCAAAAAAAAAGAGCATCCATCCATCATAAAAGTAATCCATACGGCTCCAGTGGGTTAATAAAGGCCTTCTGAAGCAAAGGGATGGGTTTTTTTTAAAGAAAAATATCCATATTTAAAACTTTATGCACACCCCTGTCCATTACCATTATAAACCTTGGAAGAGCCAGGATATTATCTCCGATTGTGTTCGTCTGAAAGAAGAAAGTCATATACACTTATGATGGCTTAAAGGTGAGTAAATCATGGGATAATTTTCATTTTTTGGTGAACTATCCCTTAACCTAGATTAATCAAAGCTGCACACATGGTTAATTACCAGTATTAGTTTATTATATGTTATATAAAATGCAACCACTGTGATAGTGTGTTAAAAACAAAAGTAACATCCAAAATATTTTACCATACAATCTTTTTTTGTTTTACAGTTGAAGTGTTCTATCAGTGATTTCTGTAAATAATATTTTAATATTATTGCTTGTAAATTAATGGTTACAATAAATTAAACAATCAGAGTTATATTAATAAATATCCTGACGCATCCAAGCTTTATAATGGCAGTGAACGGGACCAACGAGTATAAAGCTCAAGAAAGTGCATCCATCCATTATAAACGTACTCCACACCGCTCCAGGGGGCTAATAAAGGCCTTCTGAAGCGAAGCGATGCGTTTGTGTAAGAAAAATATCCATATTTAACAAGTCATAAAAATATCCAGCTTTCACCAGACCGCCTTCCATATTCAACTTACAAAAAAAGCGTAACTGACTCTACATAAATGCATTGAAATACAGTGGTATGAAATACAACCTTGTAGAGCAAACTTGAGAATATACTATAAAACTGTTGTTTGCAACAGAATTTTGTGACCTACCTTTCACATTTTGGCGGTTTAACCCTCTGGTGCTCTTCATGTGTCAGTCAAAAATTACCTACATTTTTGAATTTCCATGAAATAATTGTACTATATTTTAGTTCATTAATGTTTTTATTTAATATTTTGTATTTTTAGGGGATTTTAAATTATATTTAGAGGGTATTAAATTATATTTATGCAGTAGGCTAGTTATAATCCATTTATTCACTTTTTGAGCATGTACCTGAAAATGAAATTTCCAACTTAAAGATTTTTGCTGAAGTGAAAAAAAGTTTTAAAAAGTAAAAATTAATTTTTTTTAAAAAAAACTTTACAATTATTGTTATGAAAAATGCACAAAAATAAAATTTTTGATTTTTATATGAAATATTTTCCATAACACGCTTTACTCTAAAACTAAGTAAAAAAAATTTTTTTTATCAAAGTGTGATTTTTTAAAGAGCACTTAACCTTTTCCATGATTTTTTTGTTCACACAGCAAGTGCCAAAATCTTTACAAATTTTCGTACCATTCCGATGAAATAAATATATATAAAAAAATAAAAATAAAAAAGAACGTAACATTTTTGGACCCAACAGCACCAGAGGGTTAAGTGGTTACGTAGCAAAACGCAAAGATCTGCGTAGTTAATGATATTCGTACCTGTCCCTGGGCACCGGGTTCACCTTGCAGGCTTCTAGAAGAAATCGCACAACCTCAGCGTGACCTGAAAGCCACAGAAGTTCACATTAGCATGATTTCCACACAGCGCGGAGAGAAAATGAGGTCAGTCACAAACACCAAGTCAAAGTCTCTGGGGGTTGAAAAAGATGAGTTTACTGTAGATGAGTTCACTACCTTCAGCGGCAGCTACATGAAGAGCCGTCCTCGAGTCGTAATCTCTCTGCTCCATATCCATCGAAGAGAGCGCAAACCTACGCAAAACACACATAAAGTAGACAGAAACTAAAAATGGAGGATTTAATGGAGTTAAACTGCGCAAATTGTGTACAGTAAATGTAAAAAGCATGATTTATTGGCGGTGCGGTACCTCCTCAAAGCGGACACGTCCCCTGTGTAGGCCGCAAATAGCAGGTTGATAACCGACTTGACCTGGAAGAAAACAGACGAGTCGTTTGTGGTACATTAACGACATTAGGACGACATCAACGCGTAACATGTACTTAAAAAACAGCAATAAAGAAACAAACTACACACTAAGTAAAACAAATTTTGTTTTTATCAATCATTTATTAAAACCGTAAACCAGAATGACAAAATAAATAAAAACAAGTCAGGCTTTTTTAAAGATGATAATCTTTACAAATGGCACAAACAAATGGTTTTTAAATAGTTGTTCATATCAGTTCACATTTATATTCCAGAACCATTATATGATGTCAATGATAATACTGTTTTAAAAACTTCCTCCAAAAAAAATCCTTTCAACTGTTTTATAACAAATTAAATGCCTGTTGCTTGAAATTCAGCAATACATTCTTAAAAATAAAATAAAAAATCAAGTTCAAGTTGTCAGTTTTAAATAGTACACAGTTAAATACATATAGCTCAATGACAAGTAACTTTTAATTTAGTAATTTGTAAGCACATTCCTGGATTTCAAGAGGCACTGTTTCAGAAATGATTCCCTAAATGGACAAAGTAATAAAAAACGTTTCTGGAATCGATAAACTGCTACAGTAAATATTTAATTCAAGTGAAAACTGGGTTACAGATGATTTGAATACAGGATGACATCAAGATAAACTTGAATTGTGAAACCACTAGTCACACAATCTTTCCTTCCTGATCATAGTCGACTAGTTCCGCTCTAGTTTGCATAAATCACTTGTTTGGTTTTGAAACATACAGTTTGGTTTGTACTTGTACAAAGCCTTTCATTTATAATTTACAAATAATATTTTTTTTTTTTTTTTTTTGGTGTGCAAACAAACAAAATTAAACATTGTGGCTGCTGGATTGAACCCAGTGAACTGGAGGATTCATAGGCACACTTTATACAGTCTCAGATTTTACCTGTTCACAGTTATCAGTTTTACCAGATACTTTTAAAAACATTTTCACTTGAAGCCCAATAGTGCCTGAAATAAGTTAACAGAACATGCACCAACACATACATTCACCAAACATTTAGACATCACATAGGGTAAAAAAAGGGGTGAATAAAAAAAAAAACATTTAAGTGTAAAGAACAATTCTTTCAGAAGGTCTTTGTGATTGCGTATCAGAAAGAACTTTTTTAGAACTTAAACTTTGTACGGCATAAAGATGTAATTTTTGTGCCACTAGCAGCAACAAACAGAATTGCAAAAATACTTGTTTTCAAACAGGTTTCCTGAACACTCAAGATATCAGACCAAAACTCAATGTTACCGTGTCAGGCAGGTTCAGGAAGTCAGCATACAAATGGTCTACTTATAGGCTGGCTAAATATTTCTTCACATTAAACTAGGATAGGAGAAAGTATTTTAGCTAGCGGTGGGGGAAAACAGTTAATATATGAATCAAGATACAATAAACAAATGCATCACAATATTATTGTATCGTTACCCAGACACTGATATCATATTGTATAGTTTGGTCCTTGCTGATACCCCAAAATTTAATAAAATAATTGCACATTGGGTTTCAAGGTCTTTGGCATGTTCTATAGTTTGCATTTAAAGCAAAAACCAACAGATTCTTCACAAAAAACAAAACCAAAACAATACAAAAACCTCTCTAATCCCAAAGACTGATGAACCCAAGAAAATGAATGGATGATGGATGACAAAAAGAGGAAGAGTGTGCGATGTTGTCTCTTCTAGTTTCTTTCCGCCACGCTTTCCATCCTATAGACTACAGAGGTGGAAGTGTCCTCGTCCGTCTCGGAAGGACAGACTTTTTTCCACACATTGTCAGTCAGCGCTAGTTCCTTCTGAAGGCTCGTATAGTCCAGCGGTTCGAGATTCTGCTGCTGCTGTTGCTGCGGTTCAACCAATACGGACACGGATAGATTATCAGATTAGATTATTTCATGATGGAATTTCCTGCTTGGATTAGTATGGATGGCAGAGAAAGAAGAAAAAACGGAAACGGCGGAAACTTAAGCAAGCCAGTCAATCAGAGTGGCACTGAGGTGTTATTTTTTAGTATAGAAAAGTAAAGGTCATAATTATATATTAGCAGGTGTATGCAATTCAAGCGGTAAAATATTTAGCAATCTCAATCAAGGCACATGGATGATGGTAGTGGTGTTTAAAAGCAGAGAGTACGCTGGTCCTCCAGCAGAGGGCAGACAGTGAAGAAGAAAGGAAATAGCAATTGCCAAGAGAAGTGAAATGTTGGATAATACATGATAAGATTGCAGGACACGTATATTAATACGCACATATGCACACACTCACAATATGTCAATGTTACAGGATCATTTGCATTAGTTGCATCTAGAGGTGGGATATACAGTGGCCCCCAAAATGAAATGGACGCTTAAGTCATGCTTAAAGAATTACATTTGATTATAAAATATCAGACCAAGTGGCTTTTGCACATTAACATCAGTTTTCTGAGCTATTTTGTTTTGTTGTTTCTTTAAATGGCAGTTGGTTTTTAACAATGTCTAAAGTTATGCTCATCAAACAAAAATAAAATAGGCCTACATTTATTAATAAATATATACACTACCAGTCAAAAGTTTGGACACGGTAAGATTTTTAATGTTTTTAAAAGAAGTTTCGTCTGCTCACCAAGGCTGCATTTATTTAATTAAAAATACAGTAAAAACAGTAATATTGTGAAATATTATTACAATTTAAAATAACTGTTTTCTGTTTGAATATATTTTATAAAGTAATTTATTCCTGTGATCAAAGCTGAATTTTCAGCATCATTACTCCAGTCTTCAGTGTCACATGATCCTTCAGAAATCATTCTAATATGATGATCTGCTGCTCAAGAAACATTTATGATTATTATCAATGTTGAAAACAGTTGTGTACTTTTTTTTTTTTTTTTTATCAGGATTCCTTGATGAATAGAAAGTTCAAAAGAACAGCATTTATCTGAAATACAAAGCTTTTGTAACATTATACACTACCGTTCAAAAGTTTGGGGTCAGTAAGAATTTTTATTTTTTTGAAAAGAAATTAATACTTTTATTCAGCAAGGATGCATTAAATCGATCAAAAGTGACAGTAAAGACATTTATAATGTTACAAAAGATTATATTTCAAATAAATGCTGTTCTTTTGAACTTTCTATTCATCAAAGAATCCTGAAAAAAAAATATTTTACACAAATATTTCGTACAGTTGTACACAATAAATGTTTCTTGAGCAGCAGATCAGCATATTGGAATGATTTCTGAAGGATCATGTGACACTGAAGACTGGAGTAATGATGCTGAAAATTCAGCTTTGATCACAGGAATAAATTACTTTATAAAATATATTCAAACAGAAAACAGTTGTTTTAAATTGTAATAATATTTCACAAAATTACTGTTTTTACTGTATTTTAATTAAATAAATGCAGCCTTGGTGAGCAGACGAAACTTCTTTTAAAAACATTAAAAATCTTACCGTTTCCAAACTTTTGACTAGTAGTGTGTGTGTGTATATATATATATATATATAGAGAAAGAAAGTGTTTGTTTGTTTTATTTCTCCGTATCTTTTTAGATAACTGGTATCAATCTCAGACAGGTTTGTTAAATAGTTTGCCAGGCCTACTTAGGTAAATGGAAACCCTACTTAAAGCACGGTACTAAAGGCCATTCTTCCTCCCCATATTGCATGAGAACTGTGACTTGCTTAATAATGTGAAACAACATCTTTACGTAGGGTTTCCATTTACCTAAGTAGGCCTGGCAAACTACTCAACAAACCTGTCTGAGATTGATACCAGTTATCTAGAAAGATACGGAGAAATAAAACAAACAAACACTTTCTTTGAAAAACTAAAATATGAATGTTTATTGTAATGAAATCCCACTGATACGTCACTTGCATAATAATTTGGAACACAGTGTGTATATATATATATATATATATATATATGAAGAATCTGTGGTTTGTTAATTCTCTTGAACCTTTACTTAACTGATGAAAATACAATGAAAAGATTTCAAATGTTTTCACTGACCAAATTAATTGTATTTTGTTAATATAAACAAATTTTGATTATGATGGCTTCAACACACTCAAAAAGTTGGGACAAAGGCAAAATAATAGTGAAAAGGTTATAGAATATTAGGTTATAGAAAGGTTATAGAAATTTAAATGGTTTTAAAACAGTCCATAATAAGCAGGTGAATTGGTAATAGGTGAGTGTCGTGACTGGGGATAAAAAGAGCATGTCAGTCTTTGCTAGCAAAGATGGCTCATGGCTCACCACTCTGTGCCAAATTTCATGAGAGAATTGTCAGACAATTCAAAAATCACATTTCTTAATGCAAGATTGCAAAGTATTTAGGTCTTTCACCATTTACCATGCATAATATTGTGAAAAGATTCAGGGAATCCAGATAAATCTCAGTCCGTGTAGGGCCAGGCAGGAGACCGCCATTGAATGTGCGTGACCTTTGACCCTCAGACGGCATTGCATGAGAAACCATCATGCTGCTGTGTTAAAAACAGCCACATGGGCTCAGGAGTACTTTGGAAAACCACTGTCACTTAAAATGTTAGTTCACAGAACTAACCCTTTATCACAGTCTGCTGCTGCATCAAGAAATGCAACTTTCCTGTAGCTCAGTGGTTAGAGCATGGCACTAGCAATGCCAAGGTCATGGGTTCGATCCCAGGGATTGCACATACTCAGATACAAATGTATAGTATAACGCAATGTAAGTCGCTTTGGATAAAAGCGTCTGCCAAATGCATAAATGTAATTGTAAATGTAAACTTGAATCTCTGTTACGCAAGGAGAAATCTGTACATCAGTTCTATACAGAGATGCTGCCGAGTTCTCTTTGCCCGAGCTCATCTCAGATGGTCCAAAAGACAGTGGAAATGTGTGCTGTGGTCAGATGAGTCCACCTTTAAGCTTGTTTTTTGGAAAAAACAGACACTAAGTTCTCAGTCCCAAAGACAAAAGGGACCATTCAGACTTTCATCAGCGACAGATGCAAAAGCAGTCATGAAAAGGAGAATCAGACAACAATGACCACAGACTGCTGAACAGCTGTCTTGTATCAGGCGAGATTGTACAGAAATTTCACTTAAAAAAATTCAACAATTAGTATCCTCTGTTCTCGAACAATTAAAAAGTGTAATTAAAAGGAAAGGTGATGTGACACAGTGGTAAACATGCCTCTTTCCCAACTTTTTTGGAGTGTGTTGCAGCCATTGAAATAAAAAAAAAATATTTATATTTACAAAATACACTTAAGTTGGTCAGTGAAAACATTGAAAATCTTTATTTGTACTTTTGTCAATTAAATAAAAGGTTAAGGAGAATTAACAATAATATATATATATATATATATATATATATCCAGATAATACTTAATTATTACTAATAAATCATATTAATTCACTCAATCTGATGATTGATAGTAGCAAAGCAAGCACTTGTAGGAAAACTTAACAGCATTAGCAACAGTAAATAAGGGGGCGTGGCTTAATGGAAGGTCAATTACATATTAAGGATGACATAACTATTTTTATGTAACAAGCTCTTTCTCATTGTCTATATGAATGTAAAGTCAATATTTGTTTTGTACAACAGCATTCAAAACTTTATGCCGGGTTATTGCCCACCCCTAGTTGCATCAGTTGCATGTTGTTTGTGGTTGGAAGGTTGAATCTGACACTCACCCGTTGCTCTCCGCCCTCTCTGCGTGGATCCAGTTTCTTGGCAAAGTGGCGTAAATTATCATAATTGTGGAAATTGAAGAGCTGGACCAGATCCTGCAAAAGGAAAGAACGAAAGACTTGAAAGAGCAAGAAATCTACCAATTTGTTAGCTAAGATTATAAAGATTTAGTACCGTGCAAAACTGGATTCCTCGCACACTGTTTCCCAGTTTGTCAAGAGGAGGAGACCAACACATGATGCCCATCACATTGGGCACCACCAGCAGGATGCCTCCGGCAACACCTGATTTAGCCGGGAGACCAACCTACAGCACAACACACATCTTCAGTTTGACGAAGATTGTGAATGTGAATGTTTTTCATTAAAACTACAACCGTCATTTCCCCAGCAGCGTATACGTGCAAAACTCACATGGAAAGCGAACTGTCCGGAGAAGTCGTACATGCCGCAGGAGTGCATGAGACTCAGAGTGTTTCGTACAGCCTCGGGGTTTAGCACACGCTCGCCCGTGATTGGACAGAAGCCGCCATTCGCCAGGGTAGCTGCCATCACACTGGCACTTTCGCAGGTTACCTCAATGGAGCACAGCTAAATATACAAAACAAAAACATGTTTAATCATGTATTTTCTGATATTTAAATCTTAAAGTGGTCCTCTTATGCTTTTAAACATTTTCAACTGTCTTTAGTGTGTAATGTTTCTTTTTTTTTAGCATGAAAAAGATGTTACAAAATCACAAAGTCACTCCAAAGGGAGTTATTCTCTATATCAGTGCGCACTGTTTCTTAACTCCCTGAAACGCCTCGATTGTAGTCTTGAGTTTCCTTCCGGGATCGAACATGTCACAATATTCCTCTTTTAAATAATTCTTGCATAAGGCATACGCAAAACAAAGGGCCGAGGCCTGGTTAAGTTGAGTTTGTAGTGAGTTGAAACTCAAGGTTATGGTACATAGCGTGACATTTCTGAAACATGCTCGAAGCATTTGACCAATCACAACACAGCCGACCAATCAGAGCACATTGCGCTTTTCAGAAGGAGGGGCTTCATAGAAACAGGAACTAAACAGAATGTTACTGATGGACTGGGAAGAGAGGTGCTGCAACAATGTCAAATATGTAAAATATAATGTTTTTTTTTTTTAACATTCAAGCAAGAAAACCTATTCTAGTAGAGCCCAAAAACAAAATCAAGACTTTAAAAAAAGAGCATATTAATATTTGCATACCGCATCTAAATATTATAGAAAGGAATGCTTAATTCTTAATTGTAGCATTGAAAAATGATGTTAAATGCTTAAACTATACAATTATTTGAGGAAATTTGTTCTTAATAAAATTACAAGTATTCAGTTTTAACTAAATTTCCCAGTTTAAAAAATTGTTTGTTTAGAGACCTTTAAAATACATATTTTGATATCCAAATCAAATCACATTCTCACAAATGTTACTTAACTTTTATTTTAAAAGGCAAAATCAACTTAAATGTAAAATAAGTAATGTGGTAATGTGGAAAACAAGTATTAAAGGTAGGGTAGGCAATTTCGGAGAGGCTAGCAATAGCAAGCTAGCTTTGAAAGCATGAGATCTCACCCTCCCTACAGAGCGTCTCCAAAGCCACACAACAAATGAACGCATACAGCAAAGTCTGCAGAGCTTTGTGCGTTAAATTACCTCATGTCTCAAAGCACATAACATTACATTAATGAACGTAAAACAACTTACAGAGCTGATTTATACCACCTGACTGCTGTAGATTCATTTCGGGGTTGATAGTCTTGACATTAGAAACGCATAAATCTGAGTCTGAGGACATGAACAGCTCAGACTAGAACGTCACGGGTTGCCATCTTGTAATTACGGTTATGACATGGCACAGCATAAGCTTGTTGTTTTGGTTCAGGAATAACTGTAAAAGGCGGCTGCTGTTTGTTTGCGGTGCTCGTATTGTGACGTATTGACGAACGTGGAAGAGCAGAGAATAGAGCAAAACAAAACACCAGTCACAAAATAAAAGTCTAAAATGAGAATATTTAAAGAGAAATGTCAGAGGATTTCGCTATAAGAGAAGAGGAGCTTGAGTTTGTTGCCGAGCCCTATTTGTTTAAAGTGCGAGAGGCGTCTACTCTCACCTAAGCTTATGATACTCCTACATCCTATGTCATACGTGGGGTCATTCGCCAGACTGACTTGCGTACAGCTGCTGCCGGAAGCCAGTGATTATAGTTTATTAAGTTTTAAGTATGGATATTTTTCTAACAAAAATGCACTTCACTTCAGAAGGCCTTTATTAACCCACTGGAGCCATATGGATTACTTTTACTATGAATGGATGCACTTCTTTTGGCTTCTAAATCTTGAGACCCCTTCACTACCATTATAAAGCTTGGAAGAGCCAGGATATTTTTAATATAACTCAGATTGTGCTCGGCTGAAAGATCCTAGGATGGCTTGAGGGTGAGTAAATCATGGGATGCTTTTCATTTTTGGGTGAACTAACCCTTAACAAACTGTGGGAAAATGGTTGTTTAACTTGTACTAACCTGGAAGTAAAGGTCCAAGATGGAAATCATATCCGTACCCTCCGGGAAACACTAGGTATGGAAAACAAATAAAAAATAATATGTTTTTAGTGGAATTTCAATGGTCTCTAATTGCTGTAAAATGTTTAAACATATACCTTTTTCTCCTTCAAGTAGTAACCAATTGCAAAATTTCTATCACCTGACAATCGCTCTGACTGAAACCTGCCAAGAACAAGAAACAATGTTTAGGAATTGTGTTTTAAGTAGGAACGTCCAAAGTAAGTTTATACTAAAATAATAACTTTCTTATTAAAAAGTGTTTATCACTACAGAATGCCAATAGTTGATTGCAGTTTGATATTAAGAACATTTACCATTTATTATTTAACATTTAGTTAGTTCTAATTAGTTCTAAATTTCTGAATGTTAAATTAAATAATTTATACTGCCATTAAAATATTTAAAAATAATTTAATTTGTATTTTTGTTCTGTTGTTGCAGTTTGATTCTATATTTATTTACTTACTGACTGTCTACTTGATAACTGAACTATTTTTAGTTAACTGAGAAAGTACTTCAAGTAGTATCAACATTTGTATTGAGAATAGTGAAATTTCATTGTTATTAGTATCTGGAACACTTACGTAGCATTGCTGAAACCAACATACTCATTTCCTGCCAACTTCTTCATAAAATTCATAACCTACAAAAAAAAAACCACTTCATTAAACACTTCGTTTATTTTTTAAACTTGAATAAAAAAAATGTATATTCTATTATACTTACATAGTCAAACTTCTCAGCGTTGCCTACACCTTGCTGAAAATCAAAAATAAACTGATGAATGTGTTGTATAATTGAAATATTTTGTATAATTACACACAAACTTCTGAACGCATAGCCATTCAGTTAAAGGAAACATTATTAAACTACCACAATATTTAGACGTACACATTGTAGACACAGATATTCTATAAATTAGATTGACAAATGTAGTAAAATCATTTCTCTACAGCTTGAGAGGCATTTCAAATTAAGGATGGAAAAATTATGAGGATTCTAGATTTGAGTAACATCATTCAAAGAAATAAAGGCAAACAGTGTTTGTGTTTAAGTAAGTATTATTATTGCTATGGAATCACAAATGTAGTTGTTAAAAGGGGTGTGGAAAAATCAACAAAACTAAAAGATTAAAAGAACAATAACAAAAACTAAATTGTCAAGTAAATTGAACTGGGTGTTGTCTGTAAGTTTGTTTTAGTAGACTTCTAAAGACTCTGTAACTAAGTCTCATGTAATACATTGATTTGAGGCTCTAAAATAAGTATACTTAACGTTTTTTCCACATTGAAGAAATGTTTATTTAGAAAGAAAAAGTGCTGTATCTTACTAAACACTTGAATTTGTAAAGTTAAGAAGTTACTAAAAATACAAAAAACTATTTAAAAAAATAAAAATAAAGCTTGATTCCTGTTCCCACAGTAATTAAACAGAATCACATTTGATTTTCAGTCAAAGCAATGAATTTGTCAGACTTGTGCTAATGCAGCTCAGTTTGAAATTTGTTCAACGAGGAAAAACAAATAAATGAAAGGGAAATTACCAACGTCATTGACCTGTTGGAGGGTCAAAATTTCCCACAGTTCCTAATGCTGTAAAATACGCAACAACAATAAAACCACAAAAAGCCTTCACACAGACATCACACATTACCACCCCGGCAGGCCTGAGAAAGATGCGTATCATGCAGTGTATTTACCTTAAACACCACAAACCTTCATCACAAATTTGTAAATTACAAAAAAAGTTATGTTATAAATATCTGCTTAAACAGTTTCGTTTTTAGCATTGTTTATCATAGTTTTAACAGGTCAACAAAGCCCTGTGTAGCATTTTTAACACAAGTTTTAGCAAGGATGCTAAATACAGATTGTGGCTGTTTTGAAAATGAGAACAATACGGTATTCTGCCTGCTCTTAGAACAATAAAAACATTATATATATATATATATATATATATATATATATATATATATATAAGTGCTCATTCTTCTATCACATTGCCCTTTCAAATACCTTACTATTATTCTCTCGCATCGGTTTGCTCTTTTCCCCTTATCTTTCCCCATCCCACTTCCGTTTCTCCTGCTTTCCCTCTCTTCAATATAATCCTTTCAGCATGATTATTCATAACCTTAATCTGATGAGAGAGGGAAAGTAATCAGATTAAATCCATTCGTCCTTCTGATCCGTTCTCACGTCAAACATCCACAAACGCATCAAGCTAAACATTCGGCAAGGCACTTTCAGTTCAGGAAAAAAATGGGAATTCTGTTGAACTTAACACATTGTGTAGGAAATACAGCTAATGGCAGTTTTAGGCCCCCATTTTTATCAAAACAGTAGAAGGATGTGAGGATAAGAATGAGATTTACCTTGAGAAGGGAAGTGCAAACTATGGCGCCAGCGTTTACCATGGGATTGTGAGGTTTATCTGGAAAAATAGATGATGGAGTCAATAAACGGTGCCTATTTTTTAAAGCAGTATGACTTTTTTTCATTGTGACCTTACTTTAATGACACTTAAGAACATTTTACCCCCAAAATCTCATTATAATTATAATGTATAATTGTTTTATATTTATTGTAAAATGATTTATAAATTAAATACATTACAACAAATAATAAAGTATGAATATAAATACTGTTACAGTAAATGAGGTTTTTTTTTTTTTGCTTTATGGTAATGAGAGTTATAGGGAACAGCGTGCTTAATTGTCTTGAAAATCATATAACACAAAAAATTCTGTTCAATTTCTTTCTTTTGATTTTGGAATTAAATACAACATAGCCAGTAATTTAGTTAATCTATTTCTTCATGCAAAATAAGTTTCAGAAACATTCATCACAGAAATCCTTACCATCTTCGTCAAGGAAGAGTTTGTTGAAACGAAGGCCGCTGGGTTCCTTCCCTATAAAGCGGTGCACGTATTCAGTGCCGTGATCGTGAACCGCAATCGCATATTTTAATGGTTTCACACACGATTGCAGACAAAATGGAACTTTCGTGTCACCCGCAGTGTATCTGTAACATACAAAAAGAAGAATTATAGAATTATGACAGAGCAAAGCAAATGGGGATAAATATAGCTATTGTACTAAACACAGAAAGCTCACCGTTGGCCATCTACAGTGCAGAGTGAAACGGCCCAGAGATTAGGACTAAATTTCGCTAACTGAGGAATGTAATCTGCCACCTACACAAAAAAAAGTGGCAAAACAAAATTTAAAAATTTTTGTAAACAAATAGCATCAGAAATTCACAGTGTTTGATTATCTTATAAACGTACCTGGCCACCCGACATTGATTTAGCGCTTTCATAAATTTGATCGATGTGAGAGGTGAATGACTGAAAGTCGGGAATGACAAACTTTTTTCGGAAAGCCTGCGTTAGCAACACAATGTTGCTTTGCACACACCTATAGGAAGAGAAAAGTGAAGATCATGATTTATCTTTACCATTAGTACACTCATGCAAATCAGGGTTTTTATTGTTAACTAAAACTATAACTAAAACATTTCTGTTAATTTAAATAAAGCTGAAATAAAATAAAATTTAAAAAATGTTAGCTGAAAAATTTAAACCTAACAAAAGTTAGAAATGCTAATACAAAATATTAATAAAATTATAATAAAACTAAAATAAAAACTAAAATACTGATGCAAATTCAAACCAACATGGACACAAACATAAAAAACACTTTTTGGAAAAAAGTGGAAAACTTGTGAAAAAAAACTTCAAATAGAAGATACTCAGTAACTGTTCTGCAAACAATTCTGAAAAACATAGAATTATCTGATAAAATATATTTGATGATATAAACTACGTCATAATTTCTATTTCTAATTATAATATTCTTGCATTCACTTCTAATATAAAGACCCAAACTTGTAATATAGATGTTATCTATATTATGTTGCTGTATGCTATGTTATGTTCAAGTCTTAGGCCATTTTATTTGTATTTTCTGAGCTATAGTGAATAATTCATATACTGCAGGACTATCAAAGGTCCTATAAAAAAAAATAAAAAAATTGCTGACCAATGAAAACTCATGCTTAAGTAACAGCTACTGGTTTCTGAAATCTGAATCTAACAGTGACTGCAGCAACATTGACTGGAGTTCAACAAAATGGACAGACTGAAGAACTACGATAAACACACTACAGCCAATATATTCTTATTTTCTCAACTGAAACTGTTAGTTTTAACAAATAGGGGTTTGGTTTAAAATAGGCCATATATTTACTTTTTGAAGAGATGTCGATCCAGAGCACCATCTGAAGTAGTCTTGAGGGTGACCTTTAACATCTCCATACACTCCTTAAGACGAGGGTCTCCAGTACGCAGACCTGTGGCTTTCAGCGCCTGAAAAACAACAACATTCACCCTAAATTAATTTACAACAAATCTTGTGTTTCATTTAACCTGCAGTTTTATTGTGGAACATATCAAAGGATTCGTCATTCTAGACACAACTATTTGGAAACCAAGATATGTGCTATAAGAGATATGGTAGCAATGGTCTTGCTCTCCTTGGCCAGCTTTACCGTGGTAAATTTGTGAGCTGGAATTTTCTCCTGGCCCTCTGCAATGGTGTAAAACAGCAGATCTTCCAGGCTGGGCAAAATGCCTGCTTTCCTTCTCCTGGGACATGAACAGATACACAAAGAATCCAGTAAGCAGACAGACAACAAAAATAGACAAAATATGCTTAATAAAAAGGGTTTATCAGCAGCAGGAGAGGTCATACTGAGATTTCATGTTTTGTTTTTTAGTTTCAGAATTACTCTCAAAATGCCAGGCGGTAGGTTTCACATTGGATGACAAAGTTGGTTTTGAATGAAATAAAACAAATTTTGTTTGTCAAATCTTTGTAATTTGTAAAAAAAAAAAAAAAAAAAATGCCAGGCCGAAAATACAGGTGCATCTCAATAAATTAGAATGTCGTGGAAAAGTTAATTTATTAATAATTCAACTCAAATTGTGGAACTCGTGTATTAAATAAATTCAGTGCACACAGACTGAAGTACTTTAAGTCTTTGTTTCTTTTAATTGTGATGATTTTGGCTCACATCTCAATAAATTAGAATACTTCATAAGATCAATAAAAAAAGAAGGATATTTTAAACAGAAATGTCAGGCTTCTGAAAGTATGTTCATTTCTATGAACTCAATACTTGGTTGGGCCTCCTTTTGCATGAATTACTGCATCAATGTGGCGTGGCATGGAGGCGATCAGCCTGTGGCTCTGCTCAGGTGTAATGGAAGCCCAGGTTGCTTTGATAGCGGCCTTCAGGTCATCTGCATTGTTGGGTCTGGTTTCTCTCATCTTCCTCTTGACAATACCCCATAGATTCTCTATGGGGTTCAGGTCAGGCGAGTTTGCTGGCCAGTCAAGCACAGTAACACCATGGTCATTGAACCTTTGGCAGTGTGGGCAGGTGCCAAATCCTGCTGGAAAATGAAATCAGCATCTCCATAAAGCTTGTCAGCAGAAGGAAGCATGAAGTGCTCTAAAATTTCCTGGTAGATGGCTGCGTTGACTGTGGACTTCAGAAAACACAGTGGACCAACACCAGCAGATGACATGGCTGCCCAAATCATCACTGACTGTGGAAACTTCACACTGGACTTCAAGCAACATGGTTTCTGTGCCTCTCCACTCTTCCTCCAGACTCTGGGACCTTGATTTCCAAATAAAATGCAACATTTACTTTCATCTGAAAAGAAGACTTTGGACCACTGAGCAACAGTCCAGTTCTTTTTCTCCTTAGCCCAGGTAAGACGCTTCTGACGTTGTCTTTGGTTCAGAAGTGGCTTGGAATGTGACAGTTGTAGCCCATTTCCTGAAGACGTCTGTGTGCGGTGGCTCTTGATGCACTGACTCCAGCTTCAGTCCACTCCTTTTGAAGCTCTCCTAAGTTCTTAAATCGGCTTCGCCTGACAATCTTCTCAAGCCTGCGGTCATTCCTTTCACTTGTACACCTTTTCCTACCACACTTTTTCCTTCCAGTCAACTTTCCATGAATATGCTTTGGCACAGCACTCTGCGAACAGCCAGCTCTTTCAGCAATGACCCACTGTGGCTTACCCTCATTGTAGAGGGTCTTGATGATTGTCAAGTCAGCAGACTTCCCCATGACTGCTGTTGGGATTACTGACCTAAACCCAGTATTTATACCCTGAGAATGGTAATTTAATAGAACTTGAAATTAAATATTCTAATAATTTGAGATACTGATTTTTTGATTTTGATGAGCAGCAAGCTCTAATCATCAAAATGAAAACAAAAAAGTCTGGAAATATTTTACTTTATGTCTAATAAATCTAGAATATATTTAGGTTTTACTTTTTTAATTAAATTACAGAAAAAAAAAAAAAATCATGATATTCTAATTTATTGAGATGCACCTGTACACTTGCTACATAATTAACAAGTCACATTCTCAGAGTCTGCCACTAGGGGTGCCATAGTGTGTTTTAGCATAAACTGTCATAAAGGCTTAGTTCACCCCAAAATGAAAATTCTGTCATTATTTACCCTCATGCCGTTACAAACCCATAAGACTTTCGTTTATCTTCGGAACACAAATGATGATTTTTTTTGATGAAATCTGAGAGCTTTCTGTCCCTCCATTGACAGCTACACAATTGAAACTATGACACTTCAATAAGTTCATAAAGAGATCGTAAAACTAATCCATATGAATTGAGTGGTTTAGTCCATGAATGTTTCTATGTAAATAAAAGCCTAAATTCAACCTGTTCATCATATAAAGGTGATCAAGTCTCTTCAGAAAATTTGGACCAAACCGCTCAATTCATATGGATTAGTTTTACGACCTCTATATGAACTTTTTGAAGCGTCAAATTTCAATTGCGTAGCTGTCTATGGAGGGACAGAAATCTCTCAGATTTCATCAAAAGATCTTCA
The DNA here is from genome assembly GCA_037950665.1 of Hypophthalmichthys nobilis. Classification (NCBI taxonomy): domain Eukaryota; kingdom Metazoa; phylum Chordata; class Actinopteri; order Cypriniformes; family Xenocyprididae; genus Hypophthalmichthys; species Hypophthalmichthys nobilis. Next base: position 34,647,514 of record CM075476.1, read on the forward strand.
TTTGTGTTCCGAAGATGAACAAAAGTCGAGTTTGGAATGACATGAGGGTGAGTGATTAGAGAGAATTTTCATTTTTGGGTGAACTAACCCTTTAAATTGATTAATTGTATTTGCATAAAGAATGTTTCTTTATGAAGGATAAATGTGTTTTACTGCGGACTGACACTGAGGTTGTCTGAAACCCATTTTCCCTCAGTAAAGGTTAGTCTGTTAGAAAAGGTAGTTGTGTAACATAATTCAGGTTTGCAAAGGTTTAATATGTTAAGCAGGATCTTAGTAAAAAATTTGGGAATAAAACTTCCCACAGTAGATTCAGAAGTTTCAACAATGGATTGTATTCTGGGATAGCTATAGAATTCCATATAAGGCCTTGAATAAGAAGCACTTTGGTTTATAATCTGACCACAAACCATCCAGAAATGAACTTGAGAAACACTAACTTCAATAAGTTTGTAAAAAAAAAAAAAAAAATTACCCAAGCTCAAAAATTGTTTGTAGGTAGAAACAAGTCACCAATAATGGCTCAAGGCCTTTGCAATGTCATTTCGGGATGATACATGTGGTTCTAGAACACGGAATGGGAATGTTCTTCAGCGGGAAAAGCAAGCATAGCATTTTGCAAGAGTAAGAAACAACTGAAAGAGAAAAATAAATTACACCAAATAAAATGATACTTACACACAAAAAATGCAAAGTACGCAGACCAACCAAAAGAGAGAGGAATAAAACAGAAATGAATGAGACATTCAGACATAAAAAACACTGAGTAAATAAATAAATAATTACACATAAATGCATAGGTCATATGTGTTAATGAGAAATTTGATTTAATTTCTAAATAACAACAACATTGATCAAAAGCAGACATTTGATTGAGTTAAAATAGATTAGTTAATTAATAACAGACCCGCGAATTAAATATAAACCCACAAAAATATATACATAATGTATAAAAAAATAAACAAATGATGTATACATAAAATATACAAATCATTTTCCATAATGTTTACTCAAATATTGCTAAATAAATATGTAAAAACATTATCCAATATTGAGCTGTCAATAGGTTGTGAAACTGACACAGAACCCAAAACAGTGAAATATTCGTTGATTATTGGCCTTTAGTACAGCCTGTAGACAAAACAATATCAGACACCATTACTGTGAGCCAAACACAACCCGTGCTCTGATGCGGGCCGTCCGACCTGGCATGGCATTAAACTAGGACACGTAACCTGACGAGAGCAGCCGCCCCTCCCCTCCCGTAAACTGATGGGGAGTTAAGCCTTCACTTCCTAGCAAGTTCTCAGTTCTGATCCTCGCTAATGCACAGGCACCGACTCTCTGACGTCGCTATTTTTACACACACACACACACACACCAGAAATAATCCACTTGATGACACAGCTCAATAAACACAGTTTGTTTGTTTTTATGATGGTTATTTAACATTAACAGTTGAGATAAGAAAAATTGGTAACAAAACAGGATTAGCATGATTAGCATCCACACAGGATTACTTCTGAAACTCTTTTCCAGTAAATTTTATACTTTAAAATGTCACCATTTTTCAAAACATAACTTTGACTTCTTATAAAAGTTTTTTAAACCTAAAGCTATTGTTTTTGTCACCATCTCTTAGAAGCATTATCAACATCTAGCCTACATTTCAACATACAATGTAAAATTCACTGCAGGGCCGACATCCACTTGGAAGTGAGATGATTCTGTAACAATATCTTCATTATCTTCTTCCACCTCAATGAGAATCAGTCATACAACCAGCAAAACAGCTGACACTCCCACGGAATCGCTTGTATATAGATTCACTGAAACATATTTTGGCTTGCAGTGAATAAAACACAGAAAACGAACCAGCTGTCACTTACTGAAAGGTTCCATGGTATTACCATGATTCTCTTATCTAATATTCCACTATACATAAAAAGAACGCAAAATATTTTTTATGTGACCTGTCTGAAATTCCTATTCCATTAATTTTTCACAGGATTTGTTTGGTTGAGGATGCTCGGTGGGCACAATCTGGCACGATTTCAATGCAGCAATGGCATGCAGAGATGGCATCCATGCCAGCGTGACACACACACACACACACCCTCACGTGTCAGCTGGTGCCGTCATGTCAGATAAATCTCAGATGCCAGCGAATCTGCTGTGAGGTGATTTATTTGATACTCTCGTTAGTGTTTGCACTGCAGGATTTGCGTTAAAACCAACAAAAACAACTAAAAGTAAAATTAGCAATTATTTTAGTATAAACCATCTTTGTTGACTATGAAAATTACATATGCACAATATTGGTCACTATTAATATAATATAATATCGGCATATTTTAACATTAAGAACGATAACTATAACAGTAATAATATTAGCGTCCACATCGACAGATGATATAGTTCTGTTTATTGTAAGCGCGCTGCAGTTTTGTCATCTGCCACTTTAAATGCTCAAACTCTTTTAAAGTTGAGTGCATTCTTATTGACTGTCATTTTTTTTGTCGTTCATCTGCTGGAAAAATCATTTTGAAAGTGATTGTGTTATCAACGTGTTGTTATCGGTATTGTTGTGGTGTGGACTTCCATATTCTCACAGAATTAGAATGATTATAAAATATTTATAGTTACAGTTATTGTTTTATTTTTCCTCCTTGGTGTGAATGAGCCTTTAGAAGCAGATATTTGTTTTTACTTTTTATGTAAGCTATGTTTCAAAAGTACTAGACAGCTACACATTTTCTACTATGAAAAGTGCGGTCAAATTAGCAATTTAAAAAAAAAAAAATTGCGTGCAAAAAAAAAAAAAAACATCTATTGTCTAGTATCAATAGTGTAGTGATGTATGAAGCACTCAGACAGAAGTCACTTTCAAACCAAGCCGCTTTCTGTTAGTCAACATGGTGAACCTAAACACCAGTGAAATCTGTGTTCATGCCCTCACATGAAGCTCCTGATCTCACATAATCATTTTAAAATTACTGGATTTTGCAGGCAATTTTTCGGCGAGCAACAGTAAATGTGAATGTGACTATTTAAAATTTGTAATTCAAAATATAAAATATCTGGTGCTTGTCTGCTAAAATGCTTTGCTGCCAGGGTGTTGCTATGTGGTTGGTTGAGTGTTTTGGGGATTAAATTTAAACATGGGATTTTTTTCACCCTGTTTATCACCCACCAGGTAAAAAAATCAAAGTCATAACACTATCTGTAATGCAAATATATCAGTATAAACTCCCTCTTTGTTTGGTGTAAAAATGTAAAGGCCACATGCCTGGTGGACTCCCTCAGGACAGAGCACATGTGCCGCTGAAACCTGACACCACAAATTACAGCGTAGAAAGCTAGAGCGAGCCCCTGGTAACATGCTGAAGAGCATTTTTAAATGATGCTGAATGAAAGCAAAAGAGTGATATTGAGAGAGATTAAAAAGGGTATTGGGTTCACAAATGAACTATTGGTGTGTTCAATTGAATCAAAGATGAGGGCTAAAAAATGTATTCATCTGTCTGAATGTGAGGTTACCACTGACAACCAGGTTATGCCATCCTCTATTCCTAAACTACTACATGAAAAATGCCTGGATGTGTTCCAAATCCTAGTGTGCTGACTGTATAGGCAGCAGTTTAGGCACCATATGTGTGATCCTGACAAAAACACTCTTCTAAAAGATAAGATAAATGTGCTACCATCTAAGATACTTAAATTGGCCCAAACTTGGAATACCAATCCCAGAATGCACTGCAACAGGCTTGGTGGAAAAATCCATTCAACATGGTGCACGACATATATAATATACTACTATTTCATTTCAATACTGTAATGTATTCAAAAACAAATAGTTCACCCTAATTAAAAATTGCTATGTTGTTAGCTTAGCAACATGTGAACTGCAAACTCGACTCAAATCAGTTGTGAATTGCATATCTTGTGTGCTATTTACCTGTTGAGTAGTATGCTGTTAGCTTAGTAACATGCTATCAACAAACCCAAATCAACTGCGAATAGAGATGCACGATATATCAGCCACGATATCGGTATCGGCAGATATATGTTCATTTTTAATGTTATCGTTGTCGGCCCGATAAGAAAATATATATTAAAGCCGAAAAATATTGGATTATTTCCTTCAGCTGAGACACTTCAGCACTGATCACAATGATGGTTTTGAATTGCTTGAAATATGATTGAAATCACTTCAAAAAGGAAAATACAGTTAAGTGCAACATTATTATAATGAGAACTTTATAATTGTGTGCTTGGGACATGGCTTTTAATGGTGAGATTTTTGTTTCTGTAATCAAGCTCTTAAGAATTTGCATTTAGATTTATCAGCCTATATATCGTAATCAGCTTTCAAATATAAAGAATTATCGGAATCGGCCAAAATTTTCATATCGGTGCATCCCTAATTGTGAATCATATCTCCTGTCTGCTATTTACTTATCTGAGTATTACGCTGTTAGCTTAGCAACATACTATTGACAAACCCAAATCAACTGCGAATCATATCTCTCCGCTATTTATTTATTTCAGTGTTACACTATTAGCTTAGCAACATGCTAACAGCAAATTCTGAAAATTCTACTTTTAGCGAATTGTATCTCCTGTGTGCTACTTGACAAATTGTTGCTGCCCATGTAGAGCATTTAAATTCAATCACTAACTGACTTAAAAGGAGGCAAACTATGTAGGTAGCAGAGCAGCTCTGGACCTTTTAGAACATGGCAAAAACTTCAACACTAAAAATGTTTCCCCAGATAGAAACTTACAAATGTTGCAATTATCTGAGACCTGATCTTCACAACTCTTTGACAGGCTGATGGAGAGAAAGGTCAATCTGTCTCTCCAAGGACAAACACTGACAGCACGCATACCGAAAGAATTAAATGAGTACATACTATAATGAAAGCATAAGCTAGTCTGACACATCTAGTGCATACTGAAAGGTCGCCTGAAGAGCAAGTAGACTTAGAGGAAATGTTTTTTGAGGAAACCCCTGATTCGACACTTCCGAGCTTTGAATGCCATCATTACACGAACAGGAAATGGCTGATCTGGTCGTACAGGAACTAACATGCTTGTTTTGGTCATGCTGGTTTTAGAATTTAAGGATCATCATGACTACAAAATATCAGCGATTAAACAATCTACCGTTAATTTGACTTAAATAAAAATAAAAAAGACAATCAAATTTCACATATAATCAAATTTCTAACCTAAAATAGTCAGTACAGGTTTATCAATTACTTATTTTTAACATTCAGTCTCCAAATATCTTAAATCACAATGAAAGAATCTAGAATTTTCTACACTACCATCATCCTGATTTTTACCAGTAAATGCATCGTTTTGGGGGGAAAACTGCTTAAAATGTATCAAAACCGACCCTTAAAGCCCAACCTTTCCGATTATTCACAGAGGACATCACAGAGGCCCCTGGGAATTTGGCCCCCATCCTTTGTACAAGCTATTTTGCTTTGTGCACGCTGCGGCTGTCCTACACATCTTGTCCACCTGACAAATTTAGAAGATCTAAGGCCCTTTTAGAAAAATCTTTTACATCCATCATCGTGATCAAGGCCAGGGAATCATTTGTCGGGATACGGGGCCCCCAGAAGAATGAATGAATGGATGGATCAATTCCATACATTTTAAAAGTGAAACTAAAGCTGGTATCTATAATGATCATGTTCTATTAAACCCCCGCATGGCTCATTGAGGTTTTGAGCTGGTTTTCAGCACTATACTCACTTCTCGGTGTTAGCATCTGTCTGTGTGCACAGCGATCGTCTATATGAAGATGCGCATCCTCCGGCGGATGTTGAATGATCTGTATTATTTTTCCAAATGAGCCTTAGATTGGATTTGCAAAACCCCCTTAACGCCCTCGAGAACCTAAACTGTAACATTTTAAACTCGACAGGCTAAGCAGAGTAATTTCCGACAATAATACTAGCAATATTACAGCATATGTTTATGGGAATATCCGTTAATTTAAATAGTCGTGCCGGTTTCTTCCCTCGTCTCCCCTGCTCGGTGTGTTTTCACGCGAGTGACGACAAAATCGAATCCGCCCATTGAAGCGCTGCTCGTACTCCATTGGTCGCATGACATCATGGCGGACGCTGATTGGCTCAGGCATCCGTCAATCAGCATTATGACTCCATCTCTTTCCTGCGCTTGGTGGAGAGGCTGGCCGTGTGCGTCCTGCGTGCTGTGCAATATACACTCACTGAATACTGTATGTAAAAAATATAATATGTCTAACAGTATGTAAAAATAAACATCCCGCACGTCATGACTACAGCTATGATCTCGGAAACACACACACACACACATACACACACACAAATATTTATATGTGTGTGTGTGACCTGCAAATGTTAGGAGTTTTTTACCTATTACCTGTTAATAATTGTCAAGAGCCATTCTCACATTTGTGAGACAATATTATGCAAAATTACAGCCGTACTGACAGTTCACAGCGTGATATAACCCGTGTATTCAGACCACCTCAACGGATGACTGGCCTGCCTGCTTTAATGTCCATTGAAAACACAGTGAAAGCCTCAGCGAGTTCTCGTACTCTAGGTTTAGACGTGAGACAGAGGAATTTGGCGCGACAAAGACGACTTATTGTTCTAGATATCATCAAAACCAACCTGCATAGTTGACTTGAAACCCCCATGAAAGTCTGCTTTGATCCAAAACGTCTGTTTAATGTACATCAATCTACATCTAATTGATATAATTCACATTTAAACTGATTCCTAAATAAAGTGTTTGTTTACTCCACAAATCTGTCCAAAGTGTATTTATAATCAATAGTTTCTCACAGCAAAAAAAAAAAAAAAAAGTATAATCATGTAGGCTATAATGGAACATTATTAGCATATGAACGTTACAAATATGCAGTTAGATTAAATTACACATTTTACACAATGAATCTTCCCGTTTTACAAAAGCGTGCCAATACCTTAAGCTATTTCGCCATCTTGTGGACAATTTAAAAACTAACAGACTTATTTTTTAACTAAAAAATGTTGTTTATACAGTCAAATGGATATCAGTAAGTGATATATATATATATATATATATAGTCAAACCAAAATTTATTCAGACACCTTGAACATTTCATTCATTAATACAGTTTATTCACTATAGTTTTAAAAAATGGTAATAAAATATAACAAGATCTCAGAGTTAAACTGTGTCAGAAAAAAAATAATCTTAATCTAAATAAAAGAATTTGGTCCCAAATTTTTATCAGTTTTACTGGTAGTCCACTGTATGAAGAATTTTTGGGTATAATATGTCACAATTTACTTTATTTTGCTATCCTCACTTACATAAATGAACTATAGTGTCCTGCACCCACTAGCAAATATATATATTACAATTCTAATTATTTGCTGTTTTTATTTTTATATTATTACATTACCTTTCATTTTAATGCACAAGACAACTCAAATGGATTTTAAAAGTAGGCTATTTAAAATGAGGCATGTTTCCTCTTTCCCATTGAGACAAGATCTACATGGCCTTTAACATAGTGAGATATCACGTTCATGATTAAACCCAATCAGGAAGGAGAGGCGTCATGGGAAATCCAATTTTTTTTTTTTTTTTTTTGAAGAGCTTATATTTTGCATTTACTGCTAATCCCGACACGTGGATCTTTAATAATAATAAAAATAAATAAAATAAAAAATCAAAGCGCTAAATAAGTGCCCCTAACCCTATCCCACTTCCATCAAGACAAAAGCCTTTTCTGTGAGCTACAGTGCTGTTCGAAATGTTTCCGCCCACATTCAGGCACCGCCCACACATCTGGGTCACCACAGTGCTCTAACCGCTCACACACGCAGCGATTCTGTAGGTGCTCATTGACGTGTCTCCTGAGGAACACCCGTGTTGGGCTTCTTCAGATCTAAGCGACTGGAGAACACACAAATTGTGCGTGTATAGAGCGTGGGCGCATTTTTTGCATTAACGTATGTGTGTGACATAAACAGAACAGGAAGCTGCTTGGATCAATTCGATTTATGAGCTGGTTCCAGATTATCAGCCGTGTTTTTCAGGCCGCCTATATGCATTTTTAAGTTGTTAGCTCGCTTATATAAAGTTTAATGGCAATCATAAATTAAAATGGGTCTATATATAAAAAGTTATATATGTAAATATTAAAGTCACAATGAAATCAAAATGGACAATTCTTATTTTTTTTAATGGGATATTGCAGTTTTTATTATAAATTATAATCCGTGGACAACAATATTTTTTTTAAATTAATTTTACAATCAAAACCACAACCATCCAATCAATTCCTAATGAACAAAAGTCCTGCCCAACATTTTTTCTTGTTCCATACGTCACAATAGGGAAAAGACTATCCGTTTCATGCCGCCTTTAAATATGAGCTAAATATCTAAATAATATCTAAAATTAAATACAAATGTATTGATGTTTTGTACTTTATACATTAGTTTTTTATAATAGTATTTTATACATTAGTTTGCAAAACCTTTGAACTCTCTTGCAAAAGTATTGAAATAGTTTCCTCTCAAAATTTTGTGAGCAAATGCAAATTTTCTCAGGGGAACACAAACATGAAAGCTCTGAATTATAATTAATCCACCCATCTCATGTTTTTTTCCCTCCATTAATAACATGTTTATTTTATTATTAACATGTATATCTTAAGAACACTTGAAGCAAAGATAAAAATTTGTGAACTATGTTTTTCCAGTTTGGTTTTTATTTGTAAAACAATTTCACAAAGACAAGACACAAAAGAGTGAAACATGACAAATATACATAGAAAAAGACCAGTACACAACAGACTAGCACAGCTAACAAATCACCCAAGTGTGAAGAAAAAAAACTTTTTTAAGAAAAAAAATCACAGTCACAATGTAACAGTTAACATTTAACGACAGTGAGATATACAATGTTCTATGCTGAGAATCAAAGCCTGTTCACACCAAGTGCGATAACTATAACAATAACGATAAAGATATAGATCTAAAAATCGTTCTAAATATAAAAGAATAGCAGAGTCCACACCACAACAGTGTCATTGGAATTACTTTCAGAATGATTTTTTTTCAGCAGATAAACAATAAAAACAATGACAGCCAATCAGAATCCACCAGGCTTTAAGTAACTCTAGAATTTAAAGTGGCAGACGACAAAACTGCAGCATGCGCTTATCAGAAAGATATCGCCCACTGGTGTGGATAAAAATTATCAATATATCATTATCTTTATAGTTATTGTTCTTGGTTTGAATGGGCCGTAAGGCTAGAGTTGCTGGTAACAAATAGAGAACACACTTTTTTTGTAGTACTAACATCTAAAGTGACGCAATCACATAAACGCACAAATCTAATTCTACATATTCAATATTTTTAACAAAGTACACGTTAAGTTCATCCTCACTGACAAACCGATACGAACAGATGAATGTCATCATTTAACCTTAAAATTATCAACTAATCTAAGGACTACACAACCGTTTTCTACGAAACTTCAGTTGGAGAGTGCTTCCGTTGAATAACGAATAGATTAAATAAAAATACTTTACGAATAAGACATGCAATCAAATAAACAAACACAGATTATGTACAAAAAGATGCACAGTCACAAATAAACTCTTAGACAATTTCCCTGTATACACTGACTGCGTGTTTTTTGTTCTAAAATTAGAAATAAAAATAATTCTTAAAAACTAAAAATCTAAATAAATTGATCTCTAGGCATTTACAGTTCTTAAGGCCACACAGTTTCAGTACTAAATCCACTGAGCAAACAAAACGCAGGTTTCATTCAGAGGCTGAAGATGTTATCTGGAGTCCTCTGGTTCTGATTTGATGGTCTTCTTGTCCAGAAACCTGGGCTCTTTTTGAGACCCGTTTTCTGAAATAAAAAGGCAATGGATTACAATCAAAGACTTTAGATATACAAACACAGTACACTCAAATATGAATGGGAGGAAGTGCAATGCGGAATAAGTCCCGCCTTCTAAATAAAAAAGCCAGTCGTCAATTGGTAAAATCATTGCATCACTGCAGCGGCCATTAGAAGTGCTGGTTGCTAATGAAACAGTCAGTGATTCGAGATGCACGCTTATGACTGCACATGTGTAGTAAATGCTGTTTTTTGTCATGATTTGATCATTAAAAAAACAATTTATAAGACAGTTGTTATCAGATTTCACTGGTGATTTCAAATGTGAAATTTAATCGTAAGCTTGGTGAACAGCTTTAGAGAATTTGATGTTTCCCATTCAAAGAGATAGGAGCTGTACTTGCATGACTGAAAGGCGTTTCAAAGACGGCTGCCGAGTCAAATGACTTTGTTACAATTAATTTGTTTAATATGTATTGGTTAGCTTGCTTGCTTTAAGTTAAATGGCAATGAAGAAATGTGTGGAATTGAGATTCAAGATATGTTTGATTATGTGGAAACTCATCAAATTTCAAAGTTCTAGAATGAGGCAATAGTCAAATCAAGCTTAATAATAAATATTTAGCAAAATAATATTTAATACTTACCAAAATACTAAATATTTCTCAACATTAATGGTATCACTTTACAATTAATGTTAGTTAATGCATTAACTAACAATGAGCAATATATTTGCTTCAATGGTCACACTTTAGATTAGGGTCCAGTTTCACTATTAACTAACTATTAACTACGACTTTTGCCTCAATAAAATCCTAATTACTGCTTATTAATTGTTAGTAAGGTAGTTGTTAAGTTTAGATATTGGGTAGGTTTAAGGATGTAGAATATGGTCATGCAGAATAAGGCATTAATATGCGCTTTATAAGCACTAATAAACAGCCAATATCCTAGTAGTATGAATGCTAATAAGCAACTAGTTAATAGTGAGAATTGGACCCTAAACTAAAGTGTTACCGCTACAGTATTTATTAACCTTTGTTTAAACGCTAGTTAATTAAAATACAAATGTTCATTGTTCATTCATGTTGGCTCAGGTTCATTAACTAAAATTAACAGAAACAAGTTTTGATTTTAATAAAGTATTAGTAAATGTTGAAATAACTTGCATTTAATAAATCCTTTAGAAATAGGCTATTAGTTCATGATAACAAATACAGTTAACTAATTTAAACAAATGGAAACTTATTGCAAAGTGTTACCAAATAAATAATACAGAAACAACATAATAAATTAGTACTAGGTGGAAACTTTTGCACTATAAAATTATAATTATCCCTGAACCCTAAATTCATTTCTGTTTATTTGTTGAATGTATCGGGAAGGGTTTACTTAATATTAAATATATATATATATAATATATAAGTATTTGGTGCATTGTGTGCAAAAGGTTAACAAGTAAAACTGCATTAAAAAACCACCTTGAACCTCATTGTCTCAATTCTCGCAACATAGCAGTTTCAGTATTTTGGAATTTTCAACAAATTTCATCCATTTCCAGTAAACAAACACATATTGTAAGTGCTTACGCCAAAATAAAGGATGGTACTTTTTACTGTTTCAAATCTATATCACCGAATAGACAGTTGAGGGTATTAAACGTATTTTTCAAATATTCAAATCAGTTCAAACAACCAGTGCGATCAGTAAATGACACTGATTGACATCAGGCTCTGCCCACATTGGGGCGGAAGAAAAAACCCAAAACGTCAAAAAGACAAGTAAATCCTCACCCCCTTTCCTCACCTACTCGCGGCGTACTAACGCAGCTTGCAGAGGGAGGTAGGAGTTTCAGAGTGAAAGTGCTACCTTCATCGAGGACATTTGCATGCAAGAGATTGCATATATTACAAAAAGTTCTCTGAAGTCCTGCTGATACGTGCGTTATTTTGACACATCAGGGTTTAATGGAGCGGTGTAGGTGTCGGTGTGACAGGATGATACTGAGATAAACCTGGGCCAATCCAGGCTACAACATGCACGCAAATACATGGTCCAACAAGGCCCATTTTAATTTGTACTCCGTTCTTGAGTTGGTTCTTTGAAGATTACAGCTCTACCTAGACAGCATTTGAAGGCTGTTCCAAAAGGTGGGCGGCAAGGCTACGCTGCCTTCTGAGATACCACATTTTGGCCAAATTATAAGGCAGAACCACATGTATCCATTGTGAATAGTCTGGCAATCCCAGAATGCAGTGCAACGAGGGTGAAGCTGCACCCGGTGTGTTGCCAGTCTTATTTAGATGACATTATTGAGCTGAATTAGGATATATTAAATGCATAAAAAGAAAGCGTATTGCACTATATTACTGATTGTATCTGCATATACATTTTTCCAGATTAGTAATTTAGGAAGTTATATTTCAGTTTAAATGCTGCTGCTTATGTACACTAAGTTTGGGGTCAGGTAAGATTTTTAAAATGTTTTTGAAAGACCATGTATTTTATGCTCACCAAGGCTGCATTTATATGAAGCTGCATTTAGTTTTCTATGTGAATATGTTTTGAAATGTAATTTATTCCTGTGAAATGTAATTTATTCCTATGTTTTGAAATGTAATTTATTCCTAGGTTTTGGAATAGAACTTAAAAAGTTATTGATGTTACATTAAAGGTTCTTCAGATTCTAGGTTCAAAAAACCTGTAAATAAATGGTTTTCTAAAGATTCCAATTTGAACGTTCATTTCCCAAAGTTAGTTAGACTTCGCAAGCTCTAACCTTGTGAGCACTAACCTGTGGCTGCCGTCATTCTCTCTTCAGAGTTCTGCTGATTATGATGTCGTTCCTCTGCGTTCTGTTTGTGATGTCGCTTCAGCTCATTGGCCAGTTGCCTGCCCAGTGGAACATCGCTCAGACGCAAGTTTAGGGGTCTCTCGCCTGTATTTAAGCACAGAAAGGTCCGTATACTCAAACACTGATACAAACAATTGCAACAGTTACAAAGTAACAGTAAGCAAATAAGGAGATATGTACCAGAGAGATGTGAGAGACCGCTGTTGCAGTGCTGAGCGGTGGGAGTGAGGTATTTCAGTGCCGCAGTTGGAATCCGCCAGTCCAGCGATTTCAATCTCTCCTGGACAGCAGCATCACGCAAGAGCTCCACCTGCTTAGCCAGCAGAGAGTCCAGCTGTACCTACACACACAAACACTAAATGTGAACTGAACGGGGAAAAAAATGTTCACAAAAAGATTTCAAAAAAGCAATGTTGTCAAACAACTTGAAAACTAACATTTCAAACAAATATATATTCAAAAGAATGTTTCGAACAAAGTTCAAACAAAAGAAAACCTAAAACATTCAAACAAACATTGTTACCAAACGTACTGTAGTTCAAACAACTTAAAAATAAACATTAAACAAAGTTCAAACAAGTTTGATGCAAACTTTCAAAGCTCTTTCAAACAATGTTCAAACAAAATTCTGTTGAAAAAAGCTTTTCTAGTAAACATTTTCAAACAACGTTAAAACAACTTTAATAACTAACTTTCAAACAAAATATTGTCAAATCAAATCAAATACTGTTTTCAGTATTTCAGTAAACAGCTAAATCAACTTTGAAAACAAAATGTGTTAAAATGATGTTCAAAACAAGTTCTTTCAAAATTATATTGGAAAAAAAACATGTTAAAACAAAGTTCAAACAACATTGAAACAATGTTGAAACTAAATTTAGACAAACATTCAATGACTAAAACAAAAGTTTCAAACAAATCATGCAAACAACAGACACCATGTTTTGTGATACATCAAATTAATGCAGACCCAAACTACCTGTAGACTATGTCTGATCGTCTCATCTCCTTTAGATTTGGCAATTGCGAGCTGCTCTCTCACCGTCTCCTGGCGCGTATGAAGAACCTGAAGGGCCTCCTGTAGATCGTAGACACCATCCTAAGAGAAAGTGAGAAAAAGTGAAAGAGAGAGAGATGAGCTCATGGGAAACTTTCATTAAAACTATCTGAGACAGAAGTGAGAGAGTTTTATATCTCCATGATGGCTTTATTTATTTGCATGTCTGACATTTGCACAAATGAAGAAAGCTGTTAGCACAATCTGAGTCATCACATCTGTAGTCCACAGTGCCAGAGGAGGCAAGTCATACTGCTTGCGGAGATGAACCATCCAAATAATCGTATTTTACAATTTTGTAGCAATTACTTTTTTCCCAAAACTCCACTTATAATGCCAGTCAAATATGTTTGCACCAAAACTATTAATTATTTTGTTCATTACCATTTCCCCCCTCTCTCTGAGCTTAGAAACAAACTCCAGACAATTACACAAACAGATCAAGAATTTGTTGCATGAATACATACACCTAAAATATAAGAGTTATAATAAAGCTAAAGTAAATTTGGTATTCTCATAATATTAACTTTTTGGGTCATGGATGCATAAAATCCAGCAGAAATGTGTGTGAATTTTTCATAAAATTGTTTTAACCTTAACCTTAAATATGAAAGATATATTAAAGCTAAATAAATTTAGTATTTTTTTATTTATTTAAATTTAGTATTAAAATAATATTTTTATTTGGAAACATGAAATCCTAAAGTACAATTTTTGTGTAAATGGTTCATAAAACCATTTTAAAGCATCAAAATATAAAAGAAATATTAAAGCCAAATAAATAAAGTATTTTATTTTTGAATTGAAATCAATTTTTCTTTTATGCCAAAATTAGGGTTTTAGGATATTAAGTAAAGATCATATTCCAATTATAATCTAGTAATAAAACAATATTTACTTATTTTAATATTGGATGCATAGAAGAAGAATTTGTGTAAAATGTTCATAAAACATAAAGCCATAAATCACATTGACCTCAAATATAAGAGTAAATATACAGCACAGTAAATATAGTTTATATATAAGTATAGTTTATATATATGTTTTTAAATTTAGTAATAAAACAATATTTACTATTTTTGGATATTAGATTCATAGAAGAATAATTTGTGTAAAATAAAACTATTGACATCAAATATAGCTACTGTAAGAGGCATAGTGAACCTTAAATATACTCTTTTATTTTTACATTTGCTTTTAGTATTAGCATTATTATTTATTTATTTTACTTTTTGAGTTTTAGATGCACATAATTATGAAAAACAATCATTTGTTCCTTTTTGAAGGATTTAATCTTCAAATATAAATTTTTTTTTTCTTAAAAACGCTAATGCATAATCAAAATTTCTCTGCCATGGCATCATTAATGTTTATCTCTCACCAGTATTTTTGTTATTCAGATAGTCACCTTTGAACGAATTTGCACTTCATGTCGCCCCTTGACAACCTCCGCATTTTCCTCTGAGGTCATCACGTATGTGTGTGTGTGCGTGCGTGTGTGTGTGTGTGTCCACGTATGACGTTAGACTCAGGCAGAGACAGCCACAGCGATGCGTGGGTAATTCAGTAAGCACCCACAGGATGATGTCAATTATGTGTTTCAGTCCACTGTGTACTTCTCCGCCTGTGTGGATGAATGATTGTGCTTTTGTGTACTAAGCTTCTCTTTATCCAGAGAACCCCACAAAACAACTTCCGTCAAAAACAAGCTTTTAAAAGCGAGCTAAAATTAATTGCATAGAGTTTTAAATTGACGTCTTGAGAGTTTTGTTTGCAACGGTTTTGTTGACTTAGAGGCCTCACAGAGATACGAAAACAATGATATAATTTACTTTTAGATGTTAACCCAGAGGCACAGACCGTCGCTCATGGGAAAAAGCTGTGAACGCGACATTTCGGAGTGAATCATGACAGTAATTACTCTCCTGAGATTATTAACAGAGAGAGTGCACACACAAACACAGCACTAAATTCAGACACATTTGGAAGGCGGCTGGCAATAAATATCATGACAAGAATGCAAAACTAATAAAGAAGTCCTGAGAAACCACCTGGAGCTCGAAATGATTACAAAGCTGATGCGTCTCATGCAAATAAAGCAATTTGTCGTGGTGGGGTTTATGAATATGAACTGAATCTACAGAACTTGTTTAAACTTACCTCAGATTTGATTCTCTTTGGAGATGGTTCATCATCATCACCGCAGTGGGACCTAAAACAAAGATTTTTATTTTTATACACCATAAACAGTCACTCCGGTAACACAATTTTACTGAATAACAAACTAGTGAAACTACTAAAAAGATGGTGCTTATATGAATAATTGAAGACCATAAGTGTCTGAAAAAATGGTCAAAATCACATTGTGACGTTAATGAAAGTACGTTGGCAAATGCTAATGTACTTTAAACATTTAAAAACATTTAAAATTTATTATGGTACAAGGTCTCAAGGTTGTATGCAAATTTTTGCCCAATAATATGCTCTTTAAAATGAGAATGTCCCTCCACAATATTCCCGGCTACTATATAACCAAAAGCAAGCCCTTCGAAAATATCAACAAAGGGAAGCTATTTTAACAATTGTTTTTCTATAGAATCAAATGAAGAATTGGAGAAATTGCGCATTACCTGTTGCTCCTGCGGGTGTATTTGTAGGTAACTTCGCGTGAAATTTGCCTGGCCAGCGTGAAAAGCTCGTCCCTTCGGGTGAGCAGCGATAGATCTTTCATGCATAGCTGAGCGGACGCTTCATTCACCGTTAGCTACACAATAAATGAAACAACAAAGAAAACTGAAACTTGCGGAACAACATGTTCTGTTAATCACTACAATTATCGTCTGATGCAGGAATCCTGATATTTTAGCATTCACCCCAATCAGAAGAATCAAACCAACCTCGTGCATCGTAAGTTGCCGGCCATCCCGCCTCTTGGAATCGAACCGACCATAGATGGCGCTGTATTTCCGAATCTCCACCTCCTTCTGTGGATCGTCTTCGTTCATCTCACAGATGTGGCCGATCATCTTGCTGAACTTCTTATTTGCGCGGACGTGTTCTTTGACTTCCGTGGGGTTGCTCTTGGGCAATGTTTGGGCTAGTCGCTCTACGCACTCCATCACGCACTGGACGGCGACAGAATCGAGAGTTTCGAGAGCGTCATGTGGAGAACATGGGGAACAGGCTCCAGAAGGAGATAGGCTGTGTTCGCTTTCGCTTCCCCAGAAGCGACTCTCGCTAGCCCCTTGCAGTGGGGAGCAGCCTGGCGTCCCGTCCCTGCTGAGATCCAGCCTTCCAGGGCTGGGGCTTGTGGGTAATAACGCCCTGGGAACCGCAAGCTGGTTCTGTTGCCCATTGCTGTGGATGCCTGGGGAACTTTCAGGTAGCTTGTACACTGGTATACTGCAAACGGGAAGAGATGTCAATGGTTGGTTGAAGAGGGAAGGGTTGGTGACCCAATCCCGTAGAGCCTTCTGGAGCCTCCGAACGTGGAGGGGTTTGGTCGCCATTCCGACAAGGGCCATGATCTCAAGGAACTCTTCCTCGCCAGCCTCACAGAGCTGCTGCACATCGTCACCGCCTTGCTGGATGAAGGCTTCATAGTAGCAGAGCAAGTTTGCCTTCTGCAGGATCCGGTACAGTTGTAGCTCGCCCAAGGAACGAGGCAGGAGCACTGACATGGCTACACATGCAAACACATAGAGCAAAACATAGTATTATCATTCCAAGCTTCTTATCGACAACGTTTCAAGTCAACATGAAGCAATGTTCGCAACCCATTTTAATTTTGTAATGTAATTTATTTCCCAGGAAAGGTCTGTGAACTCAAAATATGACTGTCAAAGTTTGTCTACAGTGACAATGTACTTTTTAGTCATTCATGAAGCCGACAACAAAAGCATTTACCCATTGCCCATTACCCACACAGCCTTGTTTTCATCCACATCAAATTCTGTAGCCTACATAATATCTAGTCAGATGGTCACATAATGTTTTTTCACACAAGTTGCAAACTTACAATGCATTTGAAGCTCAAATTGTATCTGGAAATCCTGCATCTGCAGAGAGCTGGAACTCAGTGCAACCTTAGTCCTACTTTCAATCAGAAATTAATTACTTCAAATGGAAATTAATGACCGGTGTATCTACTGTTGTTTGTATTAAGCTGTGAAAAGATGGCTTATTGTTGCATTTTAACGTTGAAAAACGTATACACTTTTCCTTTAAGTAGTTATTTAGCAGATGTTTTCAAGTAAAGTGACTTAATCTACGCTTATTACAGGTACAGTCCTCTTGACACAGCCTGAATTTGAGTGCCTTGCTCAAGTGCACATAGGTAAAATCCCATAAAGGTTCAAATTTAGTTATCATAACATCACATTAAAAATGAAGTTGCAAGTAGGCTGTGTCATATATAAGTTCATACTGTTGCAAACACAACTGTGCATTACAATTTTCTTCACACAAGCATGTACAGGTTCCTGCAAACTCACCTGAGAAGATCTCAAACTATTGCTTGACTATGCACTTGGGAATCTCTAAGAGATCAATGCACGCAAATAACTCGGATATTAAGTCTATATACCCAACTAGCTCAAATCAACATGCTTTGACTGTCTACCCTCCCCATCTGAATGTTTATGTATGAAATGTTTATATTAGTCCTCAGGTTTACGTACCTCTCTTTCGCAGCTGGTGCGCGCGACTGCTCCCGGTGCTCGTCGCTGTCTCGAGGCAGCGCTCCGCCTCTCGCGCAGGAGAGAAAGTGCGTTGAAGGCTCATCGGTGCTGTCTCCCTCTCGCGCTGTCTCTCTCTCTCTCTCGCTTGTGCGGGGATATTCCGATGTAAGCTGCATTGCTCTCTCACTCCCACGCGTTGCTTGACGCAAATCCTCGCGTGGGCGGCTTGAGCGCGTGGGACGGAATACCGAGAGAGAAAGAGAGAGAAGACCTGAACGGTCACACACCCGGTAAAATACACACATTCATGATGACATATTGAGGAATATTAATCGGTAATACAGTGTTTTTTTTCGACACGAACCCACACAGCCTTCAGTGCACTATATGAAGGGTTTTTTTGTGGTATCCATGTTCGTACATGTAAATAAGGGAAACCAGGCAGGCAAATTGTTGCACTTTTTATCACAGTAAATGTCTAATATGATATGGGTTACTTTTGAAAGTCAGTATCGGCGTGAATAGATGCTTTAAAGTTTGGCCGCGAAAATAAGCTATAATAAAAATGTGATTGAAAATAGGCTACTAGAAGAGTGTTAAATTAAACGATTAATCGATTAATTAATTTAGCCAAATAGCGATTTAAATTTTGACATTTAAACTCGTAAGCAGCAACAACACAAAATATTTACATTTTAAAAGACAATGTCAGTGTAAATGCATGCTTTAAAGTTTTGGCTGCAAAAATAAACTATAATAAAAATGTGATTGAGTGTATGGGAAGAGTGGACGATTTTCAGTGAATAGTGGCAGGCGTATAAATTTTGATATTTAAACTGGCGGATAGCACCAACAAAATATTTACTTTTTAAGTACTTTATTCACTGTAATGACTGCTCATGTAATGACATTATTATGTAATTTAATGTGTTACTTTCATCATTTTTGTTTTCATAAACACATGCTGTAATGTCAAAAGCCTTGCAAGACTTCTTGCAACTTAATGCGGTCGGCTTTCTGCATTTATCCACTGTGTGACAATTGTTCTTGTCCACAGACAGTAAACCCCACAGGAAATTCACTCACGCTCTCTTGGGTGCAAAATCCCCCGAAACCCACCCAAGTATGCTTCTACATAAATGTAAAATTGTCTGAATTCTTTCTTGCATCTCAGTAAAATTACAGCTTTAAATAAACACCTGACGTAACACCACAGCAGAATCTATCTATAAAGTTAAATAATGCTAATATTGCCCCCCCCCACCCCCCACATACTTGTGGTTTAAGGGGACTCTCCATAGATGTAATGTTTTTTATACTGTACAGATTGTACATTCTATCCCCCTACATTACCCCTACCCCTAAACCTACCCATCACAGAAAACTGTCTGCATTTCAAAAAAACACTGTTTAGTATGTTGAGGACACAGGAAGTGTCCTCATAAACCATGTTTATGTTGTAATACCCATGTCATTATACACATTTGTGTCCTCATGAACCATGTATACAAGAACACACACACACACACACACACAGAGAAAGAAATAGCATATTAAAATGAAATGTTCATGTATCTAAAAGGCTGGATCTTTAGATAAAGGGGCGCATCAGCAACCTCCCATCTGCCATAGCATCTTGAGCTATTTTAGGAAGGAGGTTGGGCACAGCGAACAGCCCCTGGGAGGAAGTGTGTGGTGGTTGCTGTCATCCCCCAGTTTTGTGTTAGTCTGTTCCTCAAAACAAAAGCTTTTCCAAGTCTTTTCCCATCTTATGTGACAAAAATGACAAGCAACAGCACCTTGACTGCCATCACGGATCCTTTTACTGGAGTTTTGTAAAGTGTATCTGCTCTCAAGGGAATGTGATGATTTTCTGTCGTGCTATCAGAGTTTTGCTCTTGAGGTCTACCTGGCTCTTGTAAGCAAATGACCTAACCTTTTTTTAAATGTAAAAAAAGTGCATTTAAAAAATGTGAAAAATTTGCATTTTATAAATGGTATAGGATAAAAATGACAACAACATATACATACATACATACATACATACACACGTGTGTGTGTGTGTGTGTGTGTGTGTCATATTTATCTATACACTATACATGATCTTGTTCCTTTTTATATCTGGAAATAGGTGACCTCTAACATAAGCCTGAGAAACATAAGAGAGAGAGAGAGAGAAAGTAGGGTGGCAATAAAAAAACAAACAAACTAAGATTCCTTTAATTTGCTGAGCCTATCCGAGTCAAGCGTGTCTTCCTACTCAAACACGCCCACACACACACTTGGCCGCCTACGCATATGAACACGCACATATACATAGGCACTCTGTGACGTGCAAACACATCTTGGTTTGTGTGTGTGTGTGTGTGCGTACAGGGGCCCCCTGCTCAGAGTGGGTGTTGTCATTGCAGGGTAGGGCTGTTGACAGGGTACGCGTGGGTTTGCGGTTTTTAATGGTTAAGCTGACAGTTACTCAGAAAATCCTCTTTCTTCCTTCTTTGCCATGCAACTTCACGCTCACTTTCAGATTTAATTAATTGACTCTAGTTTTAACATGCAGAAGACTGTTCTGTCTAAAATGCTTTGGTAAACTTGTCTGAGAGAGTAAAACAGTAATGAAGTGATGTATTTCATCACCAGTAAAAACAAATAAAGGTTGTTTGCTATGAATCAGGGAGAGCTTAAAGCTGCAACATTTAATTATTGGCATAGATAGATAGATAGATAGATAATTAAAATGAATTTAAAATAGTTTAACCCTTGAATGCATACCTTGGGTCTTTGCATACCTTGGACATCATTCACTACCCTCCCCCTCGTTAATTTAGACATCAACCTTCTTAGTATTCATTATCGTATTAATTATAAACTATATAACAATAAAAATAAAATAAAAACATGTCTGTTTTCTAATTAATTTTTTGTAAAAGATGTACAGGGTCACTAGTGACCCGATATGTAATAGTGTAAGTAGATTTTCTGCGCAACAATAATTGAATCTCCTAATGACTTATAAGTTCGATTTGCCTTTATTCTTCAAGGTGGCAATGTCTGATACACAATGATGATGTGATGTTTCTCTCATAATTAACCCTTCACCGGGAGTTTGATTGACAGGCGATCTAACCAATCATAACACTGAATTTGCCATTTTGTCCGACAAAGCATTCAGGGGAGTTATTAGTAGATTAACGTCGGTGGACTTGAACTTGAAAAAATGGTGTGTATTGACATCTTTCTGTGGTTGAAACGATATTCTTTCTGATGTTCAGTTCATTCATGTTTATTCGATGCTATAAATTAACTAGTAGGAAGAGATGATCAGTTCACCAGCCTCTTGAACTACAGCACTACAGTGATCTGTCACCACACATTAAAGAGCCACAAAATGGTATTTATTGTTTAAATTTCTTTAAAAATTACAACATTTTTAATTTCTGCCTTTGTTTCATTCAAAAGTAACCTGCTCTATCTTGTCTCTCGACACGTTGTCAGTGTCCTCTTTGCTCCGCAATGTATTTTTCACTGCGTGAGAACATGATGTGTGGCGAGAGATCGGCATGGCTTGTCGGACGTAGCAACAGTAACTAAAGGGGGCGGGACTTTGTGAACGGTCAATTACATAATCAGCACTGAAGATTGTCCAAAATGGACTGAAACTTTGCTTTTTGTTTTTTCTTTCTGTTTTGTGTGCACAGTCACATTTTTGTTAGTGCACATTAATATTTTGTTGTCACTTTCTATGTAAATCTTCAGTAAAAATCTTGTTCAAAGGACCTTCAACTTTGCACTCGTTTGGTGTACGGATTCCTTTTCCTGTTTTTCCTCATCGACTCACTGAATCTACGCTCCCAATTAAATTTTTTCATTTATAATTGGTGCAGAATTTTTTTCTTATTTTTCACTCATAATTACCGCAGGCATAAAACAAAAGAATACACAAGTATCATCAGCAAAACATAGTAAAAGTATAGTAAAGATAGTAAAAGCATCTGCTCATATTGAACCCTTCCGATGTCCAAAAGGTAACTAAATATGTTTACATTTATTCTTTTGTAATTGTTATTAAAATATCAGGAGAGTTTTTGCGGCAGTTAGAGATCCATCCATGTTAGATATGGATCCGGGTCGCTAAAGACCCAAATATGTAATAATGATTGGTGAAACATTCATGCATTTCAGGGTTAAAAAATATGTTTAGTGTAACTTAAGTTTTGTTAATTGGAGATCTTTGTATGTTATTTAACCAAACTTTATACAACACTATATATTTATGAAGATGTTGTCCTTTGAAATACCTTTACATTGACATTTAATAATACAATTCAAGTATACGTTGCATTTTTAGCATTGCCACAAGTGTTGCTTTAGCGGATGGAGCAGCAGTTTTATCTAGTTAAAGTCAACTAGCTAACATAACGTGTAACATATTCAACTAATAAGTTTAGCATCCAGGACCAGAACTATGCAGCTAAAACACAATCTGTTTGTTCAGTTTTGACAGGGTATGGGCCTAAGAACTGAGATATGATGTCCCTTAACTGGGATGAATTTGTTTGTACTGAACAAAACAAAATATATAAACATAAGCAGTGACGTGTGTCAGATTACCATAGCGATGTCAGCGTTTATGCAGTGCGTGGATCCTGTATGCCGTGGCTTTATTTGGCAGGATTAGGTGGCGTGCCGTTGGCGTGTTTTAAGATTGTGGATGCCACAAAATAACCCGAAGTGTGAAATGGATTACTGGCTGGAGCTTTAACCACAGATTAGATGACAGCAATTTACAAGCAGACGCGCCAACATCAGCATGCGCACTCATACAGACACACATATTTGCCTGGTTATTAGCACCCTTATACAATGCAAGAACACCTCCACTGACCTTCAGTGCCCGATGACAACCAATTGGGGGAGATTGTGTGGGCGAGAGTGACAGACAGAGAGCGAGAGAGATCATGCTATCCTCTCTGAACTGTCAACACCAAAACAATGCCCACCTATTTCATATATCACCCTATCGCTCACACTTAGTGCTATGGGGTTTGTTCAAATCACTAGTTTTAAACTAACTCATTCTACTAATTCCATGATTTTTCACCTGGCAAACAAAACAAGAAAGGAAAAATCCCATTGATTTTGACTGAAGGTGTGACCCAAGCCAGAATAGAAATATAAAAAACTGAGACAGACTAAATCCAGAAGAACTGTGGCAATGAACCAGGTGTGTTTGTGTGATTATCAATGTGCAGAGGGATCTCTGTTTGCAAAGTGGATGTGTTTCTCCTACCCAAGTTGGTGTTGATACTGATTATAAAACCAGAGGAGAAAGATTGCTAAAACATGCACGGATGTAGCCATTGAGTTTGGAGTAAACCACATGCTGAGTTAGTTCAAAGACAGCTGGGAAAAGCTACAATGTGTTCATCAACTTTGAGACGCTACTGTGGTAGGATAAAGACTGTTTAAAAGCACAACTGTGTATGTCTCACAGGTTCTTTGTTAATGCTAGCAGTTTTAGCATCTAATATGCTAACTGGCCATGTGCAGGAAATGCATTTGATTTAGTGTTGCTGTTGAACTTTATGTGATTTGTGAGTATTTAAGTAGCATTGTTTGTAGTTTAAATTAGTTAAATATCCTTAAATGATGTCATTGCTGTGTGTGTAGTAACTTATTTATATTTATATAGCTAGTTTCTCTGAATAGGTTATTAAGCTAAGCATCGGACTTAAGCTCTGAAAATATGCAAATGAAGATCAAGTTGTTGCTGAAAGATTTTCAATAAATTGCTTCGATGATGAAGAATCAGATGTTTTGAGTTATTCCATGCACCCTCTGAAGTTGATTGAAGCCTTTTTCAAGTTTGGGAATACATTGAGGCTGAGAATCCCTACATAACTTGACAGTGGTAGGTTTCTTCAAGCGTCTTGGAGACGTTGGAACAGTTCTTCTGGATTTAGCCTGTCTCAGTTTTTTTCTGTTTCTTCATGTAATCACAGACAGATTCGGCTGTTGTCAGACTCTTTGCGCATACAAAAATCTCACTGGATTATTATGACTAATGGCAAAAGGAAGGTTTGGAAATGTTAACTGATATTTCCTATTGACACCTATGTTCCTACTACAGCAAAAGATAAAAATAACTTGCTTAAAGCCATTTTTTTGGGGTGAAAATAAAGGCAGGAACACACCAAGCCGTCGGGCAGTTTTTGTTCGTAGGCCGACTAAGTTTTCTCAGTGTGTTCCGCACTGTCGGCTGAAGTTGGTCCTCGTTGGCTTTTTTTCGGCCGATTCGACATGTTGAATTGGTGTCGGAGCTCGTCGGTCCGTCGGGCAATCTGATGATTCAACTTTGGACAAAGACGCTGCCGATGTGAGCCAACCCCGCAGTCTGCTTTCGTCGCCACTAGTTCGTCCGCGTCGGCTTGGTGTGTTCCTACCTTAAGACTAACGTGCCTAGATGTGATTAATTGCTATTAATCATTATGACAGCACAAATTTTCTACTATGAAAACTAAACTGAAACGTTTGTGGAACATTTTGTTTAGGTTTTACAATGTACAATGTAGGCCTACATTAAAATTAAATGTTTGGAAAAGTTTTAAGGGATGTGTTAACAAATGTCAATGTTTCTTTAACGTCCCAGGTAAAAAAATACTATAGTAATTTATAGTAAATACTATAGTGTTTTTGAACCATACTATAGTAAAGTACTTGAATTAATTTGTTGTGGTAATTCTAGTTGCTGTGGTAACATAACAACTACAGTAATATAATCAAATTATTTTACCCAATACTGTACTAAGTTTTCTACAACTTTAGGGTATATTATACTACAATATACACTACAGTTTACTGTAGTAAAAAATAAAGTATACTATAGTATTTATTACAGTTTATCAGTTCACTGTATACTACAGTATGCTGAAGGATTCATTAACAAAGTGTTGTAAATACTATAATTCATAGGCTACAGTATACTACAATTTAGTATAGTATTGTTCAAAAACACTATAGTATTTACTATAGCATTTTTTGACCTGGGGTTCTGAAAATATGTATTCGTTAAAACATTTTGAAACAGTTTTAATACATATAAAGTAGCTACATAAGACAAGTTACATTGCAGTACAGCATTTTAAATGAATTCCCATATCATATATATTGCAAAAACGCATATAAAACCAAAATAAAACATTTTGGGTACACTGAAAATACCTCTGGTACGTTTTCTTTAATGTTTTTCAAAAGTTTAGTATAGTGTTCTAATTTTTAATAGGAAAACAACACTGCAACCATTGTGGAACATTTTGTTTAAGTTTTGAAAAAACATAAATGTTACTTCAACGTTCTGAGTTCTAAGTTAAATAATAACATCTGCTTTCTAATACATAAGACAAAGATGATGACAAAACTTTTCTTTTTTTCAGGAAATGTAAAAGGCTAGATTTATCTTATTGTCACCTCTAAAGCCCCATCAAGACTAGTGAAGTGAATTAATCACTTGGAAATCATCAGGACTACCTGCCACAGTTGTGACATTTCAAAGGTTTTATCTCAACATGAAAGCTTCCGCATGCAACGTGAATAATGTGACATTTCTTCATGAACAAAGAAACGAGAAAGGAACAATGGAAATTCTGAGATCTGACAAACAAAGGACTCATTAGACAAGAGCAACATAATTGAAGATAATAAACTCAATCACCCCTTTGAAATACAGTAAACACATCAGGCGTGGTGATTATCATTTGGAGTCTTTGATGTTTGGCCCTTCAGCTTTGAAAAATGGGGCCCATGAGAAATAGCCCCGCCCACAACTCCACCCACCACACAAGAGGAAATCCTGACTCAACTCATCAGGCCGAAATAGAGAAAATAAGCCATAAATTCAACATGATTCAAAGCACAGTGACTTGAAACAAACTGAAACCCTGGTAATCATCTCTGCAGAAACCTCTTCCTGAATTTGGTGTTGTCAGAACATCGACCACAATGGCAGCAACGTGTAAAAATCTCAAACTCACTTAAACAGGGTTTCATCTCAACAACCATAGTTTGACTAAAAAAGTGTCTCCAACTAAATAATGATTCAAACAATATCTGCAGTCCGATCCTCAGAAATTCCGGTTTACCTTTCACACACACCAATGAGCATGACTCACTTTTCTTGCATTTCAGCTCAGTCTGCATAAGTTCATAATTACTTATAAACCACAATCTGTTTATATGACACCTTCTGTGCCCTCCATCTATTCATTAGTCATTAGTTGTTTTACTTGGCATATCACTTCTCTTTAGAAGTCAGAGGTCAGGATGGCCATTCAGCAACATAAGGGCATGTAAGGGCACGTTTGCCTACTTTTTAAACCATCCAAATGACTTCCCTAGTTTCCCAGTAATCCCTTTGCTTTGGCTGGATCTTCGCTTTCGGAATTTCAGAATAGGCGGTGGCTGCCCACACTCTGCTGCCGTGTGGGAACAGTGTTTAAGGGCCGCAGAAATTTTCACACAGAATGCCACACTATTCTCTGGATCAGCACAATCTCAGTTGGGGGTTAGAAACCTGCAGATATTTTTCAGAGAGAAATGGTGATTAAAATTAATTGTGAAACAAAGAAGTCCATAAAGGCAACTTACACTGCACCAACAGATGCCAGCCAATGCGGACAATCGCCAGATTAAAGTCACTTCTTAGAAATGCCATGACTGGACAAACGCCAATTCAACATGTTCATTTGGCGAAAACAAGAGGTGACCAACAGCAACAGACACTGGTGAACCAACAAAACCCGAAGAAGTGTCTGTTGCCGGCTGTTGGTGCAGAGTGAATTGGACTTAAGACACGGTTGAGGAAAAAAAAAAAAAAAAGACCTGTCAAACTTTGACGGATCCTACTTAGATTGAAGTAAAAAGTATGGTGGCAGCATTATGGTACAAAATGACATTAATTTGACAAGTTTTGCTCAATTGACAGTTTTATCTTCAATTCGTTTAAAAATATTCGAATCTACAAAATTTCATTTATAAAAATAATTAAATTTAGTGAAATGTTTGCAAACATTTTGGTGATAATTTACCACAAAAGGGTTTATGTGGTGGTCCAAAGCAAAAAACAAGACTTAACTGAACTAAAACAAAAACGCCAACATGAAAAAGCAAAAAAAACAAGACTTAACTGAACTAAACAAACAAAAAAGCCAAAAAATAAAGCCAAAAAAACTAAACAAAATAGCCAACATGAAACAAAGCAAAAAAAAAAAAAAAAAACAAGACTTAACTGAACTAAACCAACAAACAAAAAAGCTAACATGAAACAAAGCAAAAAACAAGACTTAACTGAACTAAATGAACAAAAAAGGCAAAGCAACATGATACTAAACAAACCAAAACTACAAAAAAAAAAAGCAAACCCAAACAAACCATAAAACTAAACAAAACAAAACAGCCAAGCCACACTAAAACGAAACATTCAGTAGGTAAAAGCAGCCACTCTTGGATAATGTTTTCTTCCCCTAAGTTATCTGCATGAGAAACTGAGTCAGGCAGTGCTTTCAGTATGTGAGTGTGGCAGCTGTCTACATTAATATACGTCAGAGACCAGCTATAGTCACCTGGAATCTCTTCACACCGCTTTCCCAGCTCTGCCTGACGTTTGCCTGCGATAATTATTATGCTAGTAATTCCCACAGAGCTATTCATGTTCAAGCAGAACAAGAATTAAAAATAAACATTATTAAATGGACAGGCTATACTATTCTGTTTTGTCAGAACCAAACAACATCCGTATGATGAAATCCAGCAAAATACTGCACTAAACAAACAAACAAAACTAAACCAACATGAAATAAAATGATAACTAAACAAAAATAAAACAAAAAGGGGACAAAAACATAAAAAAACAAAATTATACAAAATGTAACTGAACAAAGAAGCAGAACAAAAAAACACAACACTAAAACTAAGCAGAAAGGACAAAACCAAAAAACAAAACAAAACCAAAAAAAAAAAAACAATAAATGCAGCAAATGTAACTGATCCCTGGAACTTCAGATTAGCAAACAAGCATTTTCTTGTCACATATCTTTATCTCTTCCAAACATTCTGATATCATAAATTGCATTGAACCGATTTCTGACACATGGCAAAGCATTGTTGCAGGGCATATTGCATTAGAGACAGTTAATCCCACCGGAGATGAAATCTGTGCTGTGAGTGGGTGTGTGCTACAAATAAGGTGTTTGATTACACTGAAAGAAATGAATTCTGGGAATAAAAAAAGTTTACTCCTTGTACATGGTGAGCAAACATTTTAGCAGGTAATTCAAGTCCATCTTATTACCAAGAAGCCACCTATATGTATGTATATAATAAAGCAAAGCATTATGGTCTGGTTCACAGGAGATTTCTGCCATCCAGTGTATGAAAGAATATGATCTAATGCTGGTGTCTTTAATGATGAGAGAGAGGTGCTCGCCGACACGTGCTAAAATAAAAACACAATTAAATCCCCTTGCAAAAATTTCTCCAACTCTTTTACACCTACATTACAAGTCACATGTGAAAGTGTGAACGCAAACATCCCTGTTATTCACAACAATGCAATGACGTAGTAATGACACAAGTAAGTGTAAGCAATGACATTTCACCTATTTAAGTTCATTTATATTCATAGTTCATAATTTGTTTCACAAGGAAGATATACACAATTACTATAGGCCTCATAAAGCTCAATTGTGTATGGGCAGAATGCCCAGCCACTGCTGCCCTCTACAGGTCAAAGAAAGTAAAAACAGGCACACATTACAATTTAAAACCTGCCAGGCTTTATTTAAAGCTTGTGCAAAACACCTGTAAATAAGTTAAAAATCATACAAAGGCCACTTAAACAGCAAAGTACATTCATCTTTCTTGTATTTCCCCAAGTAGTTCACGAAAAACTCTTCACAAAGAAAACAAAATGAAGTGATTGTGATAAAATACCCGCAGGTTACTGAGTCAGTTTGTGCCATCAGCTGTTTGGTTGTAATACAGACTGTGGTGGAAATTCCAGCTGTGCAGTGGCCCCTGGGGGCCCGGGGTCCTTCTGGGACTGGAGGCTGCTGGGAAAGCTTTCCTGCTGCAAGGCATCGCTAAACACTGGAGGTGATTGGTCGTCTTCTCTGGAGTCTGAGGGAACCTCAGGTGTGTCCTAGTTAGAGAAACAGTCAGTTTAATGCATTTAATGAAGTTAATTCATATCTGATGACAAAAAATAAAATTTCTGCTGGAAAAAAAAACCCATGCATAATATTTTAAAACAAAAATGCATCTTTGCAGAGTTTTGTTACACAGGATGTAAAATAGCATAATGTGATTATTTTATTTGAGACTAGGCTGATTTTTCATTGTTCAGATGCTGATTAATTCAGGTCACTAAACTTTTTTTTGTGAATTATGAAAGTTTGTGTAAATAATTGGTAGATGAAATCCATCTTATACTTTTGTGTTGTTTATTTGCACGTGTACTGAGCCATATCTGTTTGAATGCTGAATGATGAAATAACAAAAATACGAACAATTTCGGTATGAAAAACCATCCAAAAGTATTTTTGGCTTTGGTGCGGAAAAAATTAGTTACAAATATTTTATGATGTTTAGCCAGACTGAACTTGATTTTTCTTCAGTGTAAAGTGGTCTATGAATTTGAATATATATATATTCAAACTCATAGACCACTTTACACTGAAGAAAAAAATCAAGTTTAGTCTGACTAAACATATATATATATATATATATATATATATATATATATATATATATATATATAACATATACAGTTTATCATTTTCAACTAAATCTATGCATTCTCACCTTTCTGCCAATGCCAAAGAATGCATTAAAAAAAGAGAGAGACAACACTTAACAAACAACTTACTATTTTGAAAACATTTCATTCATTGATTCATATTTATATTATTCATTATCATCATTATCCTACAATTTTCCCATGACCCTCTATGCTACCTGAAGGGGCAGGACCTCAACAGGGGGGTGTGTCTTTGCAATGACGACCATCTCTTTGATTTGGTAAAACAGGAGAACGACTGTAACCCACGGCGACCCGGAGGGAACCCAAGCAGGCTTGTTCAGATCCTCCTGCTCTTCCTGGTGCCTCGTTTTCCGAGCTGGAAGTTTGGGTTCGGGTCGAGCTGGTGCCGCCACGTCTGTTGTGTTCTGAACCAGGTCGATGGTCGCAATGGGAACAGGACTGAATGGGATAGGAATGTTCTCTGCCAGCATCTTGTCCTCTGTGGGGTAAAAAATAAACAAAACAAAAAAACCATTAAAACATTTTATTAACAGTAATTAAGTTGAAGCTGTAAAGCTTCTTGTAATTTATAGAAACTATTAGTAGGCTAAAAACAGTTAGAGGCTAGTAACAAAAACTATTTCGTTAGTTTTAAATTCTGCCACTTGGTTTACATTCCAAATAAACTTAACATTTTGCAAAAAACAAAACAAAGAATGTTTAACAAATTAATCAAAAAATCATTTAATATCATTTGAAACTTAAGTAAACTTAAATGGACTTCCTGGAGAAGACGTTGTAGGGGCTAAACGTTTTATGCATTTTGGCCATTAATTTACATAACAACAAAAAATGAAAAACTTTGTAAAACAACTTTGTAAATTTTTTGTAAAATGACACCGTTATAGTCTCCGTGTAAAACAACAAAAAAACTGAATTTGTGAAAATGGTGAAGTCATGCGTATTACGTGTTCAGTCTATAGGCGCATAGTGTTTCTTTATAAAGTGACATCGCCAACTACTGGCCTGGCAGCAGAATACAGAGTTTTTAGTCGTTTTTGCAGATCCGTTTGAATGGGGATTGTTTTTGAAAATGTTGTCGTCTGCACGTAAAAAAAACGCAAAGAGAAACTTTTAATTACTAAGCTCAAATTACACAATACAATGTCACATAAAACAATTTTTACCATTTCGAAAAGATACTTTATTATTACAGTTTTTGCCAGAATTAAGAAAAAAGTGCTTTTGTTATACTAATGAGAATGTGTATTTTCAATTAGCAGACAAAATGTAGGTAAGTTAGTAGTGTCGATACTTATAGTTACTCCTCAACAAATGTCAAAAAGTGTGATTTACCTATTTTCGTTGTTCTGCAGCTAGTACTTTACAACAATAAACAATGAATGAGATTGTGTTTCTCACCTTTTTTCTCATTCTGGCCAGTGATGCACATAATTAATGAAAAGAGCAGCAAAATTACAAGTGAGGTCATTCCTATTCCTCTGAACGTTTCAGCAGCACCTGAAAAACAAGACAACCCCATTTATACACACACACCAGTATTTGTAATGTCATAAAATTACAAAAACAATCATCAATGTTCATACCAAAGTAGTTGACAAATATCCCACCGACCATCGCCCCGCAGCCCCTGCCCAGGCCGAGGTGGAGACCCTGCAGGATGCCCTGAGCTGACGTTCGAAGCGGTGAAGGTACGGCTGCACTCAAATATGAGATACACGCCGCCCAAACTGATGCGTGTGTTATTCCTGTGCAGGTAAACAACGAGTTAACATCAAATCATACAACATAATATAAAGCTTAAAGGGTTAGTTCACCCAAAAATGA
This sequence comes from Hypophthalmichthys nobilis, assembly GCA_037950665.1. Lineage (NCBI taxonomy): Eukaryota > Metazoa > Chordata > Actinopteri > Cypriniformes > Xenocyprididae > Hypophthalmichthys > Hypophthalmichthys nobilis. The sequence goes on from CM075476.1 coordinate 34,679,673, forward strand.
AAAGTCTTCTGCTGGAACTCGACTTGCGTACGGCTGTTAACAGAAGCCAGTGATTATAGTCTATAGATTTATAAATATAGATATTTCACTTCACTTAACCCCCTGGAGCTGTATGGGTTACTTTTATGATGGATGGTTGTGCTTTTTTGGGCTTCAGAATCTCGGGTACCATTAACTCCCATTTATAAAGCTTGGAAGAGCCAGGATATTTTTAATGCAACTCCGATTGTGTTCGGCTGAAAAAAGATAGTCATATACACCTAGGACGGTTTGACGGTGAGTAAATTATGGGATAATTTTCATTTTTGGGTGAACTAACCTCATCCAAAAAAACCCCAAAAACCTCATTTTGAGAAAATGGCCTGTTATAACTTCAAAATACAAAGAAAGAGAAGGCAGCTAATAAGTCTGTAAGAGTACTGACGTTTCTTTGAACATACAAAACAATGTCTGTGTTGAATGTAAACAGACTTGATCCAGGACTTCATTCCTATGTATTCACCCAGTAATCGCTTTCGCCTTGATTGTTTTGCCACAGGAAAGGGTGGTGAAACTGACAATGTCAAACTGACTTGTCTTTGTTCTGCACATCTCTTTACGTTTATGACTGAATTTGATGGTTTAAAACATAATGTGTACACACAGAGCACATTTACACATTTTTATGATTGTAGTATTTGCTTTTTTCCCCAGGATTGAGAGCTTGATGACTGGCCTTTCATACCTTGTAGCACTTCCATGGGCAGCACAGTCCAGGCGTTCTCCAGATAAGAGATATAGAGGTAGCGTGCCGTGTTGCAGGCCAGGCCGATGTACAAAACTCTGACAAAGATACACAATACATAATTATTAAAAATACATGCATGAATCTCACAAAACATGTCAGGCTATTCTTTACCCCTCCAAAAAAAAATCCATAGGAAAAAAAGTCTTTTTATTTAATTTTTATTTTATAGATGCAACACGAAACACTTTGATGGTCAAACAACCAAGTTTTATTTTTGTCTATGCAAATGATGACTCATTATCATAACTTCCTCTGTGCGGTAAAACAGGAATCTGGTTTAGATTTAACTGCATAGTCATATCACAAAAATCTTTACAGTCATATTTTAAAGAAGAGTCTATAAAATATACAAATGTCGAACAGGAAATTCCTTAGATTTTTAACTGTCACTTACAAGAAGTCTGGTCAAAGGTGAGATTACTTATGATTTTATATTGATCTGTCAATCATTCAGTCAAATGGTTGGTTTTCTCTATAACTTAAGTAGTTATAGAGAAATAGTTAAACACCAAAAGAGCATGAATGTTCCCTCTTTGAAAGGAGCCATAAAGTAGACACTGTAGCTGCTGTGCAATGCATTCTGGACTTGGGCCACCATTGACAGAAAAAGGCTTTGTGTTCTTAAACTAAACAATGCCTCACTGATCCCAGTGCAGACCTACAGAGTCGCAAGACAGCACCACGCACAAAGGCTCACTGATTCAAGGTCAGGATCACATGAGCTTGAGTCACAAGGTGCAGTGAGATGGTTTGGGTTACATGGACAATTCTCTGCTGTGACTGGACTAAACTACTACGGTGTGATGGTTTGATTCAGAAGCAGAAACAGTGGTAGATATGTGAAGTCAAATGAGCGGTCCTGTTTTGAACACTAGCGAGCTGCCTTGCGGCCTACATAAGTAGTAACCTTATTTTCCCAAATAAAAGGGAACCTCTTAAGTAAAGGTGCTTCCCAATTTGCATACTTGTGCACTATTCTATGCTATTTTGTAGTATAAATAGTGCGTTCACTGAAAATTCCAAAAGAAAACATGCATTTCAAATACCCAGATTAATTGAAAAAAGTGTGGAACGTTGGACACTTCATACACTCAGCTGTCATAGTGGAGGGGGAGGGGCTAACAGACTGTTGTTAAAAGACAAAATAACCTTATAAAATTCATACATGGATGAGTACAAAGCGCACAGTATAAGTACATAGTGTGTAGTGCATCATTTGGGACACAACTTAAAGGGATAGTTTACCCAAAAATGAAAATTTTTACTTGCCCTCAAGCTGTTCCAAACCTGTATAACTTTCTTAGTTCTCCTGTACACAGAGGAAAATATTTGGAAGAATGTCAGTAACCAAGCAGATCTCGCCCCCCCACTGACTACGATAGTATTTGTTTTTCCTACTATGGTAGTTAATGGGGGGCGAAATCTGTTTGGTTACAAATATCTTCCGTTCCAAATATCTTCCTTTGTGTACAGCAGAACAAAGAAACTTATACAGGTTTGTAACAGCTTGAGGGTAAGTAAATGTTGACAAAATTTTCATTTTTGGGTGAAATATCCCTTTAAGTCATTTGAAAACCTAAAAGATTTCAATGGAATTTGATGTTAGCATGTTTACACCAACAACATCATCAACAACAAAAATATGTTATTTATTACCTCGGGGTGGGCTCTTTTGATTTGGGCCAGTGAGAAACCACCTAGCAACTACAAAAAACACCCTAGCAACCCTGCTAATATAGTCACAAGGGATTCTGGGATTACTTTATCTTTGAAAGATACTAGCACTGCTACATTAAATATTGTTGAAAACGAAGAATCTTGTAAGGCAACTTGATTTTGGTGCTTAATTTTTTTTATTCATTTGTACCTGTAATGTCTTAAAATGGCATCTAGGTTATAAACAACAAATGGTTAGACCTTTGTACTGTACCTTATGGAAAGTGTTTTACCTGAAGAGATATTTAATGTCAATTAAAGAACTGAACAAAACTGAAATATAGCTGAACTGAATTGAATCCAGATTCAAAACTGAACTTGACATTCTAATTCTAAGCTGAGAAGGAATCACAGGAACCTCACCTGATGTGTCCCACCAGTTCAATGAATTTATGGCTGGTGAAATAGGCAGCAAGCTCCGACACGTGACTCAGGACAGAACAAACCCCAAACAGTGTTGTGGTTCCTGTTAGGTCCTGTAAATGCCAGTAAAGGAAAGTAAAAACAAACCCATAGCCGAAGCCCATGAACCAGGCCACGAATAACACAGTGCCGTACTGTACGCCGCACAGCAGTCGCATCAAGTCCCAGTAGTGGAACTCCTCTGCTTGGACAACTGTTTGGGTCTCAGAGTTATCCCTTCCAGGGGAAGCTCTAGGTTGGGCGTTTTGCTGCTGGTTGCCAACCTCGTTTTCTTCACTGTTGTTTTGGTGCTGAACATTGAACTTAAACTGAGTGGCAACGATCAGAGCAACTCCCATTAATACTCCGAACACGATGAAGGCAATATGGTAGTTCTTGTAATTTTCCATGATGCATTCGCCAATGACAAGGTTGGTGCTAGTGTGGTCGATCCAGATGCCGACGCAGAGCATGGCGACACCCCAGCCTAGAGATCCCCACATTCGCTGGAGACCGTAGCGGTCACGGTGCAGGCCCAGGTACTGCAGCGTCACCTACAACAATCCAAATCGTCATGCACCTATTTTAGACACAACAAATACCTCTTTTCCAATAAAATGGTTCTGGAGCTGGTGCCAGAGGACCTAAGGACCTCTCTCAGAACAAGGTTTCCACTGATTTGAGAACTGAACAGCAATGTAATCCCTACATTCCCAGAGTACTATATTCCCCAGATTTATATGGCATACAATGAATGTTCCAATGTCCCCAGGGTTAACTTTTATGTTCCGATGTTACCCTTATCTTAACCCTAACAAAACTCCCTGGGAATATAGATATGCTTCTAATGTAACTAGCTATGATGCTACATAACCTTCCCAAAAATAAACATATTTTTAGAACATATTTTCACATACAAAGACTTCTTAATCTAGTTGTTATGAATCATCCAGTTGTTGCTCTGCAAACTGGATTCCACCCCACGTCTACGGCTTTTCAAGCCCAGAAGCACCTTTTCAGAAGTGGAAACACGTAAAGTGGCTCCAGATCGGGAAGGTGCTCATGCACCAACACCCTTACAGTGGAAAAGGGATTGTAGTTTTATTTTATATCTATCGTTTAAATACAATGGAAGTTCATGGTCCTACATGGATTATAAATTGGACTCTACCAACTGATATGCCTTAATATTGAGTTTATTTTGAGGAGAAAGAGTTACGTACCGTATCTACAATTGTAATAGCTGGAGCACTGAAAAACTCGCCAACGATGATGACGAGCAGAATCAGCAGGAAAATGGCGTGAACCTGGTCCATGTTATATCCAGGAGGTGGTAGTTTTGGTTTCAATGTGGTACTTTGAGTAGTGCTGCTGGACGTTGTGTTTGTACTGTTGGGGGTTGATGTCGAGATGGATGTACTTGGTTCGGGCTGTGTGGTCGTGGTTTGGACAGATTCTGTCGTGTTCGCTGGTTCCTCAGGTGCCACAGTGAAACTCATGTTAGAGTCCCGTTTGAACCGGAGTTCAGCGCTGTAGCCTGAAGACTGAACAGACAAGTGGATGGTTCGCCAAGGGTAGTGTCCATTCAGATCCCTGCGCTGTCTCATCAATTTTGTTGTCAGGATAGAAGTGGTATTGAGGTAGAATGTCTCGTTAGATGTGGTAGGATGGACAGTCGCAACCATAGCTGTGGTTGTTGGGAGGTTCTCTTGACACTTCATGTCCGCTGGTTGCACAAAGGCAATCCCAGAATTGAAGAAGAGCCAACATAACACTGAGAACAATAAGACTGCTTTACCCTTCCTGAAGCGATCTGCAACAATGCCCCAAAAAGGGGCACTACAGAACTCAATGAAATATCGGATTCCCACTAAGAGACCACTTTGGGTGGGACTCATCCCTAGCTGCTTGTAGTACAGAGCAAGTAGTGGATGAAGGGAACCATATGCAGCATAGAAGAATAAATAAAAGACTTTTGACACAAGGAGGTAGCGGTTGACCCGTAGGAACAATCGTTCGCAGCAGCCCATGTCGTTTTGAGGGTATGCAGTTGGTGCCGTATCGCTTGGTACATTGTTTTCTGATGGCTGGGATGGTTGATCCGATTGAATCTCAAGTGATAGACGGTCAAAGCGCTCAAGGTGTCTCCTTTTCAGCTCCTCTTCATCATCAGTTAAGATGGCTACACGGTCGTCTGCCATCTTTGCTGGGGTGCTTTGATGTTTCTAAAGTTGGGTTAAAAATCATATTAACATACGATTGTCTAAAATGCATTAAAAATGACATTTAAATTTAATATGAGACACGGTTTGTAAATAGGATACTCACAAAAATATTTTGATGAAAATGTAAAGCAAGTAAATAGGGTCAGTTTTGATTCAATGTTGACTTTAAAGTCACCATGAAATCAAATTGACAATTATTTATTTACAGAATATTGCAGTACGAATTATAAACGATTTATCTGTGCACATCATCATTATTTTTTTTTAAATCCATGTGCCCTCATAATCTTTAATCAAAATATCTTCCCCACCCTCTTGCAGCGACATCTCCATCCTATAGTTTTTGTTGCTTGAGAAGCTGTTTCACTCGGTTGTACGTCACAATAGGGAAGAAGAGACTACCGCAACTTCCATTTCATGCCAACTTTAAAAGACCGAGAATAATGTTGAACAAATAAAAAAAGATTCAGATCTTTACAGAGCACTGACAGATTTTAGAAAAAGCGAACCAACCTTAAAACTTTCTATCAGAACACTAATTATTGCAGGAAATACTTTTTTTGCAAGGCTATGTTCAGTATATATTAACATTGTGCTGCAGTACAAGTATACTATTCACAGTATGTAAATGTTCGGTATGAATACCCAGATTACTACTATATTCGCTATATACTACTATATACTATATTTATAAATAATGTGATAAAGTCATGTGACAACAATGTTACATACTACTATATTATGAAATTATAGGTGTATACAAGACAGGGTTCACATATCAAAATAGTAAGCATTATACAGTGTATACTGTGCCGTATTCACTAAGTGGTAAACAAGTATTATATTCCAAAGATAACGCATATAAACATTGATCGTCATGTATACTGCTGAATGACGTAATGGAGGTTTATGGCGCGCCTGTCTCAAATTGTCCCACTTTTACGGAAGTATTAGCGCTTCCTATACTGAGATGTCATTTAAAAAAAAAGATAAACCGTGTTCGCCAAAGTCTTTCAACTATTTCTAGAAAATTCTTTGTACTGTTTCTTATGAGAACCTAAATGACTAAAACGGGTCACAAAAACTGTCTTATATTCAAGAATTGCATAAAATGGACAAGAAAAGTCCATCAAGCCCCAATGTTGTGTATTTAATCATATAAAAGTTCGCATGTCATAAGAAAACAGTCTGTACATTTACCTGTAAGTTAGTCTCGGTACTTTCAGGTGAGTTGGCTAACGCTACTTTGGAACAGACGAGCTTCGATGATTAAGTTGATTTTCTTCCATTTCCAGTGATTGTTTTGTTTAATGGACCGTGTTTTGGTATTCTGGCTTCTCTACCAGTCCAAATAGGCAATTTCTCCCTTATTTAATGTCCTGTCAAGGCATTTTTCTTGCTTGGTGGCGAGAATCCAACGTTCACCTGAGCACAAACCGACTTGGGGTTTACCTCATGAATATTAATTAGGTGCTGACGTTGCTAGCTCAGTTTCTTCTGGAGAAGGCACGCTTCTGAAAAAAATATTGTAAAATATTTTAGAACAGCTTATTTCTTCTTCTTCACCCCCAAAGCAAAAAAAGATGCACTTTAAAGTCTTAAATGACACATATCCTTCCAAAAAAAAAAAAAAAAAAAAAAATTATAAATTTAAAATTTAATTTTGAAAATGTGCCATGTCATTTCTCTCTGAAGATACAACATATTTTTATGTCATTTATCTAGTTCCTTATGGAGAACATTACAAGACTGGCTGATAGAAAAATACATTTTTGATACTGTTATTATATTATTTAATTTTATGTATTATTATGTTTATTTTATTTCGGATTCAACATGGTTCTGTTGTTTTGAGTCTTCCATGTCAGTTTTTTTCTTTGTATATTTACTATTTATGCCATTTTGTTGTAATCAGAGTTTGTATTTAAAAAAAAAAAAACAAAAAAAAAGCAAGGCTGAACACTTGACCCAAAACAAAATGGGAGAAGAACAAGGAAAGCAACTGAGAAGCTCGGGCTTCCCCGTAGTGATTTTCAAAGCTTCGAATCAATTGAACCAATTGCGTCGCAAAACGATTCACTGTTTCGAAGCGTTCGAAACGCCACACGCTGGTGACCCCTGCTGGTCAGAACAGTGGAAATAGGCTACAACAAAAACTCAGGCCAAACATGCATAAAAACACCTTTTACAAACCCATTTCAGATGTTTTATAGAAAGTACAATCTAAAACGCAATTAACTAACCATCTAATAAGATTAAATATCAAGTGTCTCTATAATATGTGTTCTTTTATCAATTTTCAGGGCTTGTTTTGTTTGTTCCATGGATGGCTCAGCTAAACAGGCCAAAAGAAGACTATTAGGCTAACTATTTCTTTTTAATTATACTAATGTCTTATTAAAACGTCTACAAATGTAAAAGTGATCAGAGATCAGGCAAAAATTAGACTCATGGCTTCACAGAGATCATCGCCCCCCAGTGGTGAATCATTGAAATTTCGAAACCGTTCGAGACAGTTATGACGTAACCAAGCATCGTTTACTGATATCACGTGACTTTGGCAGTTTGATACGCGCTCCGAACCATTGATTCGAAACAAAAGATTCGTAAAGGTTTCGAAGCTTCATGAAGCAGTGTTTCGAAAGCGTCTATTACTATTTCTCTAGGAGAAGAATTGATAGCCTTCATTAACAAAATAAAGAAAAAGAAAAAAAAACAGCCAACTTTTTGGGACTGGAGGGATGATTTTGATTACGATTTTTAGACTCGATTCCTTTTGTATGGGCATCGAAATATAATACATGGGAAGAACGTGGAAAGGGACTTAAGAAATAGGGTCTAAAAAGAAGGAGAAGTGGTGGGACATGATTCCCCCAAGGTACCTTGAAAAAAATATAGTAAGTTCTACTTTGAAACCTCGGATTTACCAAAGAGGTGGCCGGCAAGAAGTATGTTTGGCCAAGAACCTGAGGAGTCCAAGGACCTCTCGATCAGGAACCTTGCAACTGCAATAGATGCAAAGATGGCTGTGGTGTGTGACTTTAATTCAGACGACGTATGGTGTGAATTTGAAGATGATGATGATGTGGCTGGGCCATCTGGGACTTCTGCTGCTGCTGCTGATGATGATGAATATTTCTCAGCAGATGAGTGAAAAGCTCAGCACCTCCAATGAGAAAGAGCAGCAATGATAAAACAAACAGCACAAAAGCACTGACATGGCTGATCTTCTCAAAACAAGATGAAGAAAAGAACAAGAGTTGAAGAGGTGAAAGACTCACAGAGTGAAGGCAAAGGAATTTGGCATTAAAAGGCAAAGAAATGCATTAAAAATATGTAGTGCATAAGAAGAAAAGTGCTTTGGAGTGCACCCAGTGCATATTTATATATAGAAATGAGCCAAGCAATCCACTAAACGCCATGTGTCAGTGTAAAGGAGCCTCTGAGACTTAAAAGATCTCATAAGAGACAAACTGTTATGCATTTCTGATGAGCTTTTCCCTCTGTTATTGTTCTTTTCCCATACACAAATATGCACTTTATATATATGAACCTAGATTTGTTGTCCATCATGGGTTGGAAAGTCTTTATTTGAAATTATTACAATGCTTCTGGTGGTTTCTATATTACATTCTGCTGCATCAAGACTGCTCTGCATTACCAGGGCTATTTAGATATTTTGCGCATCACTCCACCATTTCTTTTCTCACACTAACACCTTAACCCCCAGTTTCACAGACAAGGCTTAAGCTAGCCCCAGACTAAAATGCATGTTTAAGCTATTTTAACTGAAAGCAACTTGCATTGACATGTCTTAAAATATATCAGTGCCACTGTTTTGTCTCAAGATGCACACCAGTGATGTTTTTTCTAATGCACATTTATAAAAACTACTATGTCCTAAATGAAGTAAGGCCTATTCCTGGCTTAATCAAAGCCCTGTCTGTGAAACCGAGCCAAAAATAGCTATTTAGCGCCATCTTGTGTAAAAATGATGTTCATTTCAACATGTATTGTGAACAACACTGAACATTTAAAGGGATAGTTCACCCAAAAATGAAAATTATCCCATGATTTACTCACCCCCAAGTCATCCTAGGTGTATATGACTATCTTCTTTCAGACGAACACAATCGTAGATATATTTAAAAATATTCTTATCTTCCAAGGTTTATAACGGTTGTGAATGGGGGGCTGCGTTTTGAAGCCAAAAATGATCCATCCATAAAAAAAGTAATCCATATGACTCCAGTGGGTTAATAAAGGCCTTCTGAAGCTAAACAATGCTTTTTTGTAAGAAAAATATCCATATTTAAAACTTTATAAATTCAAACAACTAGCTTCCATCAGACGACCGTACACAGAATAAGCAAGTTGACTTGCACCAAATGAGTAATCCTCTGACGCGATGTATGACGCAGGATGTAGGAGTATCGCAAGCTTAGAAGCCTCTTGCGGTTCAAACAAATAGAGCTGTGCAACAAATTTCTCTTATATCGAGATCCTCTGAAATTTCTCTTTAAAAATGATCGTTTTAAACTTATAATCCGTGCCGGTGATTTGTTTTGCTCTATCCTCTGCGCTTCCACGTTCATCATTAAGTTGTGCTCAGGTCAAAGGATTCTCTTCCACCGCAAATCAACTTAAGCATTCTGCATAGAAGCTATTTAATGAAATTTATAAACTTTTAAATATGGATATTTTTCTTACAAAAACAAATAGCTTTGCTTTAGAAGCCCTTTATTAACCTCCTGGAGTCATAAGGATTACTTTTTTTTATGGATGGATGCATTATTTTTTACTTCAAAACACGGCCCCCATTCAAAACCATTATAAACCTTGGAGGACTAAGGATATTTTTAAATATATCTCTGATTGTGTTCATCTGAAAGAAGATAGTCATATACACCTAGGATGGCTTGAGGGTGAGTAAATCATGGGATCCCTTTAAGCTTTCAGTTCTTCTTTGTTAGTTTTGGAATTATTTATCTTCACGGAAGCTTTACTTTCATTTCGAGTGAGTACATACTATATATATATATATTATATATCTGGATAGTCACAAGTTCACATATAGTTTGTGTGACATTTTATCAAATCTTTTTACAAATTAGTAAGACATTTATGTATGAGTATAAAGCAAAGAGATAGATTAATTTTCCTTTTTACACTATTGTCATTAGTTCAATCTTGCGATGCACAGGACAACTCGCTGGCTTCCGTCCAATGCTTTTCTTTGTTCTTCTTTCCCCTTTTCTTCTCCGCCATGACTATGGCAGCCACAACAGTGATGACCACTGTGATCGTAATGACCAGGACAGTAACCATCTCACCAACACAGAATTCCTTATGAAAACCCGCTGTGTAGTTTCTGTTGTTTTCATCAAAGCAGGAGAGGTTGTCGTAGTCATCCAGGAACAGCCGTTTGACATTACAGAGCTTCCGGAAGACTCGCTGCAGATCACAGTCACACTTCCATGGGTTTTCTTTGAGCATTATGTGAGTGCTGTATGTATTAAGACTCAAGAAGGTCTTGAATTGAATAGTGGAAAGGTTGTTGTAGGTGAGGTCCAGTAGAGCAAGACTGGTCAATGGCGAAAGCACGCCAATGTCCAAGAAGTCTATCTGGTTGTGACATACATTAAGGACTTCGAGGTTTCGTAGCATGGAGAAGATGCCATTTTTGAGAACCGTTATATTGTTCCAATCGAGTTGTATCTGGCGTAGGGTACTCATGGACCCAAATGCTCTCATCTTGATCGTATCGATAGCATTATGGCTGAGGTTGAGTCTTTGCAGTGCATCCAAGTGGATGAAACAACTGCTGTCCAAGCTGGTCAATCTGTTCTCAGCCAATGACAGTTCTCGAAGGGAACCGAGACCCTGTGAAAATCCTTCACTCAGAGATGAGATTCGGTTCCGGCTCAGGTCCAACCTCACCAGATCTTCCAGCAGAGAAAACGCACCATCGGCTATCATGCCAATGGCGTTGTCGTTGAGGAGCAGGATGCGAAGTCTTCGTGTGGTGTGGAAGGCTCGGGGCTGGATGGCACTCAGGTGGTTGTGGGACAGGTCCAGTTGTTCGGTGAACGGTGGAAGGGCGGCGGGCAGGTTGGTGAAATTGCTGCTGGTGCAGTTAGCGCTTTTGAGCTCCACATGGCAGCTGCAGTCACAGGTGAAGATTTGGTTCATGGAGATGGACTGGACCTCGAACACCAAGGAAAGCGCGAACAACAGATGCATCCTGGAGGTTCTGTGGAGAAACAAAGAGTTTGTTTAAAGCCACATAGACTCTGTCAAACCTATAACCTTTCAGATGTAAAATCCCAGATCATTACCAAGTGATTAAATATCTGGGATATTATATGCAAGTAATATATATATATATATATATATATATATATATATATTTTAATTTAAAAAAAAAAAAAAAAATTTTAAACTTTGAGCACTTTTGGGACTTGTTTGAGTATGTGATATATAATAGGGTTTGTATTTTATTATTTATTATTGTAATAATTTCTATATAAACGAATCGAATATAAAATTTTTGCATATAAAGTTTTGCATAATAATGATATATATATATGTATAATAATGATATATATATATATATATATATATATTTATACAACAGTTCTTTTTGGTTCTCGGATCTGATTGGCTGATTCCCAGTATCAGCACTGGTACTGTTTCACCATTTGTATCACTCCTCTTGCGGCGACTGTCATGGTGGTTGAGCAAGTCCACCTATTTTTTATAAATACTACTGTTATGTCACGAAATGTAGTTTAAAGAGTTTTTTAGGCGAGAATGTAGTTGAACGAGTAGAATGAATAGCCGTGCGATATGGCTGTATATCAGCACAGCTGTGATTCAGCTGTAGGTAATCACAGTGTGCTGATATACAGCCATATTGCATGGCTACGAGTGTGATATTGCGTTTATACAACAGTTCGACAGCACAAGTGTGTAAATAAATAAGAACGACAATGGAGTGTCTTTAAAAACCCTCTTTTGTGGAGAACTACTTCCTTCCGCCATAGATTCAAATCTCTAGTTGACAGTTTAACAGTTGAGCCCAGACCTCCGTTACTAATTCTAAAACGTCACTTTAGAACTAGCAATGAAGGAACATCGAGACGCTTCATTGAAGCTTATTATGTAGAGTATTATGAAAGAGAGATTGACTAAACGAGTGTATTACCTGCATCTGATATAGCATTCATTCTTCAGGTCAGTGTCCATAATATTACATCCATTATAAAAATCAGTTTGAATGTCTGCTGAGGAAAACGATATCTTTTTAAAATTTTTAAAAGTTAAGGGGATTTCCCACAGTGCTAAAACAACTTACTTGTTCTGATTCACTCATAAAGAGACTCTTTGCTGCCATCTAATGGCGTAATAAAGTAACTTTCACTGATACTATTGACAGACCCTTTCTCAATACCAAATACGGCATATTATTTATATAAAATAATATTGAACGTAAACAGCGTGTTAGAATGACACAGAAGAGAAAGTCATCATTCATGTTTTGTTTTTGTGCACAAAAGTATTCTTGTCACTTCATAACGTTAATGTTGAATCACTGCAGTCACGTCGACTGTTTTAACAATGTCTTTAGTACCTTTCTGGACCTTGAAAGTGGTGGTTAAATTGCTGTCTTTGGACAAGTCATACACCTCTCAGATTTCATCAAAAATATCTTAATTTGTGCTCTGACGATGAACAAAGGTGTTACGGGTTTGGAACGACACGAGGGTGAGTAATTAATGACAGAATTTTCATTTTTAGGTGAACTAACCCTTAAAGCATCTTTAAGGTGATTGTTACACTAATGAATTGTGATATCATTAATCAAATTCAATGCACCAGAATTGTTCTTTAGTATTTGAATATGAAATTGTTATTTTGATGCACTGGGATATACAGTGGGTACGGAAAGTATTCAGACCCCCTTAAATTTTTCACTCTTTGTTATATTGCAGCCATTTGCTAAAATCATTTAAGTTCATTTTTTTTTTCCTCATTAATGTACACACAGCACCCGATATTGACAGAAAAACACAATTGTTGACATTTTTGCAGATTTATTAAAAAAGAAAAACTGAAATATCACATGGTCCTAAGTATTCAGACCCTTTGCTCAGTATTTAGTAGAAGCACCCTTTTGATCTAATACAGCCATGAGTCTTTTTGGGAAAGATGCAACAAGTTTTTCACACCTGGATTTGGGGATCCTCTGCCATTCCTCCTTGCAGATCCTCTCCAGTTCTGTCAGGTTGGATGGTAAACGTTGGTGGACAGCCATTTTTAGGTCTCTCCAGAGATGCTCAATTGGGTTTAAGTCAGGGCTCTGGCTGGGCCATTCAAGAACAGTCACGGAGTTGTTGTGAAGCCACTCCTTCGTTATTTTAGCTGTGTGCTTAGGGTCATTGTCTTGTTGGAAGGTAAACCTTCGGCCCAGTCTGAGGTCCTGGAGAAGGTTTTCATCCAAGATATCCCTGTACTTGGCCGCATTCATCTTTCCCTCGATTGCAACCAGTCGTCCTGTCCCTGCAGCTGAAAAACACCCCCACAGCATGATGCTGCCACCACCATGCTTCACTGTTGGGACTGTATTGGACAGGTGATGAGCAGTGCCTGGTTTTCTCCACACATACCGCTTAGAATTAAGGCCAAAAAGTTCTATCTTGGTCTCATCAGACCAGAGAATCTTATTTCTCACCATCTTAGCAAACTACATGCGGGCTTTCATGTGTCTTGCACTGAGGCGAGGCTTCCGTCGGGCCACTCTGCCATAAAGCCCCGACTGGTGGAGGGCTGCAGTGATGGTTGACTTTCTACAACTTTCTCCCATCTCCCGACTGCATCTCTGGAGCTCAGCCACAGTGATCTTTGGGTTCTTCTTTACCTCTCTCACCAAGGCTCTTCTCCCCGATAGCTCAGTTTGGCGGACGGCCAGCTCTAGGAAGGGTTCTGGTCGTCCCAAACGTCTTCCATTTAAGGATTATGGAGGCCACTGTGCTCTTAGGAACCTTAAGTGCAGCAGAAAGTTTTTTGTAACCTTGGCCAGATCTGTGCCTTGTCACAATTCTGTCTCTGAGCTCTTCAGGCAGTTCCTTTGACCTCATGATTCTCATTTGCTCTGACACGCACTGTGAGCTGTAAGGACTTATATAGACAGGTGTGTGGCTTTCCTAATCAAGTCCAATCAGTATAATCAAACACAGCTGGACTCAAATGAAGGTGTAGAACCATCTCAAGGATGATCAGAAGAAATGAACATTACCTGAGTTAAATATATGAGCAAAGGGTCTGAATACTTAGGACCATGTGATATTTCAGTTTTTTTTTTTAATAAATCTGCAAAAATGTCAACAATTCTGTGTTTTTCTGTCAATATGGGGTGCTGCGTGTACATTAATGAGGAAAAAAAATGAACTTAAATGATTTTAGCAAATGGCTGCAATATAACAAAGAGTGAAAAATTTAAGGGGGTCTGAATACTTTCCGTACCCACTGTATATAGCATTCAAGTCATTGTATATTGCAAAATGAATAATCCATTGTGTCTCTATGATGAATTTTTCCGTTATGTGCTCTGTTAGATCATTATCAGATTGAATTGTGGATCCAGCATGGGTTTGTGGAGATTTTATACTCGGAGAGACAAATGTTTTCCAATATAAACTGTGTAAATAAACAGGACAATTACATGTTGAGCTGCACTAGGTGTTTGCACACAGGTGAGCAAATGGACGTTCAAAGCTTGTTATACAATTACTGGTCAAGGACAGTGTAGTTCTGAGCGTTGAACTTTTTTATATGAGTCCATGACATTTTATTTGATCAAAATTTATATTTTAGGTTAAAATTTATAGGAGTGAATAATCACAGGTTGCGTAACTAGTCACTATATCCTTTTTTCACCATTTTTAAGCATCTTTAACCGTCACTAAATAATTTTAAATGGTCATAGTACGACAAGTACAAATATTCTAATAGGTTTTTAAAAGTACAAATATAATATCTCAATTATAATTACCAAAGAACATTGCAATTTATAAAATATAAATGCATAATAAACATAAAGAACGATCTGTTAACATTACAGAATTTCTACACATGTAGATGTTGTTTTGTGATATCTATTGTATCTCACATTCTCTGTCAGGACACAGATCTTATGGTAAAAACCCTGCCTGAACCCTATTCTAGGGTTTACTTCAGCTCTGAAAACTTAAGTTCAACTTATGTAGTCAAAAGTAAGTATAAATCGCCCCTTACCTGAGTTTAGAGTCTGTCATCAGAGGAGCAGCTGCAGGTGGGGAGTGTGTGCATGTGTCTGTGTGTTTGAGCCAGGAGGGAAACACTATTGTACCGGAGCAGCTGTTGGCAGAGAAGAGAAAAGAGAAAGAGCAAAGTGATTAATATTTCACGCCGGCAGCTGAGGGCGCAGACACACCGAGGGGGTGCAAACCACATCACTTCAGGAGGCAATTATGAATTTAGCATGTTTAAAACTGGTGACACATAAAATGAGTCAAAATGTAAATCAAAAGAAAAGAAAATAAAGAAGTTATTTTAAATGAATTAGCAGACTGACTACTTGTGTGTTTTTTTTTTTTTTTTTTCTTTATGTAAACAGGCTATTTGTGCATATCGTTTTTGAAATTTACAGTTTCCCTGGTTTACATGGTAAAGATGAGGTTAATTGGATGCATAGCAAAAATATCTTCCTTTTTTTGTTTTCAAAATACAGTAGTGGCCAAAAGCGATGTCTGGAGGTACTGTGTTTTTATTAATGGGTAGTTGACATTTTATATTTATTTTGCACTTTTTGTACTTTTAAAAATCATTTGAATATTTGTGCCATTTAAAATGTGAAAAGGTGAAAAAGTAAGAGTTTAGACAATATTTGATTATATGTTTCTATATTGTTTTTAAAGACCCTACAAGTTCAATTAAACCATCAAAATATAAGGGATATATATATATATATATATATATATATATATATATTTTCCTCATATTAATTAAATATGAGGAAAAGAACTTGGTTAAGGTATTTATCTGACAAATTATATGGCAAAAAAGGCAGGTTTTATTTTACCATGCAGAGAAAAATGCATAGAAGAACAAAAAGGTCACAGGAAAAGGCATACCTTGACTACAACATTATCAGTTCTTAATATTTTGTTGGTTTTCTCTTGCTTTTGCATGTGTATAATTTCTTTTTATGACAGCCTGGCCAAAAATTATGTCTGCATGTTTCATTGCATTATCATCATGAATAGAACAACTGAAAGCACAACTATGCAATATTATGCTTACAAAATCACATTTTTAATAAAATTTGAATAAAGGGTGAAGATGTCAGTTTTCCTAGGCCGGAAATCACTTTTGGCCACAACTGTATTTGTCATTTCAAGTAGCACTTTCCAATCCTCCTTATATTTTTTTTATGACATATTCTGAACAGAAAAGTAGAAGATTCTTCTTTCGAAACGGTGTATTTTAACGTTTATCCCATTTGTGACGTCAAGTTTTATTGATGTACTAGTGTAAATGATCTCATAGCATATAAAATCAGACTCATAACCTCTCTCGGGTTTGAGAAAAATAAAATCTCATCCATCTCAGCTATGAGCGCAGTTTTTCCTTACACCAGTTTTAATGTCAGTCTATATACATGCAGATGACAGATTTAATGAAACAAAGAGTAAAGGTTAAAACCAGCTTATGTCTTTGTGTTTGGGATATTACTAGAGGGATAAAATTGAAAAAAAAAACCCCATCCATCTTCAGATCTGTAAAAGGAAGGAGGGATAGAGAGAGTGGGATTAGATCTAATGCTCTCCAAAGCCTCACTTAGTCCTGCATTATTTCAGTTCTGCTGAACACAAATGTTAGACATGTAGAAATAATGTGGATGCGTGTGTATAATATATATATATATATATATATATATATATATATATATACACTACCAGTCAAAAGTTTGGAATCGGTAAGATTTTTAATGTTTTTAAAAGAAGTTTCGTCTGCTCACCAAGGCTGCATTTATTTAATTAAAATACAGTAAAAACAGTAATATTGTGAAATATTATTACAATTTAAAATAACTGTTTTCTGTTTGAATATATTTTATAAGGTAATTTATTCCTGTGATCAAAGCTGAATTTTCAGCATCATTACTCCAGTCTTCAGTGTCACATGATCCTTCAGAAATCATTCTAATATGCTGATCTGCTGCTCAAGAAACATTTATTGTGTACAACTGTACAAAATATTTGTGTACAATATATTTTTTCAGGATTCTTTGATGAATAGAAAGTTCAAAAGAACAGCATTTATTTGAAATATAATCTTTTGTAACATTATAAATGTCTTTACTGTCACTTTTGATCGATTTAATGCATCCTTGCTGAATAAAAGTATTAATTTCTTTAATTTCTTTTCAAAAAAATAAAAATAAAAATTTTTACTGACCCCAAACTTTTGAACAGTAGTGTATAATGTTACAAAAGCTTTGTATTTCAGATAAATGCTGTTCTTTTGAACTTTCTATTCATCAAGGAATCCTGAAAAAAAAAGCACACAACTGTTTTCAACATTGATAATAATCATAAATGTTTCTTGAGCAGCAAATCAGCATATTAGAATGATTTCTGAAGGATCATGTGACACTGAAGACTGGAGTAATGATGCTAAAAATTCAGCTTTGCCATTACAGGAATAAATTACTTTATAAAATAAAACAGAAAACAGTTATTTTAAATTGTAATAATATTTCACAATATTACTGTTTTTACTGTATTTTTAATTAAATAAATGCAGCCTTGGTGACCAGACAAAACCTCTTTTAAAAACATTAAAAATCTTACCGATTCCAAACTTTTGACTGGTGGTGTGTATATATATATATGTTTATGGGAAGTTTTGACCATTTTTCTAGAAGCGCATTTGTGAGGTCAGGCACTGATGTTGGACGAGAAGGCCTGGCTCGCAGTCTCCGCTCTAATTCATCCTAAAGGTGTTCTATCGGGTTGCGGTCAGGACTCTGTGCAGGCCAGTCAAGTTCCTCCACACCAAACTCGCTCATCCATGTCTTTATGGACCTTGCTTTGTGCACTGGTGCGCAGTCATGTTGGAATAGGAAGGGGCCATCCCCAAACTGTTCCTACAAAGTTGGGAGCATGAAATTGTCCAAAATGTCTTGGTAATTTCACGAATGGACTTATTGCACAGGTGGCAACTTATCACTGTACCACGCTTGAATTTTATATATATATATATATACTATATTGCCAAGAGTATTGGAACACCCTTCCAAATCACTGAATTCAGGTGTTCCAATCACTTCCATGGCCAAAGGTGTATAAAATCAAGCACCTAGGCATGTAGACTGATTCTACAAACATTTGTGAAAGAATGGGTCGCTCTCAGGAGCGTGGTATCGTGATAGGTTGCCACCTGTGCAATACGTCCATTCGTGAAATTTCCTCACTACTAAATATTCCACGGTCAACTGTTAGTGGTATCATAACAAAGTGGAAGCAATTGGGAACAACAGCAACTGAGCCATGAAGTGGTTTGCCACATAAAATCACAAAGCGGGGTCAACGCATGCTGAGGCGCACAGTGTGCAGAAGTCGCCAACTTTCTGCAGAGTCAATAGCTACAGACCTCCAAACTTTGTGTGGCCTTCAGATTAACTCAAGAACAGTGTGTAGAGAGCTTCATGGAATGGGTATCTATGGCTGAGCAGCTGCATCCAAGCCTTACATCACCAAGTGCAATGCAAAGCGTCAGATGCAGTGCTGTAAAGCACGCTGCCACTGGACTCTAGAGCGGTGGAGACGTGCTCTCTGGAGTGACGAATCACGCTTCTCTGTCTGCCAATCCGATGGACGAGTCTGGGTTTGGTGGTTGCCAGGAAAACGGTACTTGCCTGACTGCATTGTGCCAAGTGTAAAGTTTGGTGGAGGGGGGATTAGGGTGTGGGGTTGTTTTTCAGGGGTTGGGCTTGGCCCCTTAGTTCCAGTGAAAGGAACTCTTAATGCTTCAGCATACCAAGACATTTTGGACAAATTCATGCTCCCAACTTTGTGGGAACAGGGGATGTTCCAACATGACTGCGCACTAGTGCACAAAACAAGGTCCATAAAGACATGGATGAGCGAGTTTGGTGTGAAGGAACTTGACTGGCCTGCAGAGTCCTGACCTCAACCCGATAGAACACCTTTGGGATGAATTAGAGCAGAGACTGTGAGCCAGGCCTTCTCGTCCAACATCAGTGCCTGACCTCACAAATGTGCTTCTAGAAGAATGGTCAAAAGTTCCCATACATTCCTAAACCTTGTGGAAAGCCTTCCCAGAAGAGTTGAGGCTGTTATAGCTGCAAAGGGTGGGCCAACTCCATATTAAACCCTACGGATTAAGAATGGGATGTCATTAAAGTTCATGTGCACGTAAAGGCAGGCGTCCCAAAACTTTTGGCAATATAGTGTATATATACACAGTACTGTGTATGTGCTTTGTTGTTTTAGCAATGTTTTAATGAACATTGTTTTATTTTTTGGTCTTTATTACAATACAAACAGAAAATACAGGAAATATGTACACAAAATGTAAAAAAAAAAAAAAAAAAAAATCAGAACAAAATGGCTTCTTTAAGCAATAATCAGTATTTAGTGTGACCTCCTGGACTTCTTCCATTTTCTCAAAGAAGAAAATCTAAGAAACTTCTCATCATATTTTGAAAGTTTTCTTGGCCTTCCAGTCCTTTTCCATTCCATTTTGGTTTAAAAGAGCCGGTTCCTGCTATTGCTCAAGTGTAAGGGGAGGTCACTAAATACTTGCGACTTTAGCCTATAGAAGTAGTCTTTTTCTGTTTTTTTTTTTTTTTTTTTTTTTTGCTGCTGTCTTTTAATACTGCATTCAAATTTCCTGTATTTTCTGGTTATATTCTAATAAAGAGAATATATGGTCATTATACCATTGCTAAAACAACATCTAATGGTGGCCTAAGACTTTTGCACAGTATATACATACATATATATATATATATATATATATATATATATATATATATATATATATACCTTATGTTATTGGTCCAATCTTGATTGGACTGACCTAATTTATCCTTTCCATTCCCTTAGTATTGGCCAGTGAGACCAGGTGGGCCGCTGCTGTTCACCTGAGCCCCTCAGATCATGTAACTGTGCAGGTATCTGCGGAAGGAGGGTTGAGTTTCATCCAGGATCTCTGATATAAACTGAAGCTCTGACCTAAAAAGAGTCTTAAATCAAAGGAATTGTTGTATCTACTATTGCCTTTCCATTTAAAATAGTTAAAAATAAATAAATAATACAGAATTTTTTTAAATATATTTTATGTAAATGTTTATGTAAATTAATTATTAACCTATTATACACAAACATCATGATAAAAAGTACAATATGTAACTAGTTTATATGCATTAAAGTAATGCCATTATTAGACAGACAGATGACAGATGGATAGATAGATAGATAGATAGATAGTTACATAGACAGATGGATAGATGACAGACAAACAGATGGATAGATGACAGAGAATGACAGACAGATAGATAGGCAGACAGACAGACAGATATATAGATAGATAGATAGACAGACAGATGATAGATGACAGACAGACGGATGGATGACAGACAGATAGGCAGATAGATAGATAGACAGATAGACGGATGGATAGATGACAGACAGACAGACAGATAGATAGATAGATAGATAGATAGACAGACAGACAGACAGACAGACAGACAGACAGATAGATAGATAGATAGATAGATAGATAGATAGACAGACAGATGATAAATGACAGACAGACAGACGGATGGATGACAGACAGATAGGCAGATAGATAGATAGATAGATAGATAGATAGATAGATAGATGACAGACAGACAGACAGACAGATATGCAGATAGATAGATAGATAGATAGATGACAGACAGACAGACAGATATGCAGATAGATAGATAGATAGATAGATAGACAGACGGATGGATAGATGACAGACAGACAGACAGACAGACAGATAGATAGATAGATAGATAGACAGACAGACGGATGGATAGATGACAGACAGACAGATAGATAGATAGATAGATAGATAGATGATAGACAGACAGACAGACAGACAGACGGATGGATGGATAGATGACAGACAGACAGACAGACAGATAGATAGATAGATAGATAGATAGATAGATAGATAGATAGATGATAGACAGACAGACAGACAGACAGATATGCAGATAGATAGATAGATAGATAGATGACAGACAGACAGACAGATATGCAGATAGATAGATAGATAGATAGATAGACAGACGGATGGATAGATGACAGACAGACAGACAGACAGACAGACAGACAGACAGACAGATAGATAGATAGATAGATAGATAGACAGACAGATAGATAGATAGATAGACAGACAGACGGATGGATAGATGACAGACAGACAGATAGATAGATAGATAGATAGATAGATAGATAGATAGATGATAGACAGACAGACAGACAGACAGACAGACGAATGGATGGATAGATGACAGACAGACAGACAGACAGATAGATAGATAGATAGATAGATGATAGACAGACGGATGGATAGATGACAGACAGACAGACAGACAGACAGACAGATAGATAGAGAGATAGATAGATAGATAGATAGATGATAGACAGACAGACAGACGGATGGATAGATGACAGACAGACAGACAGATAGATAGACAGACAGACAGATAGATAGATAGATAGATAGATAGATGATAGACAGACAGACAGACGGATAGATGACAGACAGATAGATAGATAGATAGATAGACAGACAGACAGACAGACAGACATACAGACAGATAGATAGATAGATTGATAGATTGATACATAGATAGATTACTCACTGTTTTAGAGGAAATCTACTGGTATCATATGGAGTGCAGCTTGTGAGATGGTCATTCTTCACTCACACTAGTGACTTGTGCTGTGTGGTGGGATTATGATACGCTCAAGATGCTTCATCTCAGAGTAAACACAGCGGGTGATGTGCAGCCTGTGAGAGATTGAGTGAGACACAGATGAGACTGTAATCCTCGCTCTGGATTCACTGGATTACAGGATGGTCAATTCATTTTCATTCAAATTCTGTCTGTGTATCTATCTATCTGTCTTTCTATCTCTCTACCTATCTGGACTTTTGAAGTACAACTTACTATATCAAATCATGCTGTGACATAAGTACTGCTCTTATTTAAGCTTCATATGAGAAGTTGTACATGAAGAGGTACCAGGGGTCACGATGGCATTAATGCAGTCTGTGCAGTTCACTTCCTGACCAGCAGAGGTCAACAGCGTTTAACGTTTAAACATCATTGCACTTGGGAGAAAAACAGTGGAGATCCTGGAACGGCACAGTGAGTGGGCCATAGATAACTGCACAAAAACACAGACCACCCATTGGATTCTGTTTATATCAAAGCTTTAAAACACCACCTCTCTCTCTGTCTCACTGAGTCTCATCCAGCCGTTCTGTAAACATACCCTCCAAAAAGAGTGAACATGAACTTAAATCATCCGATTCTAATCAGTCACAGGATGAATCAGATGTTTGGTAATGAAGTTAAATGTAAAAACAGAGGGTTCAGTGGAAAGTCAGATCCCCTTACAAAAGAGTATTGTTTGCAGACCATGGCACAGTGATGGTATCAGATAGTAAAACAATGGGAGTACTCATAATTCAGTACTCGTACTCAAAGTCACCAAACGACCAAAAGGCATCTGAAGTATAGAAGGGTCTAAATTATTTCAAATATATCCAAATATACACTGGTCAAACAGTCTAATTAAACTCCACTGCAATGTTTATGCCATTATGTTTAATTAATGATACAAAGGGGCTCCAGTAACATTTGGATTCTTTACTCACTCAAAGCAAACCAGCAGAATTGCGAGTAAAAACAGCTGCGCGACAGCTGATTACTTACATTTACGCTGGTGGAATAAGTTAACTGGGGCAGAGGGGATATAGAGATAGAGAGGATTGTACATCCCATGGTGGACAGACTGTCCGGTGAAAAAAAGGAAAGACTTTGAACTAATGACATTGATGTTGTTGGCAGGAATGCCAAGAGCTCAGCCGGGAGAGAGAGAGACACTTACTAAAACAGACAGATCAAATGTAACACCCCTCATGTTTTACTGCAGGGGAAAAGAGGATCGAGAGCGACAAAGAAAAAGGTTACTAGAGGAGAGGATAGCAACTGTATACAGCAGCGTCATGCTCATTCAAACCATGTGCATGTTTTTTATTGTTACAGGTATGTTTGTCTAAATGCTATAGCAGAAATCACCTGTTCACATGTCTAAATTTTTGTTGCATGCCTGCTAGTTCTTATTCTAGCAGAGTTAGGATTAGTGTGTCCCAACATTGAATATAAGGCCAAAAGTGGCTGGATGATGTGCTTTTCTTATACTGTATGCATAGGCAGTATTGGGGAAAGTTACTTTTCTGGTTAAAAAAGTAATCTGATTACTTTCATTACTTGTAATCCGTTACCCCCAACACTTGCATGTAGCATGCTATTTGGGCTATTATTAACTACAGTCCTTTGTACAGCAGCGGAAGAGTAGCTTGTGATGTTTTTGCTGAAATGATAAACACGTAACACTGAAGCTGACACATTTTTAAATGTACAAACCCAACAAAAATAAAGCAAGGCAATATATAAGTAGGTGCTTATGCTAAAGGCCCCGATATACTTCAAGTGAAATCGAAGAACGAACTGGTGTGACATAATTTAAAACAAAATCAGGCCAAAAGTTCGCTCCAGCTGGTAAAGATCTTGTTAGCTCCGCCCACTCCCATGAAGCACCGCAAATGATGTAATTAAGTCGGTCTCCCTACTCTCTCAAAATACTTTAATAATTTAATATAATGTATATTTTAATAATGCATAATTTAATATTTTTATAATATTGTATATATATATATATATATATATATATAATAAACACTTACATAAGCAGTTTTATATTTCTTCATTGTTTTTAATTTGATTATATTTTTCGCAATGCTTCATGGGATTGTAGTTCTTTCTATCACTAAAGTCGTTAAGTACACAGTCTTATACCTTTATATTTTTGTATGATTTTTTTAAAAATACTTTTTTGCTTCAAATCAAAGTTTGTAATGTTATGATTCACTTCGTAACTTTGTTTATGGCTCAAAATGCTTAAAAAGACTTTTTTGAAATCCCTATGGGAGAAATGATTGGAAAAAATACGATGAAAAAGTGCCATACGCAGTGAAAAATACATCACGGAGCAAAGAGGACATTGACAACACGTCTACAGACAAGACAGAGCAAGTTACTTATGATATTAAAGTCCCAGCTTTCAAACTGTGTAATTTTTTAAGAAATTCGAACAATAAAAACCGTTTTGTGGCTCTTTAATGTGTCGTGACAGATTGCTGTAGTGCCTCAGCTCAAGAGGCTCGTGAACCGATCATCTCTTCCTACTAGTTAATTTAAAGCATCAAATAAACATGAACGAACATGAATGTTGTTTAAAACACAGAAAGTCATAAATACACACCATTTTTCAAGTTCAAGTCCACCGAGGTTAATCTTCTACTCCTGACTGCTTTGTCGGACAAAATGGCTGATTCTGTGTTATAATTGGTTAGATTGTTTGTCAATCAAATTCCCGGCGAAGGGTCAATTGGGCGGGTTTTTATTGTGAGTTGCACTGTATTGGTTGAACCAATGTTGCTGCGTTGGGCTTAGCAGTAAAAGTACATTGAAACTTTGAAAAGAAAAAAAATACACGCTATACCTTTAAGGAAGACTAGAAAGGACATAAACCTAACATTCTTCAGCAACATCCAACAACAACAACCCTGAAAAACAAAGAAGAAGACATGGATGAAAGAACGGACCAAAATGAAAGGTCAGAGAGGAGTCATGGGCAAATATTTAGATTCCCTCGTCTGTCTCACATCTGCCTCCATCGTGATGACGTCACTAATTGACGGCTCATGTGTTTGGTTGGAAGAAAAACAGAGAAGATATTTTCTCTCACTGTTTACCTCCTAGGATAAAGCATGTTTTCTGCTGCCCTCTACATTATTACACGGATTCACTTGTTTACATCTGCGGTTCGTATTGAGTCATTACACTACGTCCAGAAACGCTCTGTTTTGACCACAAAGCTTGAATTTCTATTGTGTAAAATGTCCTAAATTGGCACACAATGCTTCTGCGTGAGAGCAAAGAGGCATTAGCAGTTCATTCTCTCCTGCCTGCTAATCTGGAATGAGTTAGCCATGTTCTTTTGAGTAGGTTCTGCTCATAATTGAAAGGAAAGGCTGGTTTAGATCAGAATTTACTCCAAAGCTTGAAATTAGAAAGTGTTAGAAAGTGTTGAAATTAGAACAGTGTTATTTAAACTTCTGTGTGTATTTTTTTTGCCTCTGGTTGTTAGCATGATGCTAAGTGTGTTATGCTGTTGTGGGTGGTTGCTATTGTGTTGCTAAGTGGCTTAAGGATTTTTTCTCAACAAGCCACGTGATTTGAAGTATTAATCATGTTTGTAGTATAAACAGTGTGGGATGAAAGATATTAGAGAGACTAAAAACTAGTCACTCTTGTGTCTCCGTCATGTCTCCATTATTGGTTGCAGCACAGCTGTAAATCTTAGCGCCTTCAATAGATCCAAACAAACACGTGGAGAAAACATTAAAGAGAGATGCTGTATTTTTGCATGCGTCATGTTGACAGAGAAATGTTAGACAGCAGAAAGGTTTTTTTTCTATTAATTTGCTGTCTTGGTTAATTAAATTCAGGAAATTACCAGTGATATGTTGCCAAGAATGGTGACAATTTCTTGGTTTCCCCGCAATATTTCCCTGAAGGCATCTTTACAAGAAATTCACATTCTAATTATTTAAGGGAGTTTCTTTAACTGCAGGCACTTTCGGTCATGTGGACTTTTAAAAAAATAATCACATTTTGTGTATTAACAAAAGATATGCGTCATAGGAAAATTTTGCAATTTTTACATCTCAAATGTGTTTATAGCATTTTGCATCATTTTTGCATAATTTGACAATATTGCGAATGGAAATTATGCTTAATAAAAATAGTTAATTTTGTTTGTCAGGGTGGAAATGACGAATAATGTCGAGCTGGGAGATAATATAGTTATATATACATAATATAGTAAAATATACATTTTGAGACGATATAAACAATTAAGCAGTTAGTATATATATCATTTTACATGAGTACTGTATGTGTGTGGATAAAGTTGGATAATGTGTTATATAACAAAAAGAAGAATGTTGAAATGTGTTAATTTTAATAAAAATCAACCTGCTTGGAAAATGTCCGAAGTTGAAGAAACCCTGAATCTGGCTTCATGTTTGTCTTGTGTATAAACTTGGCTGCAGACGAAAGCACACTGCCTGTTCTCCATAGAGGTGTGTGACTTTATGATAAGAGCAGACTTAGAGTCTCTCAACGGCAAAACAAAACTGGGGTCAGAGGAACAAGAGAAAGATGGAGACATTAATCATGACTGTTTTGTAATTTGTAGGAAAGAAATTCTTTTAAGTACAAGCAAAGAATTTGCTGGGGCCTGGCTCTTTGCTCATGGGAACTGTTGGATCGATTAAAAAGGGTCCTCTTTGAACTATTCAACAATTTTCCTGTTTTTCACAGAAAGTTTCCCCTTGGGAAACCAGTGCAGATGAGTAAGAATGGTAATCAAGCTCATTTTCAAATGAATACTGTCTGGTTAGTACAGCACAGCGTCTGGGTGTAGCAGCATGCTGAAATGTTAGCATCAAAACTAATGGATCTTGACATAAGTATTTGAACAATTAAAATGAAAGCTTTGTATTCTCAAAAGACAAAACAGAAGCAGTGATGGAAGAAATAACGATTTTAGGAGGAACATCTAGTAGTGTGCTTTTTATCTCTTGAAAAAAAATCCCTTCCCTTGTTAATTTTTGGATCTTGACAGCCCCTATTTTTATACAGTTTCCTTTCTTATCTAAAACGCCATCTTTTGTGTTAAACGAAAGAAAGAAAGTCAGGTTTAAAATGACATGATAGTAGCAGTATTTTAGTTTTTGATTGAACATGTTAGTTATGGTCATAAGAGGAGAAATACAAGAAAATAAATAAATTAAAAAATATATAAATTGATTAAAGTTATTAAATAATCAATAGGCCACAAATGGAAGCTGTAACCACCTACATTTGAATTGGAAAAAAAAATAGAAAATAAAAAGGAAATACTTTATAAGATTATAAAGAATATATGTATGTATTAAAGTATGTATTAAATTTAAATAAGTTATTTTTTTTACACAATTTTTAACTAAAGTGTAGATAATCGTATTAAATATTATCTTGTACTAGCTAATAAAGTGCATCTTTATTGACAGCAATGCTTGCTCAAATAAAACCGCACAACAAGCAAATGTCCTTGGAACATGGTTGACAAATCAGTGCAGTCAAGAGTCTAAGTCACTCCATTATGAAAGTAAACAACAGCAAAAAACACCTTAACCCTTGTGCATCAATTAAAAAAAGATACACATAGGTCTATAGAGGACAAAAAATGCCCATGTCCAAAAACTGTCATAAAAATGTGAAGCTTGGGAGCACAGGCTTAAGTTTGGTCTCATTTTAAAGAAGACCTTGGCAGATTATTGTTGAAGTAAAAAAAAAAAGTTTAAAAAGCGAAAACAAAAAAAGTTATAGAGGTTTAAGTTTACGAAAATGTATGAACATTATTTTAATATACAATATATATTTTATGAACCATGTTGAACTCTAAAACTGTTAGAAAATCAAAGCCATAAATCTAAATAAGTTGTGTTTCAAATTTGAAGTTTGCATCTCAAAAAATTAGCTTTCAATAAGATTTTATTTGGGCACAGTACCAAATTTTCCCCATTAGATACCAGCAAAACTCCACTGGTGCATACAGTAGTTGGATTTGTGATTTGCAGTAGAGTTTTTCTCTCTGAAATATTACACGCACACACATTCACAATTTTTTTTATAACACACATAAAAACCACACTCTGACATCCATACCAACACACCCACACAATTATAGCTGCATAATTTACCTACTTGGCTCTATAATATGAAGAAGCAGAAAATAGGAATCAAGCGAGTATTTACTTTATATGCCAAACCTGAGAATAATATTGTGAAATACAGTATTATTGCAAATTAAAATAATGGTTTTCTATTTTAATATACTTTAAAATATAATTTATCCCTGTGATCAAAGCTGAATTTTCATTATCCATTACTCCAGTCTCACATGATCCTTCAGAAATCATTCGAATATGCTGATTTATTATAATCTACTTCGAGTGTAACTAAAATGAGTCAATGCACATTGGCATGCGATAATTGCATCAGCTGCACCATCCCGCAGCGCAGGTATATAATGAGCAGCAGGTGCATTGCATACTTCAGGTTTTCTCTGAGGAGCTGGGCCGAAGTTGGTGACCCGGCACCTCAGCAGTGGTACAGCAGCTGTGGCGACGAGATGTGACGTCTCTTTTCCCTCCTTCAGGGAACGAGGGTTACATATGTAACCGAGACGTTCCCTTTCAGTCATTTACTGTCGACGTCACGTTGGAGAAGGCCAACAAATTGGGATCCCTACCAAAGCGCCACAGGTGCTGCCGCCGTCTAGTGCCCTGCGTAAGCCAGCTGAAATTTCTGTACTCTTGGGAGGTGGGGCAGGACTTACACAGAGAGATGAACACTGCCCACTCAGTGAATTGGATAACACTGGGAAAGTGTACCCATTCCATAGGAAAAGGAATGCTGCGGAAGCCACATCCTACGAAGGGAGGTCTGGAGGAGCGTACACATATGGACTAACCCTTTTAGTGTGGTACTTCATATGGAATCTCTGAGTGGATCTCACCCGGTTAGGAGGAGGCAACACATGGCAGAGACTGCAGAGCGGAGTCTGCCAAGGGAAAGACACGGAGCCTCCGTTTGGGAGCTTATGCATATGGAAAATACGCATATGCACCCAGCCTAGAACTGGTTCTCACGAATACATCAGATGTAGGCCTGCGACAGACACTCCACCATATCCGGCTGCCGAGGGGTGATAGGAAGACTCAACAGGCTCTGCCTTGTAGGGACTCTGTGGAGAGTTAAACGCACGTGTTGGCGCAGCAAGCTGACAATAAGCTGGGGCCTCTCAGTATCTCTGAGAACACAGGAGGAGACTGGCTCAACACAAAGTCTATCTAGCGAATGTTAGGTGTTAGGTGTTGCCCAGCCCGCAGCTCTACAAATATCTGTCAGCGAGGCACCACGTGCCAGCGCCCAGGAGGATGCAACACTTCTGGTAGAGTGAGCTTGCAACCTGAGCGGGCAGGGCATGCCTTGTGCTTGGTAAGCCAAGGCAATGGCATCCACTATCCAGTGGGCCATTCTCTGCTTGGAGACAGCCTTTCCCTTCTGCTGATCTCCATAACAGACAAAGAGCTGGTCTGAGGTCCTAAAGCTTTGCGTCCGGTCTACGTACATCCGTAATGCACGGACTGGACAAAGCAAAGCTAGGGCTGGGTCTGCCTCCTCCATGGGCAGTGCTTGCAGGTTCACCACCTGGTCCTTGAAAGGAGTGGTGGGAACCTTGGGCACATAGCCAGGCCAGGGTCTCAGTACCACGTGGGCGTGACTCGGCCCGAACTCTAGGCACGATTCGTCGACCAAAAATGCCTGCAGGTCCCCTACCCTCTTGATGGAGGCCAATGCAACCAGAAGCAAAGTCTTCATGGTTATAATCTTTAGATCAACTGATTGCAAGGGCTCAAATGGGACAATCTTAAGTGCTCTGAGCACCAGAGTGAGGTCCCAACAGGGTATGGAGGGAGGAGGAGAATTTAACAGTCTCACCCCCTAAGGAACCTGCCGACCAGGTCGTGCTCCCCAACCAACTTGCCTCCTATGGTGTCGTGATAAGCAAAAATTGCGGCAACGTAGACTTTGAGAGTGGAGGGAAAAAGCCTTCGCTCCAACCCATGCTGCAGGAAGCAAAGCACAACACTGATCGAAGACCCTCGGTGGTCTTTTCGGTGAGAAGAACATCACTTAACGAACAGGTTCCACTTCAGAGCATAAACTTGTAGACGGTGCTCGTGCTGAAGTGATGGTGTTAAGTACCTCTTAACACCATCCGCATCCGCGTTCCATCTAGGGACCAGACATGGAGTTTCCAGAGGTCTGGACGCGGATGCCATATGGTCCTCCGTCACTGAGAAAGTAGATCCTTCCTCAGAGGAATCGGCCAAGGAGGGGCTGTTATGAGGAGCGTCAATTCTGGGAACCATGTCCGGTTGGGCCAGTAGGGCGCAACTAGCAAGACCTGCTCTTTTTCCTCCCTGGCCTTGCACAGTGTCTGTGCGAGAAGGCTCACTGAGGGAAAGGCATATTTGCATAGGCTTCGGGGCCAGCTGTGAGCCAGTGCATCCGTGCCGAGTGTTTCACCGGTCAGGGAATAAAACAACTGGCAGTGGGTGGTTTCTGGAGAGGCATACACGTCTACCTGTGCGGCTCCAAAACGACACCAAATCAGCTGGCCCACCTGAGGATGGAATCTCCATTCTCCTGGGAGTGCAGCTCGTCATAGCTTGTCAGCCACATGGCTGAGCATGCCAGGAATGTGAATGGTGCAAAGCAACCTCAGATGCTTCTGACTCCAGAGGAGGAGATTGCGGGCAAGTTGCGACATGCGACGGGAGTGTAGACCACCTTGATGGTTGATGTACGCAACGGCCGCAGTATTGTCCATCCGGACCAGCATGTCTTTGCCCTGTATGCGTTTTTTTAGGCGGGTCAGTGCAAGACGTATTGTTAGCAACTCGAGGCAATTGATATGCCAGTGCAGATGAGGTCCTGTCCAAATCCCAGAGACTGCAGGCCCATTGTACGTGGCACTCCAGCCGGTGGCAGAGGCATCCATGAATACCACAGCATGCCTGGACACTTTATCCAGGGGGACTCCGCCCACAGAAACAAAGGATCTGACCACGGGCTGAAGATTTGGTGACAGGTCGGTTTGATTTCCACCCGGTGATCTCATATGAAGCAAACCGAGCGGTGTTACTGCTGCTGCGGCTTCCATATGCCCCAGGAGCCTCTAAAAGAGTTTCAGTGGGATCACCGTCCTGCCTTTGAACATGTTCAAGGAGTACAGCACTGACCGGACACGTTCCTCTGTGTGGCGTGCTGTCCGTTCGACTGAATCCAACTCTATACTGAGAAAAGAATTTGCTCTTTTCCCAGTTGACCGGAAGACCCAACTGGCTGAGGTGACTGAGCATAACTGTTATCGTGATAACTGAGGATGCAAATGCCACGTTCTCTCCATGACTTTCGTGAAGACACAGGGTGACAGGGACAGCCCGAAGGGCCGGACCTTGTACTGATATGCTCGACCCATGAACGCAAAGTGCAAGAATGGCCTGTGTCGAGATGAGAGATTAGGATGAAAGAGATCCGGTTCTGCGCCGTCCCCTGCTCTCCGTGCCCACTTGGGACCCAGAGAGGAAGGAAACTTCTCTTTTTTAGACAATGTGGGTAGCACTGGCTGTGGGGCCAGCGGCGGAAAATAAAGAAAAGGTAACTGAAGATTTTCCACCCGTCCCTCCTCTAGGGGAAAGAGTGGTGCTGTCACCATCTCCCGAAGAGTAGTCCAATCCATCTCTGGGTCGCCCGTCTCAGGGCCTCTTGCCCTTGCGCTTACCACCTGGTTTGGCGGGGGCCTGGACAGGCGGCGAGCCCTGTCCACGCCCGGCTCCTCTGTGCTGCTTCGTTCGTTCCTGCTGCGCGGGAGCGGGGGCGGACGCAGGGAGGCGCCCTCTGCAATGAGCAGGTGGAGGTGAGAGTGACCGACTTAAAGGGAACAATAGTTTAACTGTAGTAAAATGTTTTTTGTAGTACTGTAGTAGTTACTATGGTTTTACTACAAAAACCATGGTTAAATTCTTGTAAGGGAATGCAGTAGCACGTTGATCTGTTGATCTCTTTCATGCTGAGAACTCTCCTTATGTGCTTGCATAATTATGCATTTAAAGGTTAATGACCAAACGTATCTTTATAAAAGTTGACAATGCCGTTGCAGATTAAATATAATGTAGATAACATTAAATAAATATATTTTCATCAGATTAGATAGATACTGATTATTAATCACTCAACCTCCTTTATCTAATGCTGCATTCACGCCATATTGTAATTACTGTAATCTCAAGATGACAACACGTTATATTCGGAGCTGTTCATGTCCTCGTACTGGGAATGATGCATTTCTATGGCAACACTATCAACGCATAAATGAATCTCGGTTTGTAACCCCTAGGCAGAGAACTTGACAATATAGGAATACTTTTGTACCTGCAGCGATAGAATTAATAAATAAAAATAGCAGGAGATGACACTCTTTTGCTGCATGGCACTTTATGATTTTTAGGGGGTGGGTGAGAGGCACATTATCCTTTGACCGATTTCTTAGGAGTTTTTAACCTTTTGGATATTATTGTAATGGTTTATGTTTTATTGTATGTTTAGATGTTTTATGGATTGTGTTAAGTATGGATTGCTGAATCTCCTGCCTGCACAACAAATTTACCCTGGGCTACTAATAAAGACACCTTGACCTTGAATTTCTAGGGGTGCCAATAATTGTGGCTAGCATGTTTTGGAGAAAAACATTTATTTCACATTTATGAGTTCATTATTTCATGATTTTCCCTTCACATTCAATTGTCTTACTTTATTTAAAGGTTAGATTTTTGTGTATTTTTGAATGAAAGATCAAAAGGATAAACAATACAGATTTATTTTCACAGCCATCTTTGATCATATTTACCAAGGGTGTAAATAATTCTGACCATGACTGTATTTATATATTCAACTGAATCTTCTATAAGAAATGGAGTAAAACTGGTAGAGGAGTGGTAGGCATGGTTGGTCTTCTGGGACATGGGCTGTATTAATATTTGATATTCGTTTTTCCACTGTGTCCTGTGAAACGTGGTGGACCGTGATTGTGACTGGAGTCGTTGTGGCACAGGTACTCTGAGGACAAGCTGGCAGCCAATATTCACTTGTTGTATGTTCTCTGGAAAGGTCAATGTACAGCATACCTGAACTCCCTCAAAGTATGACCTTTGAATATAAAACAAAATACATCAAAAGTGTAGCTTAATAGTAAAATATATATGTTAAATTTTAGCCTTGAATATAGACTTTAATACAGAAAATGTAAAATCTTATACCAGCCCCTTATTTGTATCGCCTTATTCATAAAAATCATAAGAAGTGGTGGTATAAGTCTTTTTTAAAATGTAGTTAATGTACATTTAAACTCGGGCTGCACAGTATTTTGGTACCTTATCAGATATTGGCATTTACTTGAGATTTTTAATTTAATTGTAAACACTGTTAAATGTAATTTAACATTATAATGCTGTGATGCCTAAATTCACTTTAGTTTGATTTTAGCTTTTACTGTTTTATTTTAATTAATTTAGACAAAATTGTATAGAATTTTAAAATTTTATATAATTTATTGGGTATTATCCATAACATGAAATGAATTATTGATTTTCAGAAATGTAATATTGATATATCCCTAATTTAAACATTTAATATTTAATAAAAAATCTTAAGTTCACAAAAATGCATTCAATAAATGCTTTCAGTATGTGTTAAATTGTAAGTTTTCAAGTCACTAACAATTATTTTGGTAATCGAGTAATCACTAGATTATTTTGACGATTAATAGAGTAAGCAGATCTCTTTTTTGTGGTAATAAAAATAGACCTAGGTGAACAATAGCCTTTAAAATGACTAAATACATATATAATAACAATGAGGCAATAATAATGGGTCTAAATAAAGTATCAAAAGCAAGTAATCATATGGTTTTATTAAAATACATAATGTAATATACATAATATATGTATATTACAACGGCCTGGTGATGTTACACTTACAGCATGATCAAATCCTTGTTTAAAATTGGCCAAACAACATTTAATTCAAATGTCCACTTAATCTTTAATATTTGGCCAGTTCTTTATGACAGAAATGCTACAGTAGTTTCTTTAACAAGAACATGTGGACATCAGAACATGCAAACTCAGAGCAACTTTAATTTTGAAATCGCGATGAACAACAATTTGCATATTTAGAAACATATTGATGTATTCTCTTGTGTTGGCATAGGTTTATAAATGATTTACCCCACGTAACAAATCTGAAATGGCGCACATTGCGTTCCCAGATGAGCGTTAAGGCTGATTTATACTTGTGTGTACGCCGTAGGTACAGCGTAGGCTGTGTGTAGCACTCGTAGCCTACGACGTAGCCTGACGTGCACCTCTTCAAAAATGTAATAACACGTCAATTCTACGCGGACCGCAAGTGCTGTGATTGGTCTGCTTTTGTGTGTGTACAGATGACACCATTAGCAAAATAATCCCGTTCATACAGATCCACGAAAACAACTAAAAACGCTGTATTATTCAAGCCAGGCCAGTAGTTGCCAATGTTATTTTTTTAAAGAAACACTACGTACCTATAGATTGAACATGACATACATGACATCACCGTTTTCACAAATCTGCATTTTTGTAGAATACACAGAGATGATAATGATATTTTCATAAACTTGCACTTTGAAACCTGTTTTCAAAAATTTGCGTTTTCAGGCCCCCGAAATGCCTTTGGCGCATAATAATGTCTAAAACGTATAAAAAGTTTTTATAGTTGAAGACTGTGTTGTGTAAACCGCCCCTTGAAATTGCGATTCTGACAATTCTGAATTTTTTTCTCTCAATTGTGAGTTCATCTTACAATTCTGACTTTTTTTCCTCGCAATTGCGAGTTTAGGTCTCGCAGTTCTTTTCCTCAGAATTGTGAGATATAGTTATACGGTTTGACTTGTGAGATATAAACTCGCAATTTTGAGAAAAAAAGTCAGAATTGCTAGGAAAAAAGTCCAAGTTTCCAGAGTAGACAGATAGGATTCTCAAAAAACACTGGACATCTTTTGTATTTTTATGTTATTTTAATACAACACAATTTTGTTGTAGGCCTCTCTGTAGTTACAAATCCTTTGCTAGAAGTCTTGTCTGAATGTCGAAAGGGGTAACTCACGGGCAGAATGTCCTGTCTCGCCCTTGAGATTCTGCCCTGCTTCCACACAAACACACACACACTCACACACATAAACCCCTGCTGCTGTGCCCCCTGCTGAGAGAGTGAAGCCATAATGGACGATACCGGACAAGCCATCAACGAGAACGAGATGGAAACAGGACGTGCGGAAGTGTGAGAGACATACACACAGTCTATTTCTGCTCTTCACACACCTTTGATTCCCGTATTGATCTTTTACCTTCCTTCGTCCTCAAACACCCCGTCCAATCTCTCTCTCTCTGTGTCTCTGATGACAGAGTTGGACTCGTGGAGCGCAGCATGTTGACTCCCATTGATCTGCAACAGGCAAATATGCTCTCAAATCCATGTGTGTTTGTGTGTGCCAGGCTCTTGCTGTGTAATAACATTGTTATAGACAAATCCTTTCTAGCAGTTGATTATTTAATATATTTAATAATGTTACAGCCAGGTTAATATGTTTACATGACACTTAAATAATAAAAGTAGGAGCAAATTCTGATTATCATCATTTTTGAAGCACTTCAATAAATTATTTTATTTACAAATATCATGAATTGATTAATATAAATTTGATTTGTTATATAGCTCATTTAAATAACTTCTGACTGTTACAACAAATCCATCTCATGATGTTTCATCACCACATGTTGTTTGGGAGGGTTTCAAGAAAAATCCTCCTCACTCATCCAAAACCAGCATATTCAGTTGTCAGACATGACTGGAACTTCAAAAGGGACCGGCTTCTATGATGAAACTAAAAAAAAAAATAGACCCACCAGATGGGTTTGGTGCAATCAGGGATAAAAGTACCCCATGGCCACGGTTAAATATACTGCAGGATCTTTGAAATTGCTGGCATATTTTTCTGCCGGAGGTCCTGGACTTCTTGTTCAGATACATGGCATCATAGATTCTGTCAAATACCAACAGATAAAAAATCAAAACCTGACCGCTTCTGCTAGAAATCTTATAATGACCCGTGGTTGAATCTTCCATCAGGACAATGATCCAAAACAAACATCAAAACCAACACAAAAATGGGTCACTGAGCACAAAATGAAGTTTCTGCCATGGCCATCCCAGTCCCCTGACCTGAACCCTATAGGAAACTGAAGAGAAGAAGCACCAGCATGGAGCTGGGAATCTGACGGATCTGGAGAGATTCTGTATGAAGGAATGGTCTCTGATCTCGTGTTGGAGAAAAACATTTATTTCATAAAGAGATTTTCCACCCATTTTCTTTTACTGTAATGAAAGGTTAGGTTTTGTGACTTTTTAAAATAAAAGATCAAAAAGATTAAAAATGCAGTTTTATTTTCACAGGCTTCTTTGTTCATATTTACCAAGGGGGGCAATTTGCCAATAATTCTGACCATGACTGTAATTCTGTTTGATATATATTTTATTAAAGCTGACGTTTCCTAGCAGGTTTAATTCTTTTGGAAACCAATAGAGAGGTGAATTACTGTAGTGACTGATTATCTTGCTGTCATCAACACAACTCCAGTTGGTCAATCTGTTGTTATGAACGTTACAATCGAAGAATTTCCAACACAACATGAATACTGCATTAGTTTAATGAGAATAGAATTATGGATTAGAACGGAACTCCCTGTTACCGTCATGTAATACTGTCCCATGTCATACCATCATGGCACAACTTTGTTTCTATGACACTGGAAATACAATAGCTTTTCAGTAACTTGATTTGAAGGGTACATAAGATGTTAGGCCAGAATCAAGCATCGACACACAATGCTTCTCAGTCACCTACTTTCGGAGGCCTGCATTGGATTATGATAGCGCCAGCCAGCCCTTTCATCAGCAGACTCTTACAGCAAACTGAAAAAATCAATTGAGCTGGAAAGAAAAGAGAGGCCAGAGAAATGTAGTTGAACTAATAACTATTGACAGACTGATGGCAGTTGAGAAAAAGAGAGAGAATGAAAAGGTGTCTTGAGTAGCAACAGTCTTTCTTGGGGATTTGGAGTGAAGTAGCCATAAAAACACTGAAAAATACCAAGGACAATGAAACAAAATGTCTAACTAGCTGACCCAGACTCAACTCATTGAATAGTCAGAATGAGCAGCTGCTGCCATTTTCTCAAGCTGATTTGTTACTGAGGTACAGTAAATGGCTAATGCTAGCACTCAAAACAGTGTTGTTGACGCAAATATTGAGGAAAAGAGACCCTTGAGGAGTTTGGGTTCAGAACAAGAAGTTCAATTAACTGTGAAAACAACCCAACCCTGTTGAAAAAAACAGCATATGCTGGTTAGGTATGTTTTGAAGCATGGAAGCTGGTTTGAGCTGGTTTATGCTGGTCCCTAAGCTGGTCAAGTGCTGGTCCTGAGCTGGAGCTAGTTGCTTAGGACCAGCACTTGACCAGCTTAAACCATCTCATGACCAGCTTCCATGCTTCAAAGCATATCTAACTAGTATATGCTGGTTTTTTCAAGGGAAGTTCATTACTTTGAAAGAAAAATCCCTGTTGATAGCACACTTTAGTCCAGAACTAAACTTAATTGGTGCCTGGGAAACTGGCTTTGCGGTATACGTATTTATTGGGTAAGAAAACTTTAAATAGATGTGCAACATTGTAAACACGTTGTGAAGAGATGCCAGGCCTGGGAAAGTGAAAGGCTCAATAGAAACATCATTTTTCACCACTGTAAATGAACCACAGGGTGACAATAAATGGTTGAAATCTTTCGTTCTTTCTCTGTTTTTTTTTTTGGGGGTTGTGAGGGGACGTGACAGACAGCCTTGCGTGAGAGTCAAGCGGACAGTGAACAGGAGCCTGCGGGTTCCTGGAGAGGAGATGACTCGACTCATCCGCACTTCCAAACATGAGCAGACACCTCAGTCTGGGGCCAGAGCCCGACGAAAGAAAGGCAACATCCTTTTAAAAAAAAAAAAAAAATACTGTGGTGATACCATGGAATCAGATAGCAATACTGTGGTTGTTTGATAAATGCCATAATATTGAATGATTATAATATTCGTAAAATATTAACCTAGGTACTTCAAAGAATACCATGGTATTACCACGGTAAACATTTTTACAAGCTAATATTCACCTCATTGAGTTTTTAGCAACCTTTAGCTTCCTAAACTACACATTTAGTCTGCGTGTTGCTGCTTGTGTATATTACAACAGCTAATATGATGTTCACTTTTATTTGGACAACTTACATGACAGAAACTTTGGTATCAAATCAAATCCACGGACAACACAACTGTATATTCAGGAATAAAATCCACTAAATATGAACTGAAACCGCTCATTTAGACATTAGCAGGCATTAGCTTGGTAGCTAGCTACATTTTACTAGCTGCTAGCTGCCAGTATATAGCAATGTCTCATGGTATATGACCATAGTATATATAAAAAATCAAGGGTAATCAAGGGTGAGTAAATTAAAGACGTTTTTGTGTGAACTTTTCCTTTAAAAGCAGTGAGCACATTACTAATAAATGCTAAATGGCCTGAATGATAGTCTTATTTAATATTAAAAGTGATCACACTGCACTTTGAAATGACATTCAAGTGCTTTCAACCACAGAAAAAAGAGACCAGTCAAATTAATTAACTACCCAATATGTATGTGTACTAAACGTTAAGGCCTGGTTTCACAGACAGGGCTTAGATAAAGCGAGGACTAGGCCTGAGTTAAATTAGGACATTTTAGTAGCTTTTGCCTTTGAAAAAAAAAAAAAACATTACTAGTGTGCATCTTGAGACAAAACAATGGCACTGACATATTTTAAGATATGTCAGTGCAAGTTGCTTTCAGTTAAAACAGCTCAAACATGCATTTAATCTGGGACCAGGCTTAAAGGGTTAGTTCACCCAAAAATGAAAATTTTGTCATTAATTACTCACCCTCATGTCGTCCCAAACCCTTAAGACCTTCGTTCATCTTTGGATCACAAATTAAGATATTTTTGATGAAATCTGAGAGGTATCTGACGCCTCCATAGACAGCAATTTAACGACCACTTTCAAGGTCCAGAAAGGTACTAAATAGTCCATGTGACTGCAGTGGTTCAACCTTAATTTCATTAAGCGATGAGAATACTTTTGTGCGCAAAAACAAAACAAAAATAACAACTTTATTCAACAATATCTTCTCTTCTGTGTCATTCTCCTACGCTGTTTACTTTCAGTGCTTCCAGGTTCTACATAAGAACGCCGGCTCATTATTGGCCGACGCTGTTCACGTGAGCAACATGATGCACGCGTGTGATGCTGACACTGGAGCCGGCCAATAACGACTCTGCGTTCTGACGTAGAACCTGGAAGTTCTGATCGTAAACAGTGTAGCGTAATTTTCATTTTGGGGTAAACTAACCCTTTTAAACTAAATGTTCTTTTAATTGTATTAGATTTATAACACCCTGAACAACCGTGGACATTTGAAAGTACAAGGCAAAACACTCCGTTATTCTGCATTTCCAACTCTCATTTCCCTCTCTCTCTAGCCCCGGGTCACTTCCTCTTCCGGTTCAGGTCTTTCTGCGACTGTCTGGCTCCATCTCCAGGGATCTCGGTGCCCCTGTCTCTTCATCTCTGTTTTGTCTGCTTCTGTTGCTAAGGCTAAAGGGAGACAGCAGAGAGTTAGAGCTCCTCTTGAGCGGCTGATCATGTCACAAGTGTGCATAAAACACAAAGAGAGAGAACTGTATTTAGAAGCTCTACGGCAATCCAGGCACTACACATGACAACAAAAATATAAAATGTAATGGCTCTGAGTTTGCTACAGTTTTCTAGGTAGATTTAACATTGCATTGTTCGAGGAACAGTCTGAAATTTTGTTTTCTTGGTGAATAATCTGTGTTAGCTTATCTAGAATGATCCCAGCCGCTTCCTATGGCACTTGCTGAATTCTTCAGGTGGTAGTTGGTTTAGTCTCCTGTGGCGATCTAGCCCACCCCTACATGTTTGTTTGCTTTCAGCCAGCCTGTTCTTCACACCATGGTAGGTGTAAAAAGGAGCCATTTCGTTCTGTCCATGGCATGATCAATACAGACTTGAGGATAAAAGCACTGAGTGGGAATGTTTGAAAACTGGTGAGCCACATTCGCGTGAGACGGCAGCATTTACACCAAGCCGGGTCTCCCCTGTGAAGTTTGAACTTGAACAGGAATTTATTTTAAAGCTAAACTAAAATGAGTAATTAATTGTATTCAATAGGAAAATGTACACTTCGTGGCACAATTTTACCACAAAAATGGAGGGAAAAAATAACCAATCCCTTACAGCACACCCCCATTTTGACAAGTGAGGCATAAATGACACACCCAAAATAAAAAGGTTGCAGCTGAATTAATTCTGAATAGACACATAACCAACATATATTATTATATAGCATAGTAATAATATAACATATATCCGTCCTTCGGATGAGATGTTAAACCGAGGTCCTGACTCTCTGTGGTCATTAAAAAATCCCAAGATGTCCTCCGAAAAAGAGTAGAGGTTTACCCCGGCATCCTGGCTCAATTTGCCCAATGGCCTCTGTCCTTCATGGCCTCCTAATCATCCCCATACACTGATTGACTTCATCACTCTGTCTCCTCTCCACCAATAAGCTGGTGTGTCGTGGGCGTTCTGGTACAAAATGGCTGCCGTCGCATCATCCAGGTGGATGCTGCACATTGGTGGTGGTTGAGGAAATTCCCCCTTCCATATGTAAAGTGCTTTGGGTACAGCGCTATATAAATGTAACGAATTATTATTGTTATATTTAGAAAGCCAACACTTGAGAGTTTACAGTTCAATACTCAGAATTACTCAGACCTTTATTAATATGGAGATATATAAGCTCAAACATAAAAAACAAAAAATATTAAGAATATAATTTTTGAATGTATAAAATATATTACGTGCATGTGGTATAACAACTTATAACCACAATTAAAATGAAGCCACAAGTCTGCTCATGCTTCATTTCAAATCTGAGGATGACATAGGAAATACTTAATAAAATTAATAGTTTTAGATAAGACATGTCATGTGAGTTTGCAGTCTATTTGCAGTCTATTGTCTAATGTCTGGCCAGCTGACTGACCAATTCATGTTCTATTGTTCTCACTCGACGAAGTGACTGTTAGATTGCAAAGTAATACAGAAATTACAGTATTTTACACCTCACGAGGAATAACAATCCATTTTATTACAGTTACTTTTCTTAAATGAGACCGACTTGATGACATATGCAGCCTTCAATTGCGACCTCTGGAGGACACAGCCCCTGAATTGGGACACAGCTATTGTCAATTCTGATTTCATGGTGACTCATGTTCAACACTGTGTTCGTCTGTAGGACACACCCATCAATATGTCCAGCCTCAACGTCCTGTTGCAACAGGAAACTTGGCCCAGTTAGCCTGTGCTGTAACTTTATCTAGGTATAACTCCTTGGTTGCAGTAGAATATAAATAAATATTAGGATTATAGGAATATAAAATTGTAAATATTGTTAAATACATAATATATGCAAAATTTGAAAACAAGATTCAGAAGAACTTAATAGTGCGAGACCTGTTGTGATTGCACAGATTCTTTAATTAAAGGACCAAATTGTACATTTCAACAAGCAGTCAAATGACAAAAAGACAGAACTGCATATGTACCTATCATCTCGGCTACTTTCAGTGTGTTAGAATATTAAAATAAATCCGAATGTGATAAAAAAAAAAAAAAATCAAATATGAAGAAAAAATAAACAAAACAAAACATGGCAAACCATTGACATGGATGACATAATTTCGTAACAAATATTAAAACATTTAAATTCTGGAAAGTAAAATTTACCAGTATGGCACCATGTTCTTTTCATATAAAGTGTAAAACTTCTTCTTAAAATATACAAACAGAACACATTACCTGAAAAAATTATACAATATTTACTCCAAAAACATCTCTCTAGAAGCCTACATCTTGTGCTGGAGAAAAAGTAAAACCTGGTTAGGTTGCAGTGCTCTTTCAAATAGTGCTTACAACAATATGAAATATTTTTTTTTTTGACTATTTACAAGCTTGTACTCTTTAAACAGTTTTGTAAATGATTGTCATATTGTTTTCTCATATACGTGTTAAAGAAATTTTAATCCATAGTCGAGCCAGTGGTACCTCTTATAAGAAATGTCTGTAAATACAGTATATATATATTTATTTAAAAAAGAAACGTAAAAACAAAGAGGCTGGCCTGGAAGTTCATTTTCTCTGTGACTTCATAATACTATAACAATTAAAAATATTATTCAATAAACACCTTGCAGCACCACATTTTTTTCTTTTTTTTTTAAAACTGCTTTACAATATACTCAACACATTCAAAAATGTAAGCTTCCAGAATCTCTTTTCTTGTGCAGACAAAGTAGTCTAATGTCAAAAGCATAATAATTTGTATTAGTTAACCATGTTAAAAATCACAATATATTGTACAAGTTGGCATGTACAAAATGATGTAAGAAATTTTACTACAATTGAGACAAAACAAAACAAGTCTTATGATTTAACCTTGCTAAATTTGTAATATATTATGTGTTGGCTTGTACAAAATGATAGACTTAAACTTCAACTGAAACAAATCAACCAATTAAAATCAATACAACATGTACAAGTCAATTGTATGTACAAATATTATGACTTTGTCGGATTGGTTAACTAACTTGAATTATTATGCCTTTCTCGCGAGACTGGGTTGGTTCTGGAATCACTATACACCTGAATCTAAAAGGTAAGTTGATTTGTAAAGTTGATCTAGAATCATCTTTCCAAAATCTAATCTCACAAAATGTAATAGCGAGAAGGGTTCAGATCTACAAGTGACATCTACAGAGGACTCTTTTTCGTACTGCTTTATTATTGACATCTCACATATATTTTTTTTCTGTTAAACTGTCGGAAACACCCTTGCTTTTTTCATAAATAAATATGCATCCCAATCTCCTGTTCATATAAACATCAAAGTCATTTACTGCGTTTCAGGACAATCAGTTTTGCAAGAGCTATGTTGCATATGCTCTCAGTGTGATTTATAGTCACGCAAGCATGATTTTTATGAACAATGTACACAAATTTGTGCTGCTCGTGTTCATTGAATGAGGCCCAATGATTGGCGATTGACATCACAAACACTCACACGTGCATATGCACAAAAATACATCCAATCTCAAATTGTGATCAACTACATCTGCCAAAAATGTAAAAAAAAAAAATTCCTACATCTCACAAAGCAGCAGTAAATAACGACACTCACAGAAATAATCAAAACATAATCGGAAATAATATAAATGAGAATGCTCTCACATTATGTTGGGTGGAGTATTTGATATTCCAGAGGTCAGTCTGGCTCATTTCAATTTAAATTAATGTAATTCAAGTTGGTAAGGAAATCAAGTCAAGTTTTGTTTGACAGTCTTCCCGTGATTCATGGCATCTCTGTACGGACGTATCTTTACTAAGTGTGTTCAGAGGTAGAAACCAGTGGTCTGAGGCTCTGGGGGAGGTGGGAGTGGCTCAGGAAGGGGGTGGGGACTGTTGCTGGGTGTGGCTACTGCATTGCCATTGGGAACCAAACAACTTCCTGTGTAAGCCACACTAGTGGAGTTGAATATAAAGTCCGTCTCCATCTGGAAACAAACAAAAAAACAAATGTTAGAAGTATTTAGCTAAAAAGCTAGCTAAAAGTGAAAAGGTGCGTTCACGCCATGTCGTAATTATGAGATTCCAACTTGTAAAAAGCATTTACTTCCTTTAGGAACTCGCAATTACAACTAGTAAACTCTGAATTTTCTGAGAGCTCCGAGTTGTACCACATCACCGCTGTACCACCTGACCGCTGCAGATTCATTTTGCCATTGATAGTGTTGCCATAGAAACACATAATTCTGTATCTGAGGACAGCTCATGTGTTGTCATCTCGTATTTACGACATGGCGTGAATGTAGCAAATGGATCTAGCTAAAAATTTAAATCTATCAAGGTTTGAGATTTGACAATTAAGAACATTGTCCTTCAAAATATCCAAAATCTGAATATAAAATGCACCACAACATGTCTGCTGTTAGGTTAGCTTAAAATATTTAAAACTTTCAAAAGTGACATAGTATTAATACAGAAAAAAAATGATAAAATACACAGCAAGCAACCACGACTACTCTTTAGCATTAGACTTATCTACTTTTGAGCTAAATTACAGAGCTCTGGCACTAGCTTATGGAACTAGCACAGCGGTTGCTTATTTAACCAGGTTAATGGCAGCTGGACAACAGATGTTGTATTTGGTGGGGGCATTTAAGGTCTTCAGAAGATACATTCAACAGGATCACATACAGAATCACAAACTAATTCCACTAACTGCTGTTTTTAGA
This sequence comes from Hypophthalmichthys nobilis, assembly GCA_037950665.1. NCBI lineage: Eukaryota > Metazoa > Chordata > Actinopteri > Cypriniformes > Xenocyprididae > Hypophthalmichthys > Hypophthalmichthys nobilis. Next base: position 34,724,498 of record CM075476.1, read on the forward strand.
GACTAACCAATCAAAATAACTACATTCAGCATGCTAACCAAAGCTAATATTAAAGATAGCCTTTAAAAATGACATTTACTTTCTCAATATGTCTCACATGGCATAATTCATCAGTGCATACTAATTTAAAGAAAATTGTATTCATAAACTTGGTTTAGCTTTTTAACAGCAATAATTCTAACCCTCACTAATCCTGCTCAGAGTTTTAACACCAAACTCACAAGACGGAATACTGACTACAAGCATATACAAGAATAATAGAAAATTGCTTTCAAGAAATTTAACAACTCATCATTCACTCACTTTTTTTTTGTGTGCTGATGTAGGAATGTGGTTTGCAGATGTTAAAGGTACAATATGTAAGATTTGTGTCTGCTAGAGGCCTATTCAAAACAAAGGCGTAGCTTGATGATGGCAAGTTTGAGCGCAGAATCTGTGGTCTTCACATGATGTGATTATTAACGTTACTGTAGTATGAAGCAGAGCAGGACCGAGTGTTGTGGGAGCTGAATGAGGCCGCTGGAGCAATTGCGCAACACACGCCTCACGAGCAGCGGAACTTTTATTATGCCACCGGCGCCGCTTCCGCTTTTCCGGTCATGAGTATGAGGTAACGCAGCTCTGTTTATCATATTAAATACATTTGAGTGTGTTGAAAATTATGTTATAACGTTACTCTGTGTGTTCGCTCGGTGGCTGCTGTGAGACACTGCTGCACACTGCAGTAAACTAGATCGATTTTAGAATATCATATTAAATGCTGGATGGCTTGTGTTGATAAATGGCATGCAATTAATTTTAAAACATATTGTATGATGGAGAAAATTCTGTATTACTGTTACTAAAAATAAAGCTGCATCTGATTATGCTATGTTAGCTACTTGACAAAATAGTTTCTCTGAGGCACGGTAAAGCGTGGTACTCACAAAAAATTAAGAAAATTTGATTTAAACAATAAGACTAAGCGTGTTGAGCTATGTAACAACAATTAGTTTTCTGTCTATAAACGTAACCAAACAGTTGTTCCCTTGTCTATTAAAACATGTAAATATTAAAGTGTCTTTGGTGTTTCCATGGTTTCTACAAAATAAAACTGGAAACCGAGGGTAACGCATGTATGACGCAATTGACAGGCGACTCCTCACACGTCCCGGAGCCTTGGTTAAAATTGCAATTTTCTCACGATTTACAAATAGTTGGAAACATTTGAGATATTGTAAGTACTGAAGTGAACAAAATATATAACGCTGGCCTAGTGGTTTTTGGATATTTTACTGCAAAATGCTTACATATTGCACCTTTAAGTAAATCCAAAGGCAAAATCACAAAGCTCCGATAGTTAGTATTTGAAAGTGCAGTGTTAGTATGCATGAGGTAATTTTGATGCCAGATTGTAGGTCATTGGTGCTCACGCCTGACTGGGCATTTAAGCTCTATTCTCCTTTCAGCTGAGAGCAATGACCCTGAACACAGACACATACCCAAAGCTCAGAATGTAGTGCTGGACATAGACTGAATTGTCTCTCTTTCTTTTTCACCTTGCCTTTTCATTGATTATTCACTTCTCTGTCTAACCTCCTCATTCCCATTTCAGTATTATTTCTATCTGTATCCCTCTCTTTTTCTCTGCAAAAGTTGCTCCACTGCACATTTTCTTTCCTTATAACATGCATCTTTAAAAATTAGTCAATAAACAATGAAAAAGTGCAGCTGATATGGTGTTCTGCATTATTTTTTAGCATGTTGCTAGTTTGTTACTCACTGGCCTAAGTCAACACAGCGCACCCCAAGTCTCTATGATAGTCTTTGAGGTCTAGATATGACTCTGGTCCCTCCTTCAGTCTATGGAATTTTTTGCATACGTTTTGGATGTCTGCAAAGTCTAAATGCTTATAAAAGTAATAGCACACCTCTACCTCATCCTCAACAAGCCACATGATTTTAGATCATTCATGTCTGTAACACAAACAATAACGGATGTGTTATGAACCAAAGTTGTCACTGCTTACAATCTACAGAAAGCACAATCCCTATATGTGGAACAACAGCATGGTGCCCTACATGTGGAAAGGCAATATTGTGTGGATAAATGAGTGCAGACAAGGGCCCATGGTCTCAGAATATTGCCTGCTGCATGAGCGGTCCTTTTGTGGAGGCTTCTCTTCCTCTATCTCTCATTTATAGCCTCGGGCTCCCCTTTTACAATAGACTAGATGCTACAGTTGGCTGCCATCAGTACAGCGGAAAAGCCTGTCTGATGCTGGTGGGTTGACCTGGAAGCTTACACTCTTAAGCTGAAGATTACAATCTTAACCACAGTCACCATAATAAAGCAACACAGCAGGCAAAGCAAACATCCACCTGTGTGTGGGGCCCCAAGGCAACTCTCCAGAGACAGCCAAGACTTTGTAGGTCCGTCACTGTGCATTATGCAATCTCGGCACATTAGCTTTGACCTATCAGATCTTGGTCCTTATACAGAGCACAATTAAATCATAGTGAACATTTAGGCCAATAGAAAAAAGATAAATATGGAGGGGGTGGAGTGGGCCATATCTGGGTTTAGAGCCCAGAATATCTTCAGAACTACTATCCTAGACAATCCAAGTAGGAAGTTGTGAAGAGCGGTCAGAAGGATCCTTACCATTATCTGAAATGTTAAAGACAATTTGATACAACTTCTAGTAAGCTATCCATCTAAGCCAGCAATCTATACAATCTATACAGCAAACTTGACAATGTAAATACCAAACAGGGTTTGACAAGGGGTGTCCAATCCTGCTACTGGAGAGCCACTTCCCTGTAGTGTTTAGTTTCAACACACCTGCCTGGAAGTTTCTAGTGATCCCGAAGACCTTAATTAGCTGGTTCAGGTGTGTTTAATTAGGGCTAGAGCTAAACTCCTGGAAGGTGGCCCAACAGGAGCAGGACTGGACACTTATGGGGTACTGCAATACCTTTGGTTTTCCCCTTATCTTGGTCTTAGAACAAAATTTGTATCAACCAATAAGTTTTTAGGATTAGGGGCTTGGACAACATTCTTATTAACATCAGAAATCAGGGATTGAGGGTGTACTAAGGGTTGTGGTTAAGGATAAGGTTTGGCCTGTAAAAGTTTGACAGGGATGTTGATCCAGGAGCTTGTCCATCTTGGTTAAATTGCATTGTGCAACTATATCCTTCTTTAATTCTTACCTTACTGTGGGTGGTGTCATGGGTCAGTTCAGAGCCGTAATCTGTCAATGCGGGAAGGTTTGAAGGTGTGGCTAATCCCAGGATATGCTCTAGAGAGGAGTTATGTTTGGTATAGGAGGTGTAATAATTGGGTGCGACCTTTGGCTGCTGCTGCTGTTTCTGATAACCCTGCTGATAGGACGAAGACGAGGCCATGGCTGCCTGGAACGGCCCTACATCCACAGTTGGACTGCTGTTCATTGTAAAATCCACCCCTGAATTGTCAGTCATATTGCAGTCGACATGTTTACCCAATGTCTGTGTGTGTGCCTTTTGGCCATTGGGAAAACAAGGTCCATTTGTGACCAATTGGTCTGTGAAGTTGTATCCATGCCACTGGGGATCATTGTAGACCCCGTTGGGAGAGGTGTCACTACCCTGAACTGTTTTCTGTTTATACTGGAATGGGACGAGTAACTGGCTGTGCTGCCATTGCTGTGGCTGTGCTTTACTAGTTCCTGTTATCTTGTCACCAAGCTGAGAGTTCAAGTTGGCTTGTGTGTGTTCAGAGACCCAGTGACCATTGTGTACAACTGGTACCGAGTTCACCAACAATGTATCATGCTGGTTAAAAGTAGTAGTCTCAGAGTCTGTTGTAGACACTTGAGGGATTGGTGCCTGGATCCAGCTCTCGGATTTGTGGCAAACTGACTGGCCATTGACATGTTGCTGCATACGCTGTGAGAGATGAATTATGGGTGCTATCTGCTTTTGTGGCCAGAAAGGTAGGTGAGGAGCAGGCAGTGAGGAAGTAACTTGAGGAGCTGACTCAGAAGCAGAACATGGCTTAGGGGGTTCAACCGAATCTAATACTGTGGCGGGGCTTTGAGCATCTGTTGAGTCCTCTATCCGGTTCTCCAGTGAGTCGTGAACGTAGGAGAGGATTTCATTGTTGGTGAGAAGATCATTCAGAGATGGGATGTAATCCGGTTCCATCTCTACCTGAATCATCCTCTCATCAAGAAGCAGCAACTCCAAGTCCTCTGCGTTGAGTCCAAGATTTTCCAGGGCACTGAATAACTCACTGTTAGAGCAGCTTTCCTCATTTTCCAGGGACAGAGAATCTAATGTTGCCAGTAGTGGGTCAAAACTTGATGGCTCCTGTTTGGAGACTGCAGTTACAACATTCTGAACTGGATTCCAACTTTCATTCTCCGAAGAAGAGAAAGTGTTAGTCTCTCCTTGCTCACTGAAGAGGCTGCTGTGGAATGACATTCTAGGCTCCATAGCAGGCTGGCAAACATAAACAGACTCGTCCTGTCTCATCATGGCTCCCAGCAGAGAACTAGGGTCCACATCATCCTTTGAGCTTTTGTCCACCTTGGTCTTTTTGGTTTTGTTGTTCTTGCCTTTGCCCTGAAGGGTGTCGGGGAAGCCTGGCATGGGGTAGCTGATTTGGTACAGCATAGCTTCTCCAGTAGCAAAGGTGAACGGAAGATGCATAGATCGCTTCCTCAAATGCTCTCCACCCTCTTCTTCTCTGAATAAATGAATAAAAAACTTAGTGTCAGTGGATGTGTAAGAAGTACTATCAAACTCTAGCTAATTAGCCACGCTATTTAACAGTGCAAAGGTGAACACTAGCATGCTAATCAACTATTTTGTAAACTGTTAACACAAAATATAAATGGAAATTAGCTTTATTACACTTACACAAGTGGCCTCTGTGTGGCAATGATGTAGTCAGGCTTGCCATTTTTGTAGACAAGTCTAGCATTAGCTTGTACCCATTTCCAACGGTTGTCCTTTGTAAGCAGTCTGAACACAGTCAGACCGCTTTCTCCAGTCTTGATCACTGCAATGGACAATGCAGCAGTTTGTAAACCCAGTTGAAATATATAGACTAGATTTTTCTGCCTTGTACCCTTTTCTGCTATAGACTATTGGTTCCATATTAAATTACTGATGTGGATTTATGGCTCTAGTTCACATGTCTCTCTACTCCTAATGATTTATCCAATATCCTTCATAATCTAAGGGATTATGGGAAAACATTCCTCCTTTCTCTTGCTCCGTCTATTTGTCTCTTTTTCTCCACTCTTGCGGTAAATCAGCATAGAAAAATCAGGACACCAAATCCACACACATCTTGCCCATACAACTGACATTATCAATTGCCTCCTGTGAACCACACTGAATGAGTGGACTGTCACTTGTTCAAGTATTTGCCTAAGCACACAGGGCTAAGGTCTTTAGTGTCACTAGAGTTTATTTTAGACACCAAGCCTTTGGCAGCAATGTCAGCATGCATCAGCAGAAAGACAGTTCGACATAGCTGTTTCTGAATCTTAATGTTATTCAGTCAATCACATTATTAGGGGCCAAGCACCGAAGGTGTGTAGACACCTATTGTATCTGTTGGCGTTCTTGGCATTCTTATTCTTCCACTCTGGAAGTTTATGGCAGCCCATAGAACCGCTTGCGGGAAGGTTGTGGCACACTGATTGTAATTTGGCACACTGATAGAGGCCAGTCTGAACTGTCACCATAGCAAATTTGGAGTCTCTAACTCAATCCCTCTAGTGCAACCAACTGTCCAAACTTGCACTTATATTTATGCTAATAACTTTTCAACCGTAAGGGCAAGAAACAAAATTCTTTTTTGGTTAATTGAACTTGAAGGCTGAATTGAACAATAAAACTCCAAAATGACAAATCTGAAGAAATCAAAGTATCTTACTCCTGACATGGTTTTCGGCACAGTAGAGCATATCGGCTGCATGGATGAACTGGTACCCAGAACCTCGAACTCGCAGCTCAGCCTCTGTGTAGCCAAGAACGATTTTACCCCTAAAACACAGGCAGAACCAACATCAGTGATTTCTGTACCATTTTGTATTTGTAAAGATACAGTATAACTAGGATAAAAACATTTTTATACAGTGCGTGTTAGTTTATCACTTTTTTAAAGAATTGTTCATCATTACTTAGCATCACAGGCCATTGGGGTGAAGTCCAACTTGTGTTTGGTTCTAAAAATCATGTTCTTGGTTCGGATCTCCATTATGGAAGGAGGCTGTAGGGGCGTTGCTATGGCAAACAGGGCGAGCTGGGGTGGCATTTGGCCTCCATCATCCAATCGTCTGTTCTGTCCATGCAGGAATTTCAGACGTCCTTGAAGATTCAGGGCCTTAAAGGGGCATAAATGAAAACAAACATTGAAATATCTACTATACAGAAACGCATAACGTGAAAAATATCAAAATGGGATTTTATATTCAAAGAGGATTTATTTAAACTTAGAATTTAACTTCTGAACTTCAAACTTCACAAAATCTAATAATAAAATATTTAAAATACATGGCAAGTACAACAAAAAGAGCAAACAAAAGATCATGTCATATATTGCATTTGCATGAAAGACACAAAGACATGACATAAAAGACACAACTGATTCACGTAGTATATGTACATACACAGCTGGAGCTAATGATTTTGTTGGCGTGCCCTTGGTGAACCACATAATTTGTCTCTGACTCAATGTGTGCAATAGAGTTCAAGCTAGGTCATCTATCAATGAAGGTTGTACGACCTGTCCAGAATGTGTCATATCTGAATGTTTTCTTTTTTGTGATTGGTTACTAAACCTTACTCCTTTTGTTGTGAATGGTGGAGATTGTGACATCCATGAGTGAGTCTTTTATGTATGTCATCTGTGTCACCTATGAATATGCACACACATAAAAAAACTACACATTTCATAGCTGGAAGGCACTCTCGACAACCTATTTTTCAGTCATTTCATTTGTGGGTGAGCTATTCCTTTAAAGCTTGTAAATTATGTGGAGCCTTGTGCAATGCCTGATTTAAAATAGTCCTACTTATGTAAGGCTACACAACAAATGCCTCAGGGTACATTTACATGACAATGTACTAAAAAAGTTTTTCCTTTGCATTTTTTCGTGTACAGACGACACCATTGTCAAAACGCTCTCCGTTCACACTGATCTGCAAAGATGACTAAAAACTCTGTATTTTAGCGTTAATCATGCCAGGCCAGTAGTTGGCGATGTCACTTTGTAAAGAAACACTACTCGCCTATAGTTTGAACGTGAAATACACATGCACATGACGTCACCGTTTTCACAAATTTGCGTTTTTGTAGTTTACACAGAAACGGTAATGGTATAGTTTTTAAAAACTTGGACTTTGAAACCCGTTTGTGTTTTTCAGGCCCCTAAAATGCAGTTGTCCTGTAAATGAACAGCCAAAACACATAAAAAGTTTTACGTTTTTAGTTGAAAACGGTGTCATGTAAACGGCCCCTTAGTTTGGCAATAACTTCCTGAAGTATTAATACAGAGACACGCATTAGTCAATTAGCCTGTTTCATTTGATGCAAATAAAAACAAAGCTTTCAGTACGACTTTTTTTCGCGAGTTAGGGGTGTGTCAAATAAATAATGATAGTGGAAGCTAATTGGCCATAATTGCGTTTTCATTGTAAACCTCCCAAGATAACTTAATTGTTGCATTCTAAAATGTCAAGAGGACAAAAATGAATAGATAAACAAATAAATAAAATAAAAATAAACGTAATGGAAAAGAGCTCGAGGTCACTTGTATTTATAGCTCAGGCTAATGAATTTCTCTGAGAATACGAGGAGACCCCTGCTAGCTTTCTGCTCCTGACAAGCTAAGTGTAGTCATGCTATTCTTGAGGGAGACTGATTTGGTAAAGATGGAGTAGAGAGGAAAGAAAGTAAAAGAGAGAGACTGAAGAAATAAAGGCCAAGAGTCCAGAGAATCCTGCAGTAGTGAGTTTTGCATGCATACAGATTACTTCAATACCGCATTGCCAAAATTAGCAAAGAAAGAGACAGCTGTCTGGCTGGAGAAAATGAATGGGAAAAATATAGGAATAAAGTTTTTAAATACCGCTGAAAGAGTCTGTGGTGACTGTGGCACTCTATAGCTAAAGCCTGATTTTCCTCAAATTATCTTCAATTTAAGCTAACTTGAACAGGTTCTTGTTCTTCTCATTGTTTTGCTAATTTCTTCTAGCACAAACCTCATGACCCTTTTGCTCCTTTAAGAGGGATTACAGAGGTGTTCCAACAATTCTGATCTCTGTGGCTGCAATCCGACACAAGTCTAACCTAGATGCTAACTCACACTGTAATCTGGAACATCGGGGTTTAGAGACTCTGAATAGCAAGATATATTCCAACATACTCACATTTCTAATATTACATTAGCAGTTGTGCCAAGAGTACTACCAAATCAGTCAACCTTTGATGTTTCTATGTAGGTTACTCACTAGGTTTTGCGAGCAAAAGGAAAGCTTTAGCCCAGCTTAGCTGGTTGACACTGACCAGGAATCCAGAGGAATTGTCTAGGAGGCATCGGAAACGGCAGACAAAATTTCTCTCCAGGAAAGAAGAGTTTTCTGGAGGCAGCTGGTCAGGGTTGCACATCACCAGAGACATACTTGGGACAGGATCTCCATCTAAGAGAAACAAATAATAAAGACACGCTTTCAGACTTGGTGGTGTGTCTAGACTTTTTCAACCAGGGGTCATTACTGGATTAGCCAATGACCACCATTTCTGTTTTTATCCTTTCTGTTTGCTGTTGTCCTTAATTAAAATGGACGTTTTAGTGACCATAACATTTATTTTGCAACTCCGGGAGCTTCCACTAAAGGTCAAACCACCGGAGTTGTCTCTTTTTTTTCCAAAAAAAAAAAAAAAACCTCTTTTTTTTCCATTTACTCTCTTCTATCTCAAGTGCTCAAAACTATTCATTTGAATATTTGTTTAAAAGTTTGGGGTTTTTTATCAATAATTTATAATGAATATTAATATTTTTTGGTTTGCGTCCAAGTTCCAAACAAAAAAAAAGAAAAAAAGAATGAAACAACTTTCATTTATAAAGCATTACTTCACTGGTTTATTAAAACATTGGCACTGCCACATGGTTATTTGATACACAAGCAAATTTTCACTGAATTTCGAGCAAAAAAAAAAAAAAAAAAAAAAAAAAACCTATATAAATATCAATACATAGTGCTACCATGATATAAAATTAAATATTTCCTGACCTTGTGAGGAATCTTCTGTCTGTGTGCTGGTTGGAGGCGGGTTCAGAGCCCAGTGCAAGTTGTGTCTGAAGGCCTGCTGGTCCTCAGTATGAATGAGTTCAAACACATTTTGATGCATCACATCCGTCTGGGTGATCAAGGGACAAATGAAGAGGGACAATGTGAGAGATATAGTGTTGAAAGGATGTAACATATGAGTTTAAACAAAAACACACACACATTATATATTTACAAACTTTTATGTTATATGTAATTAATCGATTTGACATTAATGAGAACAAAAGGAGGACAGTGTAAGCACATAAGGTAGGCTAAACAAATATAGTGATGCCTCAGTTGGATAATTCATAAGTAAATTATGATGAATTGGATTACACCGTGCCAGACTGAATCTCAGAGTAAAGCCTATTTGATTAAGCTCATTCAATTTCTACCGCATTCAACTTCAAACTGCTCCTCGAGAGAGACACTGCAGTATTAATCAGTATTAGGTAGATCTGATGAGTATATATATATGTGTGTGTGTGTGTGTACTAATAATAGAGATGTAATGATTATCCAACATCTGAGCCTGACATAATTTTGATTCTGGGAAAATGTACATACAGGGGATACTTATCAATCAATTCAAAATAAATGCCTATTCACAGCAAAGAGCAATGCAACAAAGCAGCATTTTTTTTTAATACACTTTTTAAAATTTTGTGGTGGAACATAACATGCAGAAACATTTTTCATTTAAATATGTTTAGTTAGTATTTCATGAAGAGATATACAGCAATATCCAATCCCAAATTTCAGGTCCCAAAGATATTAATTCAGCTGTATATTGGATTAGTATTAGAACAGTGGCTGTATGATGCATACAGTATGTATTTATGTAAGAGACTGTTGAGAAGGATAATTACCTGGTGGAATCCTAAGTAATCCTGGATGGTGTGAGAACAGTAGAAAACGATCCCCTCGGCAGTGACCACCAACACAAAGCCATTAAGCGCCTGTGACCATAAATTAATGAACAAACAAACAGAAAATAAAACTATTAGTTTACTGGTCATTATAAGTCAGATTTGTTTGTGTGCTTAAAGAGCCCTAAAATGGATTGATAAGTGCAGTTTTCCTTCCTGAGTTGAGGTATTTCCTATTAAAACAGGAAGTTGGGCGGGGCATATCAAACAACTATTTTTGGGGAAAAATAAATTTTTTGAGAAAATAGTGCTGTGGCTAAATTAAGCATCGACTGGCCAGCCAAGAAGCAGGATGTTCATCCTAAATGTAAGCTAGACAAACATTTCCTGCCCTCCAAATTGCAATCTCCTCATTGGGGCATGACATTTTTCCTGATCTCCACACCGAGGTGTAGAGATTGTAGAAGAAACCGGTATCTTATAGAGTCTTCAGCTCCCAGACCTCTAATTATTCAACCATCCTGGGGCTGAAAGAACATGGTTATGGGGTGATGCCTAAGGTGGAAGGGATGCTAGCCAGCTGACTCTCCCCTGAGTCAGCATTGTCCCTGAAGGGCCCGACATTACCCACCAAAGCCGAGGTTGTTCTGACTGGCTTGGTGGATAATGTCAGCGTATTCGGCGACAGGTCGAATGAAATGAAATAGATTACACCTAATTTCATGGTGCCCATCTCCCCTCGGTGCTCTAAGGGGACCGTTCTGCCAACACCGCCACCACCAGCGAGCCCATACCTCAGTGCTTCCCTCACAGGGTGGGGAGCGATTCTGGACAGTTGCTCGACTCAAGGTCTGTGGAGGGGTCATCTTCTCTCTTGGCACATAAACTGCCTGGAGATGATGGCTGTGTTCCTTCCTTTGAAACACTGCCTCTCTCTTGGCACATAAACTGCCTGGAGATGATGGCTGTGTTCCTTCCTTTGAAACACTGCCTCTCAGACCCCCTTTGTGTTTAGACTTTGCACCAGGCACGGTGAAATCGTTTCTATACCCTAGTCCGCGTTATGTTCCTAAGATCCCCACTAATGTGGTGAGATCTATTGTGCTGCAGGCCTTTATCCTCCCCCCTTTCAAAATTCAGACCAGGAGAAAATTAAACTGTGTTGCCCAGTCAGGTCATTAGATGCTTATGTCCACAGAGCTGCCCTGTGGCATAAATCTGATCACTTGTTTGTCTGTTTTGGGTCACCCACAAAAGAGTTCTCAGCATCTAAGCAGAGAATGGGCACGTGGATAGTTGAGGCTATCTCTCTTGTGTATGAGTCGGCTGGCCAGCCTTCACCTATGGCTGTCCAGGCCCACTCGACTAGGAGTAAGACTGCCTCTAAGGCTATTTTATCAGAAGTTTCCCTCTAAGATGCTTGTGATGCGGTGGGCTGGTCCTCTCTGCACACATTCGTGAGCTTTTATAACCTGGATCTGGGCTCTACATCAGGGTCCCAGGTGCTTCTGTCTCAGTGCTGCTCTTAATGATTTCACACAAGACAGGCTCTTGTCAGTACGGCGGCATGGATGTAAACATTCCTACAGCGTCGAATTCTCATACGCAGTGCAAGTTCCCTTGAAAGGGAATGTCTCAGGTTACGACTGTAACCATGGTTTCCTGAAAAGGGAACGAGACGCTGTGTCAACCCTGTCATACTTCCTGCATGCATGTGATAGACTTGTTTCAGCCTATCAGAAGCTAATGCTGTTTGGTCTGGGTATGCTTTATAGTTTCCTGGTCATGACGTCACCCACCTATGACGTTCTGTCATGCCATTGGACTGATTTTACACGTGCTTCATGTCACGATCAGGCAGAGGCGTTCCCACGATGTAGAAATCTCCGAAGCAGCGTTTCGTTCCCTTTTCAGGGAACCATGGTTACAGCCGTAACCTGAGATGTTATCTGTAAATGATGGCTAATGGCTAACAGATGTGCACTAAACGCCACAAAACTTCAAAGTTTTACAGGTAGAGGTTTTGCAATTAGAAAACCTTTGGTGAATACACACACTGAATTGTTCATTTAAATGATTTTTTTTCAGAATTTTTTTTAAACCTAGCCAAGATTGCATTGCAAGAAGTTTGGTTACAAATATCCGGTGCTAGACAAAGAACAAAAAAGATGAGGACTATACAAAGAAACTAATGATTAAACAGGACATACCTGGAATCAGTGAACAATGACATGAAGAAAGAACAACTTCAAAATTTAAGTACCCATTATAAAAGTTCACTCCAATAAAAAAAAAAAAAAAAACATGAATTGGGCATGTATTGTGTGCAAAGAAAAACAAATGGATCATGTTAAACCAGCCAAATACTGTAGATTTTGATTAAAGATTCTAAACACAAATGCTAAATAAAACCACAGACAGTTATTAAGAAAGTAAATATTGACCATTTCATGCTGTCATTAAACACTTCATGTGAACATGTGCTGTGTGTATTTTTGTGGAAGGGATTTTACAGCTCATCACCATCTGGAGGGCTCTGAGTGTGGATCTGTGATTATGGTAATCTGATGCAACGACAGCACAAACCATACAAAAACAAACGTTTATGGCTATACTGTGGAGTCACTGTAAATATCTACTATCAAAAAAAGCCTAGAGCACAGATTGTGAACTGGTAATCAGGGTTAGACCAAGTGTGGACAGTCTAATGTCTGACATTCAAATAAGTATGTTAGAATACATTAAATAACAAATGCACTATACATGATACATACCTACATACATACATATATAGTGCATTTACTTGAATATTGGTACCCAATTCTTTTGAGAAGGCCTTTAAATATAAAATATAACTAAATTAGTAGTAAATTCTGAAACCATGGCTGACATTAGAACTACTAAAAATACTATAACATTGTAGAAAATGGTTCCTTTAATATCATTCATAATAAGACAACAAACACAGTACAGTCCCTAAGTTCAGCACTGCATCCTCTGGGACTTCTGTCTAAGAGTAAATAAGGGCTCTCTTGAAATCCTATCAATGTTTTATAGGCTGTGCTTGTGTTTGTGTTGCAAACATACTGATCTAGAACCACTCTCTGCTTTCTAAATGCAAACTGAATCCTTTAAACTAACATGATATGATGAGGCAACAAGCAATAAATCACTAAATAATCTCTTCCACGTTAATCTTTGATTGTGTTTTCCAGATAATATGCACAAAGAAATATGCTGCAGTGTGTTAAAATAAAGCAATAAGCCACAAGATTCAGTGTGTGTAACACCATCATAAATCACACGGCAGTTTATGGGGTTATATCTTCCAGCGCCCCTCTCATTTGCCTGAACATCTGCATTGTATGCCAGCACAAACACATACTCATTCATACATGCGCACCTGGTCCAAACAAACTCAGAAAACATGGCCAAGTAGCAGCACTCAGTATAAATATTTCGGCTTGTTGGTTGGCAGAACAGCCCACACTGGGCTCTCGTGGGGCATGAGGGGGAGGGGCAGCAGTCAGGAAGCATTACTATCAAATATGTACCACTGCATCATTCACAGTCCAACACACACAACTATACACAACACAGGGGAGTGAGTGAGAGAGAGAGAGAGAGAGAGAGAGATTAAGTATGAAGCAGAGAAACAATAGAGGTAAAACAGAACACAGATAGACAGATAGATAGATAGATAGATAGATAGATAGATAGATGGGAAGGAAGGAAGGAATTAAGAGATGGATTGATCAAAGTAAATGTAAGGAAAAATAGACAGGAAGAATGGAAAGAAGGAAAAAGATTAAAAAATGAAGGAAGGAAGGAAGGAAGGAAATAGAAATGAAGGAAAGTTAGAGAATAAATAGAGGAAGAGATAATGTGAAAGCATGAGTGAGAAAATTAAAAAAGTGTAGACAAGAAAGGAAAGAAGGATGGAAGGAAGAAACAACAGGAAGGAAAGATAAAAGATGATAGAGGTAGAGAGAATAGGTGAGGAAATGAAAAAGTGTAGACGTGAGTAGACGGGTGGTTCAAACTCCTCAGAACTACCGTCACAGGATGAACAGAGCAAAACTTTAAAAGTAAAAAAAAAATGAGAGAATACTTTTACCTCTTATTTTATCCTTCTTTTATAATACATGAGAGCTCTATCTGTGCATTATTCATGCATAAGTGTCTGAAACGAGAACAAGGCCGGGCAGAAATAGCCTGTTTTCTCCTTCCTTGAGGGCATAGCTTTAAACGACTCTTTATAACATGCTATGAAGGCACAGGGACACCATAAACATGTACACACACATGTGTTTTTACTGCTGACCTGTAGTAGGAGCTCTCCCTCATGCAGCCAGCCATCAACCAATCCTGTTGCTTTACTGTTGTCACGGTTACTGTTGTTTGCCGACAAACCACTGCAGTTGTGGTTTTTCAGTGCAACTGTTGACAAAAAGAGAAAGAGAGAATTATACAAACAACATATCTTGTACAGTACAACTATAGTTAGTAGTGCCTGACAAGTTAAGCATCACTACTATTTAAACAAACCACTAACCTTAAAGGGATAGTTCACCCTAAAATGAAAATTAAGTCATCATTTACTTACCCTAATTCCGTATACCCTTATTTCTTATTCAAACCACAAAAGTAGAATTTTTAAAAAATATCCTACTGTAGCTTGTTCATATAGTGGCAGTGAATAGTGACCAGCACCCAGCTTTTTAACTCTTTCCCTGACAACGTTACCAGCCAGCGCCAGCGTTTTTGATAATTTTCACAAAAATTTAATGGCCCCCAGAATATTTTGACGTATGAATATCTGAACATTCGATATATCAAAAGAAAGGGCAGAGTCTCTGCTTTTAAACAAAAAGAAAACAAAAAAACAAAACAAAAACGTTTTATTCTAACTTCATGCATTCTTTATTTATTAACACTCGAATGTGGGTAAGTTTCATAAAAAATGACCATAAAAAGCTGAAAAATTGCGTTTTTTCCCCCAAAGACTACAACGTGCATAAGCAATGCTTTTATCGCTTGTTTACG
The DNA here is from genome assembly GCA_037950665.1 of Hypophthalmichthys nobilis. Taxonomy (NCBI): domain Eukaryota; kingdom Metazoa; phylum Chordata; class Actinopteri; order Cypriniformes; family Xenocyprididae; genus Hypophthalmichthys; species Hypophthalmichthys nobilis. The sequence goes on from CM075476.1 coordinate 34,739,728, forward strand.
CAGAAGATGCATAACAACGCTCCCTACCATAGAACAGTAAAAACATGGAAAGACAGAACATTTTGTCAATGGCTGGAAAGCGTTGTCTCATAAATGACGGAAAATGCCGTCAATGGCGGGGAAAGAGTTAAAAAGACGCAAAAGTATTACAGAATGATCCCATGCGACACATGCCATATATTCCAAGTGTTCTGGGGATATATGATATAGTTTTGTAAAATAACAAATGGAAATTTAATTGTTAAATGTTTTTTAATGAAAATCCTGACCTTGGCCGTTGGTCTTCTGTGCTTGGCTGCGCGCGTTCGTGAGACTCAATTAGTTGCAGTTCACTCCGACTCACCCAGAAAAAGCACACGTTATGAGAATTCAAGATTAGTAAAACATGAAAATAAATTCAATCTATGTAACTTACTTATCTGTGGTGAATATTCGTCACAACAAAAAGTTATCACGCTAATAGAGTCTCATGAGCGTGCACATGACAATACATTCATTTTTGGTTTGTTTTTACCAAACCCTACCGTATACCCCCAGAACACCTGGAATATACAACATGTGTTGCATGGGACCATTCTGTGAAACTTTTGTCTTTTTTAAAAGTTTGATGCTGGTCGCTATTCACTGCCATTATGTAGATAAGTGGGACATTTTAAAAAAATTCTCATTTTGTGGTCTGAAAAAGAACAAAGAGCATATGGCATTAGAATAACACCAAGGTGAATAAATGATTTTTAATTTTTATTTTAGGGTGAGCTATCCCTCTAAGTAATACACATTTGGGCGCAACCCATTCTCAAAATTTTGAGGTTACGAAAACAACACAATTCTCAATGCAACAGAATTCTCACAAATGTACTTATCAGAAGAAAAAAAGGTTCAAATGTTGCTCTTTTATAGCTCAAAAGACTTAATGGAGATCTTAAAGTATGTTTCATTTAAGTATCAACATTATCTCAGGTGTTTCTCACAAAATTCATTAAGATACATGCAAATAGACACAAATGAGACAATTTTTGACATACAATAAGAGTATAGAGATAAAAAATGAACATGGCTAGCACAACTCACATTAAGTCTTTGAGAAATATTTGAGTTCATATTGAGATCTCTGACTTTATTACAGATTTCACAAAATCTGAGTAGAGTTTGAGACATTGAGATCTCTTGAATTTTTAGAAGAGACACAAGAATCAAAGCATAATCTTATTAGCAGGGGGTCTTACACAAATGTCTTTATTTGATCTCAATTTAATCTGTAAAGGAGAAACAATTCAGATAGCAAAGAGATCACATTTGGGGTTCAGTTCAATTATATTATATTCACTTCAAGATGACTCAAAAATAACAGTTTGTTTTCAAACAGGTTTCCCACACACTCTGCCATTGGTCAGGCAGAAAGCCCTGCCCCAAACTCTGCCACTGTTGCCATGCCAGGCTGGTCGGAATTCATAAACAGAGCAATGTTTTGCTAGCACCACAGAAACACACGCTGCGTCCAAAATCAAATACTTCCCTATTATATAGTATGCAAAAAACAGTACGCCAACAGAGTAATATGTCCAAATTCATAGTAATCAAAAAACAGTAGGTGAAAAGTCCCCAGATGACCTACTCCTTCCAGCGAGATTCTGAAGTGCACATTCGATGGACACTTTACTATCCCATGAGGCCACGGGAAAGGATTTATGAATAGAGGTGAAGCGAACTGACACTGGTAGATCACGTGACAGTAACAACATGGCGTATGTAGTACATACGGATTACACGCTACACACATTCATACTATATACTTTAGAACATACTTTTTTCAACGGTCGCAAAGTAAGTTCAAAATCAAATGTAGTACTCAGACAGTATGTGATTTCAGATGCACCAACAGTGTTTATATCTCAAACTACAAATAAGTAATGTATTATTAAACTGACACAAAAAAGTATTTTAACATCCAAAAATCATTTTAATTGTTATTTAAGATACATCTTACTTTCTTTTCAAGGTATTTAGTATTTAATACGGTGCACTCTAAAAATGATTATGTGCCGTTTTCATCTTGGCCAGTAATGGATTTGGTCTGTGTGTCCCTCTTTCAAGACAAGACAAACTCTTTTGAGCATTAAAGGAGGAACTGACCTACAAACGACAGGGGAAATGGAGAGAGACAGGCCAGGAGAACAGGGACATGAAAAGCTTTTTCACTGAGAGACAGACAGAGAGAGAGAGAAAAGGAAAGTGGAAGCACTTTTCACTTGTGCGAACATACGTGGAAAACGCATTTGGGCACGGTGAGAGAAAGGTCACCTCGTTCTCGCTCGTTACTGTCTGGCAACGACATAAGCAAATGTGTCATATTTTATTAGCATCTTGCGGTTTATTTTAAAACTGTGAAGTGCTCAGCACGGTTTTGAACATTTGTTTATTGATATCGTCCAAAAACGTCCACAATAGTTGAACTACTACTTGCGCCACTTATTTACGTAAATGAAATCCCACTCAAGCAAATGTCTCTTGATGTCATGCAAACTACAATTTAAGTTCATTTGACGATTACATGGGGCTCCTTTTTATGCCTCTTGCCAACCTCTGACCCCTTTTAATAGTCCTGACACGCAACCTATCATGACCCCTGACCCCTGTCGAGCCATGATGCAATGAGTGAAAATGAGGTTGACATTATTTTCTGGGACATGAGGATGCCGTCAAGAAGAAAAATGTGATATTACAGACTTTGATGTTAAGACTTTTTTTTCATAGAATAGTTCTCGGATTGAGTTTTTTAAACCCATTTTTATTGTTTTATTTTTAATTATTATGACAAACATGTTTTTTTTAATTCTTAAAACAAGAATAAACTATTTCGTAAAGTGGTAAGAAAAATAAACAATTCATAAAACATTTTTACCATGTTTAAATCCATTCCAGCATAAAAACGTCTGCACATATTTTGCCTGGACTGGTTAACCACTTTATAATAAAGCGGTTTGACTTCCACTGCTTTAGTGTGTTTCCCATTTACCCTTCAAAAAGCCTCATAATATACTCTGCTGTAGCGTGAAATAAGCGCGACAAATATCAGCGTTTACATATGCCATGGGTGTCAAACTCATTTAACCCTAACTCATTGTAGGCCGAGGGCTGCGTTGAACAAAACATCACATTATGGGGGGCCACAACATTTTTTTTTTTAAATTTATGTTTTTGTTAAAACTGATGCTCAACTGGAGTTAATAAAGTCCAGAATCAACTTTAATGCTGATGTTCTTTGAGTATTATTTATATACTATTATAGCTTTTATTTACAGATTTTCACATTTCATTTTAATTTTAGAGTAAGTTTTTGCCATTTTGTTATGTGCTTTTGCCATTATTTCTTTTAAATATTTCTATTTAGGTTTAGTGTATGTATTGTTAGTACAACAACTTTAACAAATCTATTATTATACAGTAATTTTCATGTAAGATTTTTAGGTTTATGTTTTTTTTCTAATACTTTATTTTATTTCAGCTTCATTTCAATTATCTAAAATTATTTTTAAAAGTTTTAATTAACACTAACAACACTGGATTTAATACCCCAATATTGGAGTAAAATGTAAGGGGAAACACTGAATTAAAGCAACACTGAATTTACTCACTTAATTCGCAAGATCTATATATATATATATATATATATATATATATATATATATATATGTATACACTACCAGTCAAAAGTTTGGAAACATTACTATTTTTAATGTTTTTGAACAAAGACTCTTATGCTCATTAAGGCTGCATTTATTTCATAATAAATACAGAAAAAGCAATAATATTGTCAAATATTATTACAATTTAAAATTATGGTTTTCTATTTTAATATACTTTAAAATATAATTTATTCCTGTGATCAAAGCTGAATTTTCAGCATCATTACTCCAGTCTTCAGTGTCACATGATCCTTCAGAAATCATTCTAATATGCTGATTTCATACTCAGTTATTATCAATGTTGAAAACAGTTGTGTTGATTAATATTTTTTTGGAACCTGTGATACTTTTTTCAGGATTCATTGATGAATAAAAGGTTTAAAAGAACATTTATTCAAAATATAAATCTTTTCTAACAATATAAATCTTTACTATCACTTTTTATAAATGTAACACATCCGTGGTGAATAAAAGTATTAATTTCTTTCAAAAAAAAAAAAAAAGAAAGAAAAAAACTTATTGACCCCAAACTTTTGAACGGTAGTGTATATTTTTACAAAAGATTTCTATTTTAAATAAATGCTGATATTTTTTAACTTTTTATTCATCAAAGAATCCTGAAAAAGTATCACAAGTTATAAAATAATATTAAGCAGCACAACTGTTTCCAACATTGATAATAAATTAGCATATTAGAATGATTTCTGAAGGATCATGTGACACTGAAGACTGGAGTAATGATGCTGACAATTCAGCTTTGCATCACAGAAATAAATTATATTTTAAAGTATATTAAAATAGAAAACCATAAATTTAAATTGTAATAATATTTCACAATAGTTTTGTTTTTTCTGTATTTATTATGAAATAAATGCAGCCTTAATGAGCATAAGAGACTTCGTTCAAAAACATTAAAAATAGTAATGTTTCCAAACTTTTGACTGGTAGTGTGTGTATATATATATAATTAATTAATATCATTAATGCAACAATATTGGAAATAAAAAGAAAACTGATGTCCGTAACCAACACACGTGAAATTTTACAATGCTAAATATAAATTTCAACACATAATTACACATAAACATACAATTACACATAATTATTAATATTAATATTTACATATTAATATTAATTACATAATATTAAAATAAATGGAAATTATTGTTATTAATATCGATCAAATATTAATAACCATTAAATATTAGCATATACTTCCGACATCTCAATTTAGGGTACATTTACACTACAACAATGTACTAAAACGGAAAAGTTTTTGCGTTTAACGCGTACAGACGACAACGTTGTCAAAATGATTCTCGTTCACACGGATCCACGAAAACGACTAAAACATTGTATTATGCCGCCAGGCCAGTAGTTAGTGATGTCACTTTGTAAAGAAACACTACACGCCTATAAAATATGTAATATGCATGCAGATGATGATCGTTTTCACAAATTTGCGCTTTTGTAGTTTACACAGAGATGATAACGGTATAGTTTTCAATAACTTGCACTTTGAAACCTGTTTTCAAAAGTTTGTGTTTTTTAGGTCCCCAAAACGCTGTTGTAGTGTAAATGAACGGCCAAAACGAATAAAAAGTTTTACGTTTTTAGTTGAAAATGGTGTTGTGTAAACGGCCCCTAAGTTAAAATTAGCTCAAACATTTTCAGTATAGTAACATGAAAAAGCAGTAAGTGTTTTTTGTCAATTTTGATAAATCATATAACAGCATAATACACACAAAAATGTGTGTTTTTTTGTGCTGGTTGTTTATAATCACTTTCATTAATATCTGGCCAAGGCAGCTGTTTTGACGTATCATTCGCAAACAATCTTCACAGCGCATGTGCACACTTACCTTTGCTAGTATAGTAAAGTATCTGCCTGTCAGTCACACAAATATTTTTAGCATAGCATATTTCAAGAGATTAGGCTTTATTATGACCGTAACAAGCATAGCAGAAGTTAGTGGCAGTGATGAAAACAGGAGGCTAAGAGTATTTTAGTGCCCCTGACAACCCTCCTTATATGCTTCAAAGACCGATGGGATGTTTAAGGCCCTTTTCCCATGATCTTTAGCTCCTGTCTCATAGAGCTGGAGACAAAAGGTGAAGGGCCACAGCCAAACAGAGACCGAACTCTGCACGCAACCACACCATGTATGTATGCCAATGACACTGAGCCATTTACACAAGCGAATGACCAACAAATCAACATTTAAAACGAAGAGATCATGAACATATACAGGTCAAAGTTCACATTTTTTAAAATTATAATCAATAAAATAAAAACATAAATAAAATTATGCATAATAATAATAATGAAAAAATATATATATAAATTGCCTATTTATAAGACATTACACTCTGCATTGCAAAATAATCTTAATGGCCTAAAAACAGGCTTAATTTTCTTAAACGGCGCTATAAGCTCTTGAAATTAACATGATGTCGTCATACATTAGGTGACAGATGAGTTAGCGATTCCCTTCGGAGGGGATTCAAAGGGTTTCCGGGCTGTTCACATGCTTGTGCTATGGGGGTTTGACTGTGTTTATGCAGCGGGCCCAATGTGGGTCACTGCACATTGAGTCTGTGGGGACGGAGACTCTGGAAAACCTGCGCTAAATGTTTTGGCTTGGTTTCTTGTGGTTTTACCAACAGAGTCAAAACAGCCGAGGGGAAATATGAATGAAGTAGTTCAAATGTCACTATAATAAAGTGGAAAAATAAAGAGTTACAATACATATTTTTAACAAAATGTCAGCATGATAAAGAGGAAAAGTAAAAAGCTTGAATATATATATATAAAAGCTTGAATATATAGCTTTTTATTTCACATATAGTGCTTGCTTATAACACTTAAATGTAATTTGTTTTGGTTGAATATTATTATCGTATTTTAAATGCGATTTTCTCTATGTCATTTATAAATGACGAAACACCATATACATATACAGTTGTGGTCAGAATTATTGGCACCCTTGATAAATATGATCAAAGATGACCGTAAAAATAAATCAGCTTTTTTTTTCCTTTTGATCTTTAATTCATAAAATTAGCAAAAATCTAACCTTTCATTGAAGGAAAATAATTGAAAGTGGGGATCACATTATGAAATAAAAGATAACAGCTCTGGGTCTTCACCTATAATGCCTGATGAGATTGGAGAATACCTGACAAGATATCAGAGACCATTCCTTCATGCAGAATCTCTCCAGATCCTTCAGATTCCCAGATCCATGTTGGTGTTTCTTCTCTTCAGGTCACTCCACTCATTTTCTTTAGGGTTCAGGTCAGGGGACTGGGATGGCCATGGCAGAAGCTTCATTTTGTGCTCAGTGACACATTTTTGTGTTGGTTTTGATGTTTGTTTTGGATCATTGTCCTGATGGAAGATTCAACTACGGCCCATTATTGGGTTTCTAGCAGAAGCGGTCAGGTTTTCATTTTTTATCTGTTGGTATTTGATAGAATCCATGATTCCATGTATCTGAACAAGATGTCCAGGACCTCCAACAGAAAAATAGGCCCACAACATTAAAGATCCAGCAGTATATTTAACCGTGGGCATGGGGTACTTTTTATCCATGTGTGCACCAAATGCATCTGGTGGGTTTGCTGCCAAAAACCTCTTTTTTTAGTTTCATCTGATCATAGATCATCAAGTCCCAGTCTTGTCTGAATATGCTGGAGATTGTTTCTGGATGAGAGCAGAGGATTTTTCTTGAAACCCTCCCGAACAACTTGTGGGAATGTAGGTGCTGTTTGATAATTTTTTTTAGGCTTTCTGAGACTCAAGACTCAACTAATCTCTGCAATTCTCCAGCTGTGATCCTTGGAGAGTCTTTGGCCACTCAAACTTTCCTCCTCACCGCGCATTAGGACGATTTACACACAGGTCCTCTTCCAGGCAGATTTGTAACATCTTTAGTTGATTGGATCTTCTTAATTATTGCCCTGATAGTGGAAATGGGGATTTTCAACGCTTTAGCTAGTTACTTACAGCCACCTTCTATTTTATGAAGCTCAACAATCTTTTGCTGCACATCAGAACTATATTCTTTGGTTTTACTCATTGTGATGAATGATCAAGGGAATTTGGCTTGTGTGTTTCCTCATGTTTATACTCCTGTGGAACAGGAAGTCATGGCTGGACAATTTCATGTTCATGATCACCCTGGTGTGATAAAAAAATGTAAATATGAATGGGAATATATTTCGGAGATATTTTACTCATAAAAAATTCTAGGTGTGCCAATAATTGTGGCCAACGTGTTTTGGAGAAAAACATTTACATGTTATTTTCCCCCCACTTTCAATTCTTTTCCTTCAATGAAAGGTTAGATTTTTGCTAATTTTATGAATTTAAGATCAAAAGGATAAACAATGCAGATTTATTTTTATAGTCATCTTTGTTCATATTTACCAAGGGTGCCAATAATTCTGACCACAACTGTATGTGTATATATATATATATATATATATATATATATATATATATATATATATATATATATATCCCTTTAAGAATAAAATAAAAACAATACAATTAAAACAATATATTTATATATTATTAATAACAATATAAATAAATATTACAAAATTAAAATAATAGGCAATTGTGTGTGTGTGTGTGTGTATATATATATATATATATATATATATATATATATATTATACACACACACACACACACACACATATATAGTTTATATATTTAAAACACAAGAATATTTTAAAATAATTACAGTTATAATAATTAAAAGTTAAAATAATTACATATTGTTTTACTGACAGGTTCAAAACAGCTGAAGGAAATAGCTGAGGTTGCATTTAACTGAACAAATTTCAATAAAATAAATATTTGTCATTCTTTCTAATGCTAAAAGATTGTAAGAGTAAGGAAAGCTGTGTGGTGTTTTGTTTCATGAGGAAGATAAAACGAGAGAATGAGAAAGGCATAGAGAGAAAGAGGCTATGTTGGGTATCAAATATTAACACTTGAGCCTCTGAGCGGTGCGTCACGTGTTGATGACATCACAGTAGCAGATGTGGACGTCTGCGAGTGTCTCGAGGGGTTGGGAAGATCAGGGAAGATTCTGCTGGGCCCGGATGAATGGAGCCCTCTAGATAGAGAGCGACAGCCAGCAAACGATAAAAACATCACAACAGACACATCTCTTTGCGCACACAGATGAACGACTCACAAGGAAAAGAATCACCCCACTCGCTCTCTTTTTCACTCCCTCTTCTTATTCTTCCACAACATCTCAGTCAGTTGTGGCTTAAAGGTTCGCTAAGCGAGTATTCTTGCTGCGAATGTAGCTAAACTCATACAAACAAAATAAACTAAACTTGACACTAAAAACATTCCTACTGCTCATTATTTCACTTTTTTGAACACGATTAAAATATGTAAATGCTAATATAAAAGTATTAACAAAAAATGTAGCTAATATGTTACCTTGAAATGTAAGGTTTGGTTTTATGATCAGGTTTTTGTTGTCCAACAAAGCTAGCTTGCAAGTCACATTAACACTCAGGCCTAAAAAGAAACCCAGATACAGAATTAGAAGTCAAACCATCAGTTATATTAGCATTAATCTTGCAAAATTAATGATTTGTTCATGAAAGGGTGGGATTTCAATTTCAATTTATTTATAAAGCATAATTAAAAACAACTGCCGGTGACCAATGTGCTGTACAAAAATAAATAACAACCATTAAATAAAATTCAGACAAAGTCACGAGTAAACAACAAAGCATAGAATCAGATATAAATCATAAATTATAAGCCAGATCAAATAAAAATTATTTTAACTTTTATTTAAAAATAGATAATGTGGGAGCAGTTTTGAAAATGCCTGATCGCCTCTAGACTTTAGTCTGGTTTTAAGGAGAACTATAAGAGCTTCTGATTGGCAGACCTAACAGCTCTCCCTGTGCTGGTCTATCAACAAGAGGTATTGGGGTGCTAAACCATTTAAAGATTTAAAAACTAACAAGAGCACTTTAAAATCAATTCTGTGGCACACAGGTAACCAATGTAAAGACCGTAGAACAGGGGTGATATGCTCACGCTTTCGACCTCCCGTTAACACTCCGGCAGCCGCATTTTCAACCATCTGAAGGCGGTTTAAAGAAGATTGAATAATCCCCAAATAGAGAGAGCTGCAACAGTCAAGCCTAGTGGTGATAAAAGCATGGATAACTGTTTCAAAATTATTAAAAGAGAGAAAGGACTTCATTTTTACCAGGAATCGCAATTGGTAGAAACTTGACTTTTCGACTTAATTAACTTGTCTATCCAGCTTTAATACGCTGTCGAGTAAAACACACAGATTTTCCACATATGGCTAACTTATACCATACTTCTCAAAGACAGAACCAAGTGGAAGCATATAAAGAGAGAATAATATGGGAGTAGAACCTTGGGGGACACCACAGATCAGAGGGACAGAACCAAAGTGAAACTGCACAGTATTGACTGAAAAACTACTGTTTGTAAGATATGACTGAAACCATCTTAGGGCAGAACCACTTATGCCCACCACCTGTTCTACACTGTAAAAAAGAATTGTTGGTTTAACTTAAAAAAGTAAGTTACCTGGTTGCCTTAAAATTTTTAAGTTCATTGAAATGAAAAATTTGAGTTAATACAATGAAGGCAATTGATTTAATCAACAGAAACTCAAATTATTATAAACTCATATTATGTTATCTGAACCACATTAATTATCTAAGTTGATTTGACAAAATAAAAATGTTGTGATAACAAATCATGAAAATAATGTTTTACAGGAGAAAAAAAAATTGTGGTCTACAGTATCTAAAAGTACCAGTGCTACAGAATCCCCAAAGCTGATGGCTGAATCATTTAACACTTTTAAAAGAGCCGTCTCAGTAGAATGAAATTTCCTAAAGCTCAATTGAAACATCAAAGTTTTTGTATTCGACCAAAAAACTCCGGAGAACTACTTTCTCTAGAATTTTAGCTAAAAATTAAAGGTTAGAAATAGGTCTAAAATTAGATTAAGCCAGAAGTATCTAAATTAGGCCTTTTAAGTCTGGGTTGTACCGAGGCATGTTTTAAATAGTCAGGAACAACTCCTAACTCAAGGCATTTATTAATCAAATTTAAAAGTGTCGGACCAACTACATTGAACACTTGTTTAAGTAACAATGGGGAAATAACATCTATACTTAGCTGATTTACAATGTTGTATAAGAAAGAAAGAGAAATAGGTGTGAACTGGCTAAGAATACATTATATTTTAAATGGCCTGCAGGAAGAATGTTCTGCCTGATCTCAGATATCTTATTAATAAGATTGTTTTAGAAGGCGGGTCAAATGAACTCAATGACAGGTGGCAAGTGTAAGAATTGGATGTAATGGCTACTGAAACATTTAAGATGGAGTTTAATGGACTCTGATGAGTAATTATAGTTTAAAGCTATACATATGAGCATTTTTTAGAAGTCCTGGAACAACAACTGATATTTTTTTTTTAGTAACTGTGACAAGATTATATGATTAATCATGATTAAATATTTACTTGATTGACAGCCTTAAAAATAGCAAGTAATATGTCAATAAGGGAATATAAAAAAATATATAAATTACAATAAAAATATTAAATTAAATTACCCTAATTGTAATTTATGAAATGGAATTCAGCTGATATATATTCACAGATTAACTACATCATTGCAATTAAATATTTTAGTCTGTTGATAGCCTTAAAAACAAAAATAAATTTAGAAGAATTATGCATAAAAAATAAATGCATGAAAAATTCATTCTATATTTTAATCTGTTTATATTTCAATAAAACATAATAAAATAAAATAAAAAATAGCCTAACTAGAAGAATTATGCATAAAATAAAAATTATTGAAAAATAAAATATTTTAATCGATTGACATTCGGAAAAAAAAACTAGAATAATTATGTACAAAATAAAAATGCATGAAAATTTCAGTAAATATTTTACTCGGTTGACAGCCATAAAAACAAAACAAAAAATAAATAAAATAACAGCCTAACTAGAAGAATTATGCATAAAATAAAAATGAATGAAAAATTAAATATTTTAATAGGTTGACAGTCAAAAAAACAATAATGAATACAAAATAACAAATTTGCACAACTTGAAGAATTGCACATAAAATAAAAATGCATGATAAACTCATCCCACCATCCCTTCAACAGGTGCGGTCCTCGGCTAGCGATATATAGAGCAGAATCATTAGTGTGCACTTCTGTCTGACAGCTGGATACAGTGAACAACATCTGTCTCCTTCACTAAAACACTGCAGAAAGCCAGCTAGTCATACACACACACACACAGTTAGAAATTTAGATGTAAAGATTACATGTACACAGCATGTCCAATCACTGGATGTGCTCCTAACTGTTTGTGTGTGTGTGTGTTTCTCCCCAAAGCAAAAAAATCTCGTCCACATTCCGATCTATTGTAGAGTGACAGCGGGGCGGCAATGAGCGGAAACGTGTCAAACAGAGACAGAGGCCTCGATCAGGGGCTGCTTTTGGATTTTTTTTCTCCTTCTCTGCTGTAGTGTTATTGCTGTAATTACCCAGAAAAACACTCCTGATTATAATAAAACTGTTTGTTGGCTGCACTAAAGCTTACTAGGATGCAATAAGGAAATTCATTTAATGGGATTTTTTTTTGTGGAACCTAATGCATTAACTATGACAAAATTATATAATTAATCACAATTCAAAATTGTAATTGTTTAACACCTTTAAATATTCAAAATAATGAATAAATTAAGCTAACTAAATTCATGTGTGTATATCAAATATAAAATGGCAATTAAATATATTCATCAACAGACAGCCTTAAAAAATATTACTCAACAGACAGCCCTAAAAAAGAAAATAAATAAAATTATTGACAAAATAAATTAAAACAAAGGTGTATATTATTTATATAATCACTATTTTTAAAGTATTTTGATTGACTGATAACCCTAAAAATTGCACTAAATAAAATTAATTAAAAAACAAAAATAAGTGTGCATATTAAATATATAATGGCAATTAAATATATGAAACAAATGACAGCCAAATGAAAACACAGATGTGTGTATGTCATCTATAATAATTAAAAAAAAAAGCATTTTAAACAATTGATAGCATAAAAATAATGATAAATAAAAATAATGAAAAAATAGGTGTGCATATTAAACATAATGGCAATTAAATATATTACTCAATTGACAGCCCTAAAAATAATCCATACAAATTAATAATAAAATCAATAATACATTAATATATAAATTAAAACACAGATTCATGTATATTATCTATATAATAACAATTTTTAAAAAAGCATTTGAATCAATTGATAGCCCTAAAAATAATGATAAATAAAATTAATAAAAGATTTAAAAATGTGTGTATATCAAATATATATTGACAGCCCTAATAATAATAATAATAATAATAATTAATTAATTAACATAAAAATTAGAATAAATTAATAAATGAACTGCAGATGTTACAACCCAAAGTTCAATAAAATAGGTTTGGGTTTGTTAAAACCATGAAACGTTGATCATTATGCGATTCATTTAGTTTAATCAACCACCGTTCACATAGTCAAGAAATAGTTTGGCAGGGTCCAAGAATAAAATGGGTCCAAAAGGTGTCGGTTCCAATTTAAAACAAGCTGTAAAGATGTGAACCTTTGGCTTCATTTGATACATCACAGATGTTCAAGTACTTTATTAACAGAATGTTTTTCATTCCATTAATTCAAAGTACTGGAATCATAAATTCGTATTTGTTGACATCGCCATGGTATCTGATCTATAAACAGATCAAATTTGAAATATCTTCACTGGCCATGACTGAGAACCGTCTAGCTCTTCAAATACAGAGATACTTAGTCTGTCTGTTCAAACAAATGGACAATTAAGCTCAGATGTGAATCATTCCAAACGGGATTTCTGTTATGTGGCAATTCAGCGTATCTGATCCAGCGAATCTGATTACATCACAGCTCACACCATTCCTGGAAAAGCAGATGAACAAACAAAACCACACACAAATATTCACAAGAGGAGATCTTTAAATTAAAGGGATAGTTCACCCAAAAAATTTATGTTTATCTGCTTACCCCCGGGGCATCCAAGATGTAGGTGACTTTGTTTCTTCAGTAGAACACAAATTATGATTTTTAACCGTTGCAGTCTTTCAGTCGTATAATGCATGCCAATGGTAACAAAATCTATGAAAGTAAAAAAACATGCACAGACAAATCCAAATTAAACCCTGCGGCCCGTGATGACACATTGATGTCCTAAGACACGAAACAATCGGTTTGTGCGAGAAACCGAACAGTATTTATATCATTTTTTACCTCTAATACACCACTATGTCCAACTGCCTTGAGCGTGCGCACGGCATCTGGTGCGTGAGGTGTATATACGCTCTGGCGTGTCACATGTTTTTTTTACTCTCATAGATTTTGTTACCATTGGCATGCATTATACGACTGAAAGACTGCAACGGTTGGAGTTAAAAATCATCATTTGTGTTCTACTGAAGAAACAAAGTCACCTACATCTTGGATGCCCTGGGGGTAAGCAGATAAAAATAAAATTTTCATTTTTGGGTGAACTATCCCTTTAAGGGCAGCAGTTACCTTTAAAAACCCTTAAATACCCATGATACATTTCCTCCAAGTGAATTTAGACCTAACCAGACTGCCACCTAACCAAGACATTTAACACCAAGTTGTGCCATTCCAGTGGTTATTTTTACAAAATGGCCACCACTATCATTAAAGTGATCCCACATGTAGCTTAGCATTAGCATAACACATAATTCTCTTTAAAATGTTTTAGCCATAAAAAACAAGCTTCAGATTTAGTACCAAAAGACAAAAAGAACAAAACTATTCGTTATACACAATATATTTCAAACAAGCATCATTAAAAACAAACGAGAGCTGTCAAGTAGCCCAAAGACACAAAGTACAATCTAACGCTTGGATCCATCTATGTCTGTTCTGAAATTTATAGGACTGAGCTTAGGTTTAGCTGTCTTTAGTTGTGCCAAACTAGCTAAAATGACCAGCGCATGAGCTCACACTATGATCGTAACACTAAAGCACCCAATAAAATGAAATGAATGTGAAGACAGTCCAGAGTACAGTTACGTTTCCCCCGCTGTTTTGAAGTATGAACATGTGGAACAAATTTAAGGAACTATTTGACCTAGAGGACTTCTTTATTTGGTGGGAAAGTATATATGGACTAGAGAATAGACAATATTACACATTAAAGAAACAGATAGAGAAAAAAAAAATTGTATTATTAAACAAAATCCTGCAAACATGGAAATAAAATAGATTCTAAGTAGAATAAATAAATAATATTAAAATAGATCATTTGACATGAGTTTAAATACTTAAAAAAAAAAAAAAATTGACATTCTTTATGAAACAAACAAATAAAAATAAACAAATAAATAAATAAATAAATAAATAAAGTGAAACAAATTTAAGTACTTAAATGATCCGCAACAGGGGGTCACACACTACACGAGCTGACAACAACTGGGACTCCCAACGACCCAACGACTCTATCCAGTCCCCAAACCACGTTTTGTCACGAAAACACACACGAGAACTGGAACGGGAAATGACGCAAAACAATATGCGAAACAGGGGTTGTTTATTTGAAAATGGACGCTGTAAGCTGTTTGCATGATGATCTGTACCAAAATATACCAGAATGCTATTTGAGTGCTATTTGAGTAAAGTAAACACAAGTTAATATTAGAAATATCCGATCATCCTCTGTAATGCGGCCTTTATTTACATCTCATACCATCTGTAAACTCTTGCGTTTACTAGTGCATTTGTATTACATCCCAAAGAGCGGCCATTATCAGCCCCACAGTGGAAAATGAAACCATATCTGTACCGGTTGGGCCGGATATCAGCATGGAATGAAACGGTTAAAGGATTAGTTTACTTTCAAATGAAAATTAGCCCAAGCTTCACTCACCCTCAAGCCATCCTAGGTGTTTATGACTTTCTTCTTTCTGATGAACACAATCAGAGAAATATATATAAACATCCTGACACATCTGAGCTTTATAATGGCAGTGAACAGGACCAACGAGTATGAGCTGAAGAAAGTGCTTCCATCCACATCCATCCATCATAACCGAGTACTCCACAAGGTTCCGGGGGGTTAATAAAGGCCTTCTGAAGCGAAGCGATGCGTTTGTGTAAAAAAAAAAAAAAAAAAAAAAAAAAAAATCTATATTTAACAAATTATGAAGTAAAATATCTAGCTTCCGCCAGACCGCCTTCCGTATTCAAGTTACGAAGAAAGTGTAAACTGGCATCACGTCAGTTACACTTTTTCCGTAAGTTGAATAGGGAAGACGTAGGATGTAGTGTAAGCTTTCTGAACTACAAGAGTTTAACACTTTCTTCGTACATTGAATACGGAAGGTGGTCTGGCTAATTTTCATTTGAAAAGTGAACTAATCCTTTAAGCAAATGGTTTGGCTTGACGAGAAACTGAAATGTCTATCAAATACTTGTAATTGGTCATTTTAAGGTACAAATATGTGTGACACAAAATACAATGTACAAAATCCAGAGTGAAAATGATTGATATGCTCTCACACGCGCTGTTGTAATGCCATGATCATCGTACATCAGACCATGGGGCCAACACAGTTGTTCTAATGTGAAGTTTCTTTTAGCGATTACATATTCAAACAGGAAGGATTGTTAGCGGTCAAAATGTCCTCTTACTCATTCAACAACAGATGTCCTGACTGGAAACAAAAACATTAATTTTTCCTCTAAGCTGCTCATAGAGCCCCGCCCACATTTACTCAGCCAAACTTCATCAGCTCTCGCTTTTTTTCTGACGTGAAGCAACCTCACCTCATTCAGCAAAGGGTTCAAAAGTTCACTGCTGCCAGACTGTTTTTGCAGGCCCTCTTTCGTTTCTGTCTTGCCCTCCCCTGTTCTTTCGCTTTTTCAAAGGGATCACGGCATGAATGTAAGTGGATTAGCTCTGGTGTTGTTTGACCAAAACACTTTCATCTGCTGTCGTTCGTTCATGGCTCGTTCATGTTTACAAAAGGTGAGAGAGAGAGAGAGAGAGAGAGAGAGAGACAGATGAGGTGTCATGACTGCTATTAGAGATTGTAGATATGGAAAAAGAGTCTAACAGGTAGATACATATTTGGATGGATGGATAAGATAGATTATCAGGCAGACAGAAAAAGAGACAGTGACGTACACAGACAAATGGATGGATGATGGGATAGATGGATTGGATGGATGATGGGACAGACAGACAGACAGACAGTCTGTCGGTGGTCATAATGTTATGACTGATCGGTGTATGTTAAACACTGTGGTATCAAATGTTCACGTTTTAATTTGTTACACTGTTTACTTAAGTTTAAGCTATGCTATAATATTTTCTTCCATTATTTTGATCTTATATTTTTATATACATATATTCCAAGCTTTGACAATATTGTATTGTTTACATTCATGCCAATAATGCAAATGCAATTTTTAACTGAACTGATAAACAGAAAGACATACAGATGATAGATAGATAGATATACAGACAGACAGACACATTGATAGATAGACAAAAAATTGAATGTACTTAAAGTAAATACAAAATATCTTAATCTTTTTTTCCCCCAGTGCATTTACTCGCACAGATCATACACTCTGCCTGAACTTTGGTCACTGAGTTCAGTAAAGTCTATCAAATCCAATTTAAAAGGCAAATGAGCATCTCATCTTTTAACTCTATAACCTCTTAATACCAGCATGTCAATTAGGCTATTCTGAGTCCTAAGAGAGGTTAAACTCCACCATCTCTGAACAAAAGCCAGCTTTGTTTGCTGTTCTTTGTGCAGTTCACCCTTTTAGTAGCTTAAGGCCCCAACGGGTCAATGCAAGTGTGTTTTGGTGAACAGTAGAGCGTTTCCTGACACACAAACAGTAATCCAAGATAAAGACCCACCTAAAAAGGCACTGGATCAGACCATCACTCTGAAAGGAAATGGCCACACTTTCTTGAACTGAAGAGAGTCTGTCTAATTTGTCTCTCACTGTGGAGGAAAGTCTTGCTATTGTATGAATGGGGCGCCTAGCAACCGGCGACGGGGGAAATACAAAAGAACAAAGAGGAAAAAGTGTGCCAATTCAGTCAATTCATGAGAGGAAAAAAAAGGAGAGCTTTTGGTATGATTGCACAAGACCTTATAAATAACAGATTAAGACTACAGAAATTCCCCTCATGACAAACAAAGAAACAAACAAACAAAATCTTGCTCTAAGATCATCTGAATAGGCCGTCAAAACAATCGCTGAAGTCACTGAAGACTAATTAGCAGCGTAACTCCACCACATAATTTTTTTAAGCAGCTATATTAAAGAAAAAAACTATCTATTATTATTAAATTACTTTTTTAAATGTCTGTTTATGTAATGTGTACATATCAGATTTAAATTAGATTATAAATTATTTAATGTAGTTAATTAATAAATTATATAATTAATTAATATATATAATTTAAAAACATAAATAATAATAAACAACAATAATATAACATTAATATGTTAATTATTATATTATTTAAATTTTAATTTATCATTATTATTAATGAATTTTAATTATACATTTTAGATATACATTTTTAATTTGAATTCTTTTTAATTTTATATTTTATTATTATTATTATTTTATCAATTGACAGCCTTATTTAAATTAGTTGTATTTCTCCCCCATGTCCTTCCTAAAATGTATTTGGAATATCTGATTTTCCTTTTTTTTTTTTTTTGAAAAATCAGGTTGTCATGACATGGTCAACAAAATGTCACTGCAAGTGACGTTCGGATGTTACTGTTATATAATATTATGGATTTTCTTGTGTATTGGAGGTAGGGAAAAGTGTGACAATCTGCTTTAAAAGCAGTGACAACTACTCAAGAAGTGATCTTTGCAGAAGACGTTTCATGGAAAATGCGATCAGAGGTCAGTTTTGGCAGGGTTGCTAATGATTAGAGGAGAGATCTTGTAAAGCAGGATACTAATTGTGCTAATACACTGGCCAGACTGGAAAAATGTTTATGCTTAGCAGGGATTTCTGTCTTACTCCAAAACATCCTTTTTACTCAGGATGATTACTTTACTAAGAAAGAGTGGGCGAACTGTTAATCAGTCAGTGAGACTATTTACAATGTTTCATATTAATTAAGTTCAAGTTCAAAGTACTTTATCGTCATTCCAACCATACAACAAATAGTGTGTTTACTTTCTAGACTCAGAAAACAACTCATAAGAATGCAAAATACACTTCAATGATATAAAAGTTGTTTTATATTTTGAATATAATATATTTAATAATAATAATTATTATTATTATTCAAACAAAACAAAAAATGCCTGCCAGTGTTCAAACAAAACAAAACACAAAATGCCTGCCAGTGTTCAAACAGAACAAAACAAAACACAAAATGCCTGCCAGTGTTCAAACAGAACAAAACAAAACACAAAATGCCTGCCAGTGTTCAAACAAAACAGAACAAAACAAAACAAAACAAAACAAAGAAATGCCTGCCAGTGTTCAAACAAAACAAAAGAAATGTCTGCCAGTGTTCAAACAAAACAAAACAAAGAATTGCCTGCCAGTGTTCAAACAAAAAAAGCCTGCCAGTGTTCAAACAAAACAAAGAAATGCCTGCCAGTGTTCAAACAAAACAAAGAAATGCCTGCCAGTGTTCAAACAAAACAAAAGAAATGTCTGCCAGTGTTCAAACAAAACAAAACAAAGAAATGCCTGCCAGTGTTCAAACAAAAAAAGCCTGCCAGTGTTCAAACAAAACAAAACAAAACAAAATGCCTGCCAGTGTTCAAACAAAACAAAAGAAATGTCTGCCAGTGTTCAAACAAAACAAAACAAAGAAATGCCTGCCAGTGTTCAAACAAAACAAAACAAAATGCCTG
This sequence comes from Hypophthalmichthys nobilis, assembly GCA_037950665.1. Taxonomy (NCBI): domain Eukaryota; kingdom Metazoa; phylum Chordata; class Actinopteri; order Cypriniformes; family Xenocyprididae; genus Hypophthalmichthys; species Hypophthalmichthys nobilis. The sequence goes on from CM075476.1 coordinate 34,759,458, forward strand.
CCAGTGTTCAAACAAAACAAAAGAAATGTCTGCCAGTGTTCAAACAAAACAAAACAAAGAAATGCCTGCCAGTGTTCAAACAAAACAAAACAAAGAAATGCCTGCCAGTGTTCAAACAAAACAAAACAAAATGCCTGCCAGTGTTCAAACAAAACAAAACAAAGAAATGCATGCCAATGTCCTTTGCCAAGTTTAACTGTATGATTATGATCACATTACGGCCATGCAACCGCAACAATGAGCTACTGTGTAAACAAAAAAGCCACAAAATCAATAAAACATATATTGTGATAAGTTTTCCCTTGACATAGAGAATAAGAGTTTATGACTACAATATCTTGATCTTGGATGACCAGAGCTAACTAAACCAAAAACAAATTATACTGAAAAACTGTGTCCACAATAGACATAAATGTGGTAATCCCTTTAAAGGGATAGTTCACCCAAAAATGAAAATTTGATGTTTATCTGCTTACCCCCAGGGCATCCAAGATGTAGGTGACTTTGTTTCTTCAGTAGAACACAAATTATGATTTTTAACTCCAACTGTTGCAGTCTGTCAGTCTTATAATGCATGTCAATGGGAACACAATCTATGAAAGTAAAAAAAAAAACATGCACAGACAAATCCAAATTAAACCCTGCGGCTTGTGACAACACATTGATGTCCTAAGACACGAAATGATTGGTTTGTGCGAGAAACCGAACAGTATTTATATCATTTTTTACCTCTAATACACCACTATGTCCAACTGCCTTGAGCGTGCACGGCATCTGGTGCGTGAGGTGTGTACGTGTTCTGGCGTAGTTTACGCAAGCGCCGGAAGTGATCTCTCGCACGTATACGTCATTCATTGTTTACACAGTGCACAAACGTTGTAGGTACGACGGCTAATCAAAATGGTACTTACTTGCGCTTATCCGGATTGTTCAAACCGACTTAAAACTAAAAGATTACGTTCTCTTGAGCGAACTCTTTTGGGAGTGGTGACTTTCCACATATTCCCAACTTCTGAGCTTGCTCGCCTGAAGTTATGATTGATTGCTGTTCGGCTGGATATCAACACACCCATTAACGTACTAAAGTTGTTGAGGGTCTGCAGCGATCATTTTTCCCCTGATGATTTTACATACCCAGGAGAGTATCACGTACGACTTAAACCATCAGTTGTGCCTGTGGTTTTTCCACATCCAACTGTGGTTTGTGAACAAGATCTTTGTATGTGTCCTTTTTATTTGTAAAGCTGCCCTTACGAAAAGTAACAAAAAAAAAAGAAGTTTTGATGTAATAAAACCATGTTTTTTAGTGGTTTACTTCCATTTGTATAACAACTGTTGTACTACAGGCACCATGTTTAAACTACGCCAGAGCGCGTACACACCTCACACACCAGATGCCGTGCGCGCGCTCAAACCGATTGTTTCGTGTCTTAGGACATCAATGTGTCATCACGGGCCGCAGGGTTTAATTTGGATTTGTCTGTGCATGTTTTTCTTACTCTCATAGATTTTGTTACCATTGGCATGCATTATACGACTGACAGACTGCAACAATTGGAGTTAAAAATCATCATTTGTGTTCTACTGAAGAAACAAATTCACCTACATCTTGGATGCCCTAGGGGTAAGCAGATAAACATCAAATTTTCATTTTTGGGTGAACTATCCCTTTAATACACTTACAATCACAGCGTTATTATGTGTATTTTAAGATTAAAACAACACAGCTCTGTTATTGCGACACTGAACTAAACAAACCACTGGCTTCTGATTCTGTGAGAATGTCTAATGACACAATGAATTATTCTAATCGGTGCTCAACTAATGAATGCTGGCAAGACATCTACGAGGCAATAAAATGAGGGAATAAATTCACGTTTTTATTTGCGTGTTTAATAAATGTTATAACCATAAGCTTTCCATAAATCACTAAAGACCTGCCAAGATGGAGTTCACAATCCACTATCCATCATGCTGTAATTAATGCCTCGCTCACTCATCTCCTTTGCTTTCATATGAGTCAGACTTCCCATGATACAGCCCTTCTGAGACAGACCAGACAGAGGCACTTTTTGGGGGGTCTTTTTATGCTCTTCAACGTGACCAAAATCATACCAATTTCAGTGAACCCATTAGATTATGTGCATATGTTACTGTATGCTAGCCTTGCATGCTAAATTAATTTACAAATGAACCAAAACTGATATATGTAACATCCTCCTAGCTAAATCACACATGATGCATGTCACATTTCTTTTCCCAGAATTCCTCTGGAATTAAAAATAGGATTATTAAAAATACAGACAAAAATGCTAAGAACCTTGGATGAGGAGAGATAAAGAGAGAGATGGGGTAAAAAACAAAAAACATTTTTTAGTGGCTAAAGTTGATCAAAATGAAGAGCTCCTCTGGTGCCATCTGGTTCTCAATCCTAATTCGTAGGTATCCGGCAGGCATACAAAGATTAAGGATTGCCCTGCGTTAACCTGGCAATGCAAATAATCACAAAAAATGGGGAAAATATCTTCTAGGCGGAAGGCGGAAATCGGAAATCCCAGTGTGGCCTAAGAATTAAGCTTTCATGGGTAATTCTATGTTTAATCCTTTTTTAAAATGTGTAATCATTTAGAAATCGCCAGAATGAACGAGGGCCACAAAAGTCTCTTTCTTTCTTTCTCTTTCTTTCTTTCTTTCTAGAATGATAAATGTTGGCCACAAAAATTTTCACTATCAATGACATTTTGTGTCGGAAACTCCCCATCCCCAGCATAAAAGAAAAAAAAAAAAAAAATTCAAACCAAATTTGTCCTAAGCATAACTATTCCTAATGCATGAGACCAATTCAGTGCATGTGAAGACAGTAAAAGAGAGAATTAAAGATATATATAGTAGACTCCAGCATTTAGCTCCATTTCCCAATTCTTACAGGCATTTTACAGAAAGCTTGAATCTAATATTCACACGTCAGATAGCATTTGCTCTGTTTACTCATAACAAATAATGTTTTATTTACGCATAACAAATTATGTTTTGTTTCTCTGAAGGATAGAAGAGAGAAGGGGAATGTTACTGCTGGTTCCATGACCCGGAGTTGAAGAATATAAATAGAGACAGAAAGAGAGAGAAAAAACAACACTAAGAAGTGCACTAAGAAGATGAAGTCTAATTGGGGTCTTGTTTTAGTCGCCGTCTCTCCAATAACACATAAAGCTTCCTGAGGCATTATAAGTGCTGCAAACACTGACCTACATTCAGTCATAAAGTCCCTCCCTCCCAGAGGAGGCCTTCAGAAAGCGTTTATGCTGATCCAGAGTCAGTCGCTAAGCATTTATATCCGACTATTCCACAAAAAGGTTTCATTTCTCAGTGATATTGTACATGAACGACAGATAACAAGTATCATCAAATAGGCCAAAGTACTGTGAAGAAACTGTGTCACATCCATTTTGCTGTGTTCTTTGTAAAATTCATTGAATAGCTATACAAGAACGCTTTGGTCTATTAAAAAGCTTGTAATAATTTTTGCTAACATGGTCTAATGATGATCTGAGCCAATTTTGGTGAAAATCGGACAAACCATTTAGGATGAGTTCGAAAAATTAAAAATGGCGGTAACATTTTCATGACAGAAATAAAATAAAACAATTATTTCTTTGTAATTTTTCATCAAAATTTAACAACTTGCTCTGCTTCTAAAACAACTTTCTTTTTATGGTGACATCATCAAGTCCTCCCTTCCAACTTCCTGTCATATAGAGACCTTATTTCACAATCCAGTCAGTTCCATTTCTAACATTTGTTTCACATGGAAATCAACCTATGGATGTTTTTAACATAAAAAAGCTCTGAAGCAGTTTTCAATAATGTATTTTAACTAATATAGTGCCTGATTATTTTGAGACATCAAACTCCTGTTGGATAGCAATAATTATGCTTGAAAGTAAATTGAATGACGATTCATAATAATTATCCCTGCAATAACATCATCAACATCATCACTGATGTCACAACTGTAATTGTCAGTGACATCATTGAACAATTAGTCATTGTTATAAAGCAGCATCACAAGATGATTCATAAGCGCAGCTACATGCACATAATTCATCTAGATCACTAAATCAGTTGTTAACGTTCACCTGAACAGCCATTTTAAACTCCACTTCCTTAAATAAACACACCCCTCCATTTTATAAATTCTTTAAGCTCGTTATGTTTAATTATTCATGCCTCAGAGGAGGCCCGTTCCCGCAGCGCAGTGCAGCACGTCCACGCTTCATTCGAGAGTCACAGAGACAATGACATTTTTTTCCAATAACACAGCAGTTATAGATGCAAATTTGCTCTGAGTTTTTTATTTGTTGTCTGAATGGAAAGAAAGAGTTATCTGTGCGCTGCAGAACTCACACAATCCACCGCCGTAACAGTGTGGATGTATTATGACGTTCCCTTCATAATCTGGAAGGAAAGGACGAATGGACAAACCGGACAACATCAGCTTCGACCAAAAGCTTTGTGTGTGAATTCAGAAAACAAACGTTAAAGTGCTTCTCAAACCCCAAAACCAAACAAAAATTAACTGCTGAGGGAGACGGAGCATCACAGATGTGACACTAACAAGCAAAATAACAAAAATCAAATCAGTTTAGGTATGTATATATGAGAACAGAAATATTTATAGGAAAAAGACGAAACAAACAAACAAAACAAAAACAATATGTTTGTCTGTTCATCTATCTAAATATCTGCTTGTTTGTTTACCTGTTTGTGTATGTCTATTTGTTCACTCATCTGTCTATCTATTTATTAAATCATATATTAACTTGTTTGTTTATCTGTTTGTTTGTTCATCTGTCTGCCCACCTGTCTGTCTATCCATCTGTTCATTTATCTGTAATGTCTATTTGTTGGTTTACCTATTTATCTATATTATTTAATCTATCTATCTGTCTGTGTATCTGTTTTCCTGTCTGTCTGTTCATTTATCAATCTGTTCATCTATCTATCTATTTTATTTGTTTAGGTATCCAGTAAGTGTACAACTTGACAGTCTATAATGAATTAAGCCATTTTAAGTTGTTTTTATTTTAATTTGTCCTCAGCATCTCAAGATTATGATCTTTTCCACCGTGTCTAAACAACAGACTTGTGCCCGACCCTTCGTTACGGCAACACACAGTGCTACAACAATCCTGTTAAGTCTCAGCGACACACATCCACCCATATTTTGTCCAATAAACACACAAAGTCATCAAGCTCCACGTGAACTCACCAGAGAAGAAGTTTTTAGCACGCAGGTAACTGACACTCAGACGCAAGATGGAGAGTTTGTCTAGGCTGCTTGTGACCTCCTCAGGAAACGGAAGGAGACTTGCCAGCCGGTCCAGTTCGGAGTTTAACCGATCTCGATGGCGTTTGGACGGGTTAGACTTCACCCCTTCAGTTGGGGGCTGCTTCACCCTGAGTACGAGAGCACAAGAATTAACTCTTAAAATCACATTCAGCAGTGTTTTTCGTGAACCAAAAAAGGGTTGCAGGTCTGTTTAGACAGAATCATGGACAGCATTAAAATACTGAAGCCAGAGTGTCCCATGGATTTGCACAAGCTGTTTTTACTAAATTTACTCAATTGTCAACTTTCCTACTCTGCCTGTCATGTTTAATAATTTTGCATATTGTTGGGTCTGTGCTGTTGGGTTTCAGTATTTGATTTTAAGGAAATGTGTGTGTACCTTTGTATGAATAAACATATTTGGGTCACCACCCCAATGTAAAAGCCCCCACCCCCCCCAATTATGAAACATAATTTGTCTGTTACTGTAAATATCACGAATAGTATTAGGTTAAAGATATAAATACACAAAAAGGGAAAATATTGTTTGGCTAATTGAAATCTTGTAAATTGGCTAAGTGATTGGCTAATTGAAATCTTGTAAATAGTAAATAAAATATAATGAAAAATATTTTTTACATATTAAATGTAATTTGAAAATATAGGCTATTATTTAAAAGTATAAAATAAACTCTGGTTTATGTAACATAATACAAGATTATGATACCTATTTGGTTTGCACTTTAGCAATGAAGTGATTTTAAAATAATAAAAGGTGGCAGAATTATGTATTGGCTAATTAAGTTGTTTTATTACTATGATTATGTTCTAATAAAAATGTGACAATTATACACACTACAGTCCTCACTGCATTAACTAAATAAAATAATAATTTTAATAAAATATTATCCAAGATTATATATATATATATATATATATATATATATATACATACATACACATACACATTATATAAAATAAAATGTGTTCAGCGCTCATGTTTACAACAGAATTTTAATGCTTTAATTTAATTTCACGCAATTTAATGTATTTGAATTTTTTTGTACATTATAGTTTCTTTTAATCAAAAATGAAAAAAAGAAAAGGACAAAACACCTTATTTGACTAAATTTGAGCAAGAGTGCATGAAAACTGTAATATAATAACATTACGCATACATTAAAGCACATATAGCAGCACGGGTTGTAATACTCATAGGGGCGATGCTTTGATTCTCTTAAATAGGATAATAACAGTAAATATAAATATTTACTTATAGATGCGCCTAGAGAGGAGATTACACATGCTATGTGGGTCAGATGTACATTACTAGGCTATACTGTACTGAGTTTTTGAGTCAGAAATACCAACAAAAACTTCAATAACATCAATTATCAATGAAAAATGAATAACATCTCGCTTGATTATTTGTTTGTATGATCTAATTTTGGACTACAGGAGTTCAGTGTTCACTACGCATTGAGTAGGCGCATCACACACACACATTTATTTATATCACTTACGTTCTTTGCACTGGTTTTCTTCTTTTTCGTCCTGCATACATGTTTAAGGCGTCAGTATAATCCAACTCTTCGGGTCCAATGAATTCAACCCACAATTTCTAACAGATAAAATCCAGAAGATCCCCTCTTTCTACTTAAACAAAAAAACTTTAAATGAGAAAAAACTGATTTCTTGTACAGGTCACGGGTGTTACAATTCAGAAATCCAAAATATTATAATAAATAGGCTGTAATATTTTATAAATTGTGCAAAAGGCACCCAGAATCCCTACTGCTACAACATGACCAAACTGCATTTATTTTCAGTCTTATAAACTTAAAACGCCAAAATAGAGATGCAAAAAGTACAATTCCTCTTCAAATATATTTCAGCGTTCATAAGAGGAGTGACAGCAGGTCCTCGTTATCATATTCTTCATCCTCAGTGCTGCTGAGTTTGTATAAACAGCTCTCCAAAGTCATTTGCTTGGTTAAAATAATACATAATAATCTATATTTACACAGAACCGGCAAAATAAACCAAATCCAGAATCATAATTTGTTCCAGCTTCGTGTCTAATTCATTTTTGGCCGAGCTACTCCACTAAGTCCCCCAACTGCGCGCCCCCGACATCAGCTTGCAGGGGCACGCGCATTTGGTTGACCAGGCAACCGGCACAGATTTGCGCAGGAGCGCGCGCAGAGCATCAGAGGCCACGACATTAAAGGCAAAGGGGAAAAATCTCCTAGGATACATGACGTCAGACTTTACATCTCCTGTGATTGGTCAACGGAGTTCAAAATTACGATTTCTTGCTTATGAATTTCAATAAAGAAACGTGAAGCGTGATCATAAGCGTAATGGATAACAGACGTTGGTAGATAGGCGCAACGAATCATACTATGGGGAAGAATTTGTTAATGAACTTTAATGAGATTACAAGGTTACCAAGAAACGCTGGCGAGGCTGATTAATATTAATTAGAATCCTGGACACTTCTGGCCAGTCAGGGGAGAGCACCTCGCAGGATTTGTTACAGAAATTACATTATCTTGAAAATCCCTGATATTAAATACAATAATCATTTAGGTATAAATAAAACGTTTAAGTAGGCTAAAATAAATGTCTATGTATTTTTAAAATTTTTAGGCTACTAAAAAGGTTTTAATAATGATGATGATGATAGACCTACAAAACAAACAAACAAAAAAAACTGGCATGTCACAACATAAATAATTTGATAATTATAATAATTCGTCATTTATTGACTATAATGACGGTATTATATAATAGGCCTACTTGTTTATGAACCACAGCAAATCCAATCTAGTGCTTGCAAGCTACTGACTGTCACATTGCACACATCTGTTGTATAGCTATGCGTGCATTTAAATTGCAGTAATGAATAAAATATGATTCGAAAGTGATTGTATGTCTCCCCAGTTTTGTTCTAGGACACCCTATTACTGTGACATACCTCGTAGTTACAAACCCATATTATTTCTTTGTTGTTTTGCCAATTGAAGCAATTGGGTCACCGTGATTTTGCCAAATACGATATAAAACATTCCTGAAAACATTCCGGTCGGAAAATTTAGTGCTAACCCTACCCATAACTTATCCCTAAAATCAGAGGGAAATGATAGGTGAATAAGAATGGTGCAGAAACCCCTAACCCTTGTTGTAAGACTAAACTTGACATAAACTGTAAACTTGTCCCTCAAATCTGATTGGTTGATTGGAATGTTGTTCCATGATCAACAAGGATGTTGATCCAGGAAAATGTACTTGGTGAAATCACATTCACCATACAGGTCTACCGCTGAAATAGTGAGTATGACGTCTCTGCGGAACAAAAGTGGGCGTTTCTGTACTTGTGGGTGTTTTCAAACTGGTTGGTGTTTATATATCATGCAATGAAAATGATCCCCTTCACCCGACCCCACCCCTAAACTCTACCCACACTCTGACGTAGGCAAATAAGGTAACGCTCTCAAAAACGCCCCTCTGTTTATGGCCTCGCCCATCAATCATTATGTCCTGCAGAGACCTGTACTTGGAAATAGTAGGCCTATATACTGGCACACATTCAAAATATATACATTAGCGCCCCCATGTGGTAAACACACGTGAACTACATCCATCTGTCTACTCTGGTCTACAGCCAAAATGCTGCTGAAATAAATGTAGTCAAACTTAACTAATTCTGGGTTACTGAGAAAGAAAAAGATGCTTAAGATTGTTAAAGTATATACGACCCTTGGCTACCATCAGTTACTGACATTCTTCAATGTACAGTGCATTTACAGTATAATATAATACTTTGCATGTGCAGGTCACACTTGACAAGGTAGTTAATTTGTCAATTCACAAGGTAGTTGAAGAAAACCTGCATAAACACAACAGACCGGAATGCATTATGACCACCTTCCAAATATTGTATTGGTCCCCCTTTTGCTGCCAAAACAGACCTGACCCGTCGAAGCATGGACTCCACTAGACCCCTGAAGGTGTGCTGTGGTATCTGGCACCAAGATGTTAGCAGCAGGTTCTTTAAGTCCTGTAAGTTGCGAGGTGGGGCCTCCATGGATCAGACTTGTTTGTTCAGCACATCCCACAGATGCTCGATTAAATTGAGATCTGGGGAATTTGGAGGCCAAGTCAACACCTCAAACTTGTTGTTGTGCTCCTCAAACCATTCCTGAACCATTTTTGCTTTGTGGCAGGGCACATTATCCTGCTGAAAGAGGCCACAGACACCAGGGAATACCGCTTCCATGAAAGGGTTTACATGGTCTGCAACAATGCTTAGGTAGGTGGTACAGTATGTGTAACATCCACATGGATGGCAGGACTCAAAGTTTTCCAGCAGGACATTGCCCAAAGCATCACACTGCCTCCGCCAGCTTGCCTTCTTCCCATAGCACATCCTGGTGCCATGTGTTCCCCAGGTAAGTGACGCACACGCACCCGGCCATCCATGTGATGTAAAAGAAAATGTGATTCATCAGATCAGGCCATCTTCTTCCATTGCTCCGTGGTCCAGTTCTGATGCTCACGTGCCCACTTTTGGAGCTTTTGGCGGTGGACAGGGGTCAGCATGGGCACCCTGACTGGTCTCAGCTATGCAGCCCCATACGCAACAAACTGTGATGCACTGTGATGTGTCATGTATTCTGTCACCTTTCTATCAGAACCAGCATTAACTTCTTGAGCAATCTGAGCTACAGTAGCTTGTCTGTTGGATCGGACCACACGGGCCAGCCTTCGCTCCCCAAGTGCATCAGTGAGCCTTGGGCACCCATGACCCTGTCGCCGGTTCACCACTGTTCCTTCCTTGTACTACTTTTGATAGATACTGACCACTGCAGACCGGGAACACCCCACAAGAGCTGCAGTTTTGGAGATGCTCTGACCCAGTTGTCTAGCCATCACAATTTGGCCCTTGTCAGACTCGCTCAAATCCTTACGCTTGCCCATTTTTTCTGCTTCTAACAGATCAACTTTGAGGACAAAATGTTCACTTGCTGCCTAATATATCCCACCCACTAACAGGTGCAGTGATGAAGAGATAATCAGCGTTATTCACTTCACCTGTCAGTCGTCATAATGTTATGCCTGACCGGTGTATATAGACGTCAGATTGTTTGAAGAGGTTAGAAAGTACCCTCGTTTGTACAACTCTAGCATGAAAGAACACAAAGATATTTACATGGGTTGTAACTTGTGGTGAGAGATTGCTCAAAACTGTGCATGCGTTGAACGCCCGTGTACGCATACAAGTCAAGTGAAGTATACTTGCAAGGCTGTGTTCGACTGTGCGTGTAAAAAACGAAGTATACTCAGAGCTTGAGCCTCTCCCAACTCAAACGTCACAAACATAGCTCTTACGGGAAGAGCTTGAGAAGGCATGTCTCAACAGATAGAAGCAGACTATTTCTGAGGCCGCATTTAATTTGCATGGTTCAAGTGACCCAATTCCGATTTATGCCCCCCATGTGGCACAGATCGGATATGTGACTACAGTGGTTCAACCTTAAAGTTATGAAGTGACAAGGATACTTCTTGTGTGCAAAAAAAGAAAAAAAATTCAACCATTTTTACTCTTCCATCTCAGTCTCCTACGCTGTTCATGTAGTAAACACAGTGTAGCGCTTCCAGGTTCTACATCAGAACACCAACTCAGTATTGGCCGACACTGTTCATGTGAGCAGCACCACGCATATGCGTGTGATGCTGATGCAAGAGCTGGAATAACGTTGGAGTCTATCAGAGGCCAGAAAGCTCACGGATTTCATCAAAAATATGTTAATTTGTGTTCCGAAGATGAACAACATAAGGGTGAGTAATTTGACAGGGTGACAGAATTTTCATTTTTGGATAAACTAACCCTTTAATCTTTATCTTGCATTCTTTACCTTTAAATCATGGGCATTTATAGTGCCACGCAGGGATTTTTTTCTTCGTCAAAATTAAGCCAGTTGAAAAACATGGGGTGATGCGGATTATTCAGGCCCACCCATCTTCCACTTTCTGCATCCGCCACTGAAACAGACATGTAATGAAATGACCAGCTAAAGCCATTGAGTCATCAACCTCCTTTTAATATTATAAAGATATCAATAATGAGAGGCACAACAAAAAATGAATCAATTGATAATACAAATACAAAACAAACAAAAGCTATATTATATATATATATATATATATATATATATATATATATAATATAGAAGTGTGTGTATAACTTTTATTTGTGGGACATCCATTTGCGTATAGATTTTACAGTTGTGCGGAACAATGTACAAAATAATATGGTAGCCTACATGTAAAAGCATTTACAATGCTGGGTGCACAAGCACAAGAAAAGAAACAAACATACAATGATACAACAAATAAACAAAGATACTGCATTTAAAGAGAGGCCTCACAAGCACGTCGTTATGCAAGAAACAGGCATCTGAAGTGTTAAGTGCTATTGTTTCTTCCTAAAGGATTTGTAGTTTAGTGGTGAAGGGGAGGACGTCCTAACAAGGGCATGTATGAATGATTTTTTGGCACTGGGGGAGTTCAATGCAGAGGTCGATTATTGGTGTTTTGTCCACTAAAGCGGTTTTATTTAATGGCACTTTGCAGGCACAGCAAATAAAAGGGTAATTTTCTGGACCTCTAAACCTTATCTAGTCACAAATTAATATAAACACTAATATTTAGGCACCTTAATGCGGCCATAAATATGAAACTGTCTAATACAGTTTCCTAAGCAGTTGGACAGGATTCAAGAGACAAGTTATCTGTCTATCATCACTGAAAGCCAAATGTCAGTTTAAAAAATATCTGATTTTTAACACAGTGGTTGTCAACTGGTGGGTCGCAGGTCTGTTTCGAGTGGGAAAATATGACCTAAACACCACAATGTGTTTTAAACAGTGAACAACCGCAGAAATTGATATGGTTATAAATTTAATATTAGATTAACATCATTATAAAACCCTATTAAGGGCATTTAAGTAAGCGAAGCAAAAATTAGTTGTTTTCAATTTTACACAATTGTGAAAAAATGTAATCGTAAAGTAGCCTTTTGGACATACATTACATACTTCCAATGAATAAAATGACATCTCTGCTGCAATGCTATCAAACATTTGATTGAAATGACATTTATATAATAAACGCCACTGTCTTGAAGCAAAACCATTTGAGAACCACTGATTTAATATACATCACTGTGGACGGAGCTTTATTGCGTCGTGCTTGGTTAGGACATGGCGTGAAAGGTATTTTAAAGCAGGAAAATCAGAGCCAAACTCTTTTATTTGTGCGTAATCAATCTGTCAACTTTATAAACTGATAAAATTATCAATCATCCAACTGATCATTCATCAATTAAGCAAACATTTAGCGATTCACTAACCTCCTCTTAACCAGCAGACATCTGGCAATAAAATACAAAACGCTCTTACATCACATCAAAGCCAACTCCTTTAGCTTTCAGTACAAACAAAACAAAAAGGCAGAAAAAGTCACTAATCTCAGAAAACAAAAGCTGTTTTAAGGCACTTAAGAAGACAAATGGGCAGAATGTGTGTCCTGTAACTTTTGAACTGTGAGGCTATGTACAACACTCAGCAAACTAGCATAATCGATTCTGTCCATGCTAAAAACAACCAGTTGTTAAAAACTTTGCTTCTCAGATTCAATTATAGCTGCCATTTCAATTCCTCTCTCCTCTGCAAACCACGATCATTTCATCTAAAGAGAGCGAAAATGGGAGGGAATAAGTGAAATATCCTTTGGGGAGAAAGAAATTAAGGCAAGTGTTCCCATTTCAGATGATGAAAGGAAAAGGCTTCGGGTGCATGAGTTTGTGGTTGTACATACAGTATGTGCTGTTACCATCACACCAAACTTTCTGTTCTTACTGCAGGGAGAAAAACAACTCTCAGAAGCAACAGCAGTCTAAAACACAAGTTTCTACAAGAAAATTAAGGTAAAAAGCCTTTTCAAAAAGTAGGTAGCTATCTTTTTTTTTATATACAATAAAACCAATCAGTCATATTTCTGCAGCTACGAGAAATCTCATACAAATATGTTTTGGTATATATACACATTCAAAATGCTGATACAGTTGAATCAAATGGCTTTAAATTATATATATAAAAAAAAAAAAAAAAAAAAAAAAAAGGCACAAAGGGGCCTACAAACTTTGGGCCTCATTCATGAAACACTAGCGGAACACATTTCTGTGTAAATTGCATTCAATTCTATGCGTAAAATTGTTTTATGAACGATTCACAGGAATCGTTTTTGCATGTTCTTGAGAACATTCCCTACATTATGCTTGGTCTGAACTTTTTGGCTGCTGCTGTATTTCCTGATTGACCAAGAACGATACTATTGACGAGTAAAGAAGTCATTAAAATTTTACTGTGGCCATAAAAATCAATCAAATCTTCTTTGGACTAACATTTATTTTATTTTGGGATCTTTCTCGATGACTAGTCTGTGATGTCTTCTCAAAACTCTCTTTTTCTGTCACTACATTTTACATTTCCTCCGGAGGCAGGATACGCTGGCTGTTGTGATTCTCATGGCACGCAACACGGTATAAGAATTCCTATAATTCTTCCATATAAGCGAATAGAAAGCAAATAGAAAGCAAGAGTGTAATCAGCAAATTAAAAGTGGACAAAAATGGCTCAATGGCATTTCCATAATTTCGATTATATGCATACAAAAGTACAAAAGACAATTATTACACAAAAAAATGAACAAATAAATGATAATCAATAACATTTGGATATTGTTGTAATACACATGAAACATATGGTTAAGGCAACCATAAAAGTGTGGCAAGAGCAGATGGTACTAAAGACTTTACTGTTTCATTTTTACTCCTTGAATGGAAAAAAAGTGTTGTGTAGCAGAAAAAGGGGTGTATTTCCTGGGACTATGGATTTTTTTTTTTTTTTTTAACCCAAATTTGCCTTCAGCAACTTTACAACTCATAGTTGTTTTCCATAAAGAAGATCAAGCTTCAGGGAAGTTCTGGGACAATTTTGCAGTGAACAAATCAGTGATCTGTTCTGACAGTCCAATGATGCCACTGAGGTCATTAGTAGAGTATTAATTTCTCTAGACAAAATGATGTCTTAAAAGTGGGGTACAGGTGGTCAGTTCCACCTTCTTAAGTGCATAGGTGGCAAAATAAAAGGGCCTGGCTGAGGCCATTGCACTCTCTAATGAGAAAGACTTTCCCTTTTTGCCCACTAAACAGCATCTTGTGCGCACCTTGAATTTATTTCTCAGAATCTCGTCCCCGTAATTCCTCTGTTCCTTCTGCATACTTCATAAATGAACTCTAGGCTTCCTTGCGCACACACATACACAAACAAACACTTGCTCACACACCTCTCCTTGCCATTACACTCTCTATCTCACTCTTTTTTTTCTTGCAGGAATGGCGAAACAAAACAAGATCCATCAGGGACAAAAGGATGTGCTTTAAAAAATAAATATGCACTTTCTGTCACTGCTTATTTCTCATCAGAGAGGTGTGTAAGTGAATAAGTAGATAAGTGTGAAAAAATGTGTGGTAAAAATCGCTTTTAAAGTATAGTAATGTCTCGTAGGTTTTCAGCCAAGAGTGTCATCAGAAGCGGATGCATCTCTCTTGAGGGACAAACAAGTTGCTGTATTTCTGCGTGCATTTTTTCCTAGAAACATGTACTGCACTGTTGATGTGTCATTCACTGCATTGGGTGGGATCTACCACTAATAGTCACAGCAGTTGCTTTGGTTGTTCTCTGAAAAGTAGATGGTTCCGTTGGTCAGTGAGGGGAAGAGGAACATTCCTTTCTCCTCAAGTGGACGGTCTGGGATCTGTGAAGGGACAAAATTGAAACCATTAAAGGAATGTTTTGTCCATTCCGTGGTAATCATGTCATGATATTCATTAAGTTGTGCATGGAAAAGAGTTTAAAGCAGAACTCTCTCCATTTTACACTTTTGCGCCCAGCCTGTGATTTCTGAAAAGTCTTTTTTACTTTTTATGAAAACATAATTCATATTTAAAAGAACTTTAACTCACTTTAAATAAGACAATGGTTTTGTCTTGTCCAAGACAAAATCTTAACAGTAGGGGTGTAACGGTACATGTATTCATCCCGAACGGTCACAGTTCAGTGTATGCAGTCAGACAACGAATACAGTCACAGGCAATTCACACTACAATTCAGAAGGGGGTGCGTGGTAATAGAACGGTGTTTGTTTAAAGAGAGATGCAATTTTGTTCAATAAACCACTGTTTAGTATAAAATAAGAAGAAAAAAAAAAGAAGAAAGAAATCGTTTTCTCCCCCCAGCTGTACCGCAACCCGTACCGAACCGTGACATCAATACTGAGGTACATACCAAAATGTCATGTTTGTGTACCGTTACACCCCTACTTGAGAGTATAAATTTTTTCTTTATATCTAAGCAAAATGGACAATATAACGGACATATACTGGAATGAATCAAAATCGAGAGCTTGTATATCAGAACTGAATTACATCAAGAAATATGTATGTATAGACACCCAGCCCTACTCTGAACTGCCCTCAATAGTTTCCTTTTCCACAAGTTGAAACAAAATGACTGAGCACATTGTGAATACATTCATCTTGAGTATCTGTCCAACTCTAAAGATCTAGACTTCCTCAAAATTATTTCTTTACACATGGTGACAAAAGTAAAACCCCAAACGTGTTGTTACCCACAAAGACTTGTGACTGGTGGAAGAGATGAGATTACCCAACCTGTTAAAAAAAAGCCCTGGATGTGTGATGACACATTAAGCCTGGGGTGAAAACAGGGCAAACTTTAAGACTCATTCTAAAAATAGGGAGTGAGCACACACCTGTTTCTTTGATCGTTGATCTAGCACACGCTAGTTTATAATTATAATTATACAATGGATTCTATTAGTACAGTTTACCTGTGTCTGGCCATTGCAGGAGAGATACTGCTGAGCAAGTATGTTATCTGGAGTTAATCCAAGTTGGACTTGACAGGCCATGGGGCTGATGTTGGTGTCCTCCTGTGGGATGACCGACATGTCGACGATTGACTCACTAAGACCTCTCTGGTAGTAACAGGATGCTTGTGTAGGACCTTTAGCCCTCTGGCAGGATGACATTGAAGATACTGGATCTGCAGATCCATACTGCATCCCATTCACAGAGGGTTGAGGTGTGCTTGTGAACATGCAGCTGTTGGTGGTCTCCTGGGGATAGATGCTATTTGCAGTTGTCTGGGGAAGGAGGCCAGACCCGAATCCTTGTGCGTTTGTGTGCGACAATAGTTGTCCAAGCGGGGCTATTTGGAAGTCTTTCCCTTGGCCAATGAAGCCTGTTATATTCTGAGGCCCGCTGGAAAACGATTTAGGGACCTGCTGAGGGGTAGGCTGGGATGGCTGCCAGGCAGGCAGTCCTGGATTGGCAGGGTTTTGAGTGTGAAGAGAAAACTGTCCTTGTAAGTGGGTAGTTGGGCCAGAGAGTAGTCCTGCATCTTGTGGACCTGAAACGTTACGGTCGCAAGAGTTCAGCAGGTTATCCACCATATTGTTGCTGTCGGATATCCACTGAGGGTTCTGACTGATTGTCGGTTGTTGGGGAAGCGAATTCTGATTGTGGAAGCCCATCGGCACGGCGGAAGTGCCCTGCAATAGAGGGCTTTGAAGAGGGAGAGTCATTGCATTAGGATGGGGCTGGTTTCCAGTCTGTAGGTTTCTCTGGCCACATGGCACCATTCCATTCTCTTGCACAGCACTTTGCAGACCAAGCCTGACTTGGTTCGACTGCTGACTACACTGCATGGCATGAGGAGAATTAAACATGATGTTATTTTTGCTGGGCATATTTTGGGCTGTCTGATCAAGTCCGAATGATTGTACGAAAGTGTCGCCAGGTAAAATCTGTGGCCCCATATGGGTGAGCTTCTCCAGCCCTCTTCCAGGGCTACTGGCATCCACTCTGATGAACCCACCCTGACCTGGGGATCCACCAAGAATCCCTGCCTGGCAGTTGAATGGCTGGTTAGCAGCTAAGTTATTCTGTAACTCCATCTCTGGAAGACACTCTGGCACTTCAACAAATGGACCCTGATCCTTTAGTTGTTCAGGCAATTGAATGCTGGTTTCCTTGAAAAGTGCATCCTCGACATAGGAGAGGATGTCGTTGGTGATGATTTTATTAAGATCCATATCGTTGTTGTAGTGCATCCTGAGCAGAGTGTTCTCCCAATCCTTCAGCTCTAATTTATCCACATCAAAATCCTGAAGGCTGTCACAAAGAGAGCTGTCCCCGATAATCTGCTGCAAGGTTTCCATCATGTCCTTTACCACACCTTCCTCCTTTATCTCAGCTACTGTGTTTGGTGCTGACGGCTGCCAGGTGTTCCCAGGGACATTGAGCAGGGCGTGGCTATCCATGAAAGCCTTGTCAAGCGTAAACTGGGAATTGGGGTCATTGTTCTGGTTGTAGACTGAATGATCCTGCTTCAGCATGGAGCCGAGAAGAGAATCTGGGTCCAGCGATGTTGGTCTGTGCATCTTCTGGCCTTTGCTATGATTTTGAATGTCAGTGATGATGTCAATGGAGGGGCTAGTCTCATACAAGACACCCTCACCAGTGGCACAGTTAAAGGGTAGCTGCAACTTCCTTTGACGGAGGTGTTCCTCACCCTCCTCATTACTACAAAATACAGACATTATATTAATTAGAAAAACAAGGAGATTAGCTCAACAACAACATTAAAAAGCAGGTTTTACTTACGTTAGTGCTCTCTGTCGAGCAATAATGAAGTCTGGTCTTCCTCCTTTATAAACAAGCCTAGCATTGGCCTGCACCCATATCCATGTACCCCCTTTCGAGAGAAGTCTGAAGACTGTTAAACCACTTTCTCCTGTCTTTATCACTATGAGAGAAAGTAAGAGAAAATACATATTTTAAAAAGGACTTCTATAGAAATCAAACTGATAGTCTTATGGAGTTCATAAAATCAACTTGTCCAAAAGCCAAGTTGAACATCTAAGGATGGACTTGGCTTTGATTTAATAGTAAATACTTGGTCAAGGTCTGACATAACTCACTTCTGATGTGGTTATCAGCACAGTACATCATGTCAGCAGCGTGAATGAACTGATAACCGGAGCCTCTCATACACAGCTCAATCTCAGTGTAGCCAAGTACCACCTTCCCTCTGCAAAATGAGAAATAGATATGAAAAAATGTTAGCACTATGTTTGTACCACTTCCCAAAAAATTGCTGGCCCAATCTGATGTTGTCAAAGCTACCTTGTGTCGATACCCATGGGTGTGAAGTCCAGCTTGTGTTTGGTTTGGAAAAGAAGAGTCTTGCTCCTGATTTCCAAGATTGAGGGTGGCTGGAGGGGTGTGGCTATGATAAAAAGAGCCAGCTGAGGGTGGGCCAAGGTTCCATCTTCTGACAACTTGTTTTGGCCATGGAGATATTTCAGCCTCCCTTGGAAGTTCAGGGCCTTAGGGGCAAAGGGAAGGATATGAAAGTCATTTTAGCCCCATGAGGGTCCGACACTGAGAGTAAACAATCCACAGTAGATTTATTTACACATCTGTTGTTGTTACTGCATCATTGTATACACAGAAAATCAAACATCATTGAGTATAGCACAAAGTGTTCATCCCAAAATAAATTCTAAAATATTGATTGTGGATTGGATCAGCATAAAGGTGTAATAGACATTTAGGTTTTTTTACCAGGAAGCCTGATGAGTTGTCAAGGAGGCACCGGAATCGGCAGCAGAAACTTCGTTCCAGGAAAGATGAGTTTTCTGGAGGGATGTGTTGAGGGTTGTAGTTTATCATGTCTCTGGTGATTTCACTGCTGCTCTGCATTGCTGAAGACCAATTGGTTATGCCAAACAAAAGAGAAAAAAAAAGTGATGTAATCGGTTGTGAATCACTACCAGTGTTCAACATCCTGGGTTTATACAAGGCTCCATTTTATAAATCTGAACTGATCCATCGACAGCTTGTTCTCCTCAAACATACTTCCTTGATTCAGTAATGATAACAGAAATCTGCTCATTCACAAAACATTCAGGGCCAGGCACCGCAGTGAAAGCTGATGACATCTTAGCAGGAACTCACTGACCCTATCTGGACTTCATTGTTAGGGTGAATTGCTACTAACCATCGGATCCTTCGCTGCCATCGCATGAGGTGGGATTGAGAGCGAAGTGTAGTTGTCTGCGGAACATTGCCCGATCGTCTGTATGGATAAGCTCAAATACACTCTGGTGGACCACATCCGACTGTGAAGACAGTGAGAGGGGACATTAATAAAAACATACGTGATCACAGGACATGTTCTGCACCCAGCATCTCCTAATAATCCTTCTCATTATGAGTGTTTTACCTGACCATACAATATGGTAACATTTTTTCCACTGCCACATACAAGTTCTCATGTAGTTATTTTCTTTCCATGATGTAATTGCAAGGTTTATGCTAACCAATTGCAAAAAATAGATACTTTAGTCTATTGTGTCTTGAAAGCATTATCACATTTATTACTAGAGTTTAAGAAGAGATCTCAATGTCCATTTTAGGCTGTATTTAATGTATATCAAAAAGTAGATGCTTCCCTCTAGAGGCTTGGCATAGTAACTGCAGCTTGTCTTGCATTTTTCCTTTCGGCCTATGTATTTTCTTCTCTATGTTTAATCCCTCTCTCCTCAGCACGCCAATGAAAACAGGCAAGCTTATTCTAAGTGCTTGCGCTGTGTGTGCGTGCTAATTGCTGCAGGCTGGATGGTGGGGATGAAAACCAGACAAGGTCCAGAAAACATTCATGACAACTTGTACAAAACAAACGCACATTTAAAGGTTAATGAGGACACGCAGGGTATGGAGTAGAAAGAAAAGATATATATGAATTGCTCAAAAATATGTATACATGTTTTTGATATATTTAAGCATATATCTTTTTAAAAATTACATATATACAGAAAGTATACATATTTTTTTCAACAGAGCACACTGTACACAACAATTCATTCACAAGGCCACGCAAATTTGGATAATGAATGATGTTGAGCCTTTCTAAAACATCTTAAGATAATAAAATTAAATACTAATATTATTTATAAAATTATATAAATTTGATGATATATATATATATATATATATATATACACATATATATATATATATATATATATATATATATATATATATATTATATAAGTATGTATGCACTCCATATCCACACTACCCATCTAAAGACCACATTATTGCAATATTAACTTAATTTTATGCAACCAACAAAATGGTAGTATATCATATACATAAAAAATGTTGCCCAGCCCTATTAAAAACTGAATTTTGAGGAGTAAAACCACAGAACACGTAATTAGGACTATGAAAAATCTCTTAAATAAAAATTTCTGAAACCAGCATAAATTAAATAATGTAATTGAAAGTATGCGAATAGTTATAAGCAACCTAAGTCACAACAGGTGTTCAGACCGCTGTGGCAGTGGGTATGCATTTATGCGTTTGTGTGTGCAGGTGGTGCAGGCTTGCCTGACTGTGTAACCGTAGCGACCTGGACTTGCATTACATGCTAGAGAGGGAAAGTCACACTCTAGGGAAATTGATTTAGTGAGGAAAAACAGGTACGCAATAACAAGCACATACTATAAGCCTATGTACAGATGCACATCAACAAACACAATGACACCACAGGTCTTATTCACATGTCATACAGGTGTGTATATATAAATATATATATGTATTGTAATATTTGTCTGTGCTTAGAGCGAGAATGTGTATTTGAGTAGACATTGTGTAATGTATAGCCTACTTGCTATCATTGTTGGCTATAGTAAAGAAAAAGCTATTGTTAATATGATCTATACATACAATACACAACAGGAACACATACATAAGATCTTTTACAGAACTGGCTGCGGTTCACACACAGACAAACAGGTTTTGCAAGTTCTTTAATGAAGTATCCAAACATTCAATTTGACTCTCTTTGATGTTCTTTTTCTAAACTTCTCCTCTTTTATAAACAAAACCACACTATGTCCGATATGCACATCACAGGGTGAAAGAAAAAACACTTAATCGCTAAGCATTTGCAAATATTAGCTTACAAAAATTTGAATAAGCCTTCCAAACAGGACAAGGAAGAAAACCTATGATCTGAGCAACATTATCTGGTTTGTTGACTATTTAAAAAAATAAAATAAAATAAAAATCCTCACTGATGCCACAGTTGTTTAACACTAAATGAATCTTTCCGAACAAATAATCAAACCCAGTCACCTCAGCACTTTTCTCAACATACTTTCACACATCGGTTAGGGAATTATCCTGACGATAAGAGAAATTCATGACCGTAGGAAATAGCATGGCAGGGTAAACTCTCTAAAAAAGCCATTAGTCTTCCTTCAGGGTGAGGATATACTCAACAAATAAGTGAAGAATGATACAAATATTTCCAGAATCATGACTCAACCATAGATTTGGCAATTACACCTGATTTATTAATTGCCAATCGATGACTGTAACTCAATTTTGGTGTGTAGATGTTTTGAGGCCAGGGCACTTATCAAACGTGAAGTTTGAGGCAAATTGGACATTGTATGCTTGAGTTACAACAACTTCCTGTTTCTTGACGATAATAGCATGCTTTGTTGCTAGCATGTTTTAGAATGTTTCTAATATGTTTAGCACTCAATTGCATATTTTAGTATGTTGCTAGTGTAACAGACGTAGGCTAGTAAGAGCTGTGCGTGTAAACCTCACTCCCCTGAACTCAAGAGGTGCTCTAGCGACTGACGCTAGAGACTGTGGTCATTAGCCTCTTTATTAGAGCGCCCACCTCCCATGCGGACGGGCCAGGGTTTGCGTCCCGCTTGGAGTGGGCCAGTGTGAACTAAAGGGGCTACACTGGTAGTGCATCACAGTGTTAAACACGTCACTTCCTGTTGCCAGTGGGTGGCGCCATTACTATAACTGAATATTGATGTGTTCAGGGCAGGATTATTATCAAACATATGAAGTTTGGGGCAGATTGGGCATTGTATGCCTGAGTTACAACAACTTCCTGTTTCGTGGCGTTAATCTCATACTTTAGCACTTAGCCAAGTGTTGTATGTTTTAACGTGTTTCTAGCATGTTTGGTACTTCGTGGCATATTGAAATATGTTTCAGGGATTGAATTACAGTGTAAAGCATGCCATTTCCTGTTGCCAACAGGTGGCACTATGACTAACTGAATATTGACATGTAGATGTGCTCAGGCCAGGATTCTTATCACACATGTGAAGTCTGGGGCAGATCGGACATTGTATGCCTGAGTTAGGGGTGTAATGGTACACAAAACTCACGGTTCGGTACGTACCTCGGTTTTGAAGTCACGGTTTGGTACGGATTCGGTACAGCAGGTGGGGAGAAAACTAAACATTAAATTGTTTTTTTTATTTTTTTTATTAAACAGTAGTTTACTGAACAAATTGTGTCTGTCTTTAAATATATTAAATTAAATTTATAACTAAAAGTTTCTTAAGGATAAAAAAAATGCTCTCTGCTAATGCTATAAACTTTGTAGGGAGCCCTTACTTGAACATTAATATTAAAGGTTAACAACTGAGCCCAAACTATTAGCCTAAATTCCATCGGTATTTATTTTTAGATATAATAATCAACACTCAAATAACAAATTGTATGAAAACCTGTAAGCTGCATTAAGGCAGTTTTTGCATTAACTTCAAAATCTAATTATAAAATTATGTTTTACTCCAATTCGTTGTTGAAATTTAATAATTTATACACAGTGGCTGTCATTTCCACGAGAGATTTATTTAAACATACATTAAATAATCAAGACATCACTAACAGGTTAAGTAAACTATAATGAATATATAGGCTAAAACAGAGCATTTATTAAGCGAAAGAGTTCATTTCTCTTGCAAACTAACAAGCTGTGGAGGACACTGAGTGGCTTTTCTGAGGTAAATGCTATGTGACATATTGTTTACAAGCTGTTTTATTGATGTCTTTCCGCCATTGAAACACTTGATTGAGCGATTACATGAGGTATGACCGTTTCAGTAAGTTGTACTGTATCTTTCAACATACCTTTGAATGTTCATTCATGTTTATTCTGTAACTAGTATTAAAGGGGAAGAGATGATCGCGTTCACTCACGCTCCGCGCTGCCGGTTGATGCGCCTACAGCGATCTGTCACGCCAAATCAAAGCACGTCAAAACGGCATTTCTGTTTGAATTTCGTGATTTCGTGGACAGAATTTGAAGGATGACACTTTGTTTCTTATCGGAAGTTACAAAACGCAGAGCTTATTGCGATTATTGGTGGTTAATGGTGGTTAGGCTACAACGCTGTATTCGTCGTGTACTGCTTTCGTCTTATCCACCTGTCTTTGTCCGTTGTCGTAATTCACTGGGAAACCCAAGTGTTCCCAAACAGGACACTTTAATGTTGCAATGTAATGCATTCGGTACACATGTGCACCGCACCGAAAGCCCTGTACCGAAACGGTTTGGTATGAATACGTGTACCGTTACACCCCTAGCCTGAGTTACAACAGCTTTCTCTTTCATGGCGAAACATCAAATTTTGTCAGGCTGCCACGGACACACCCTTCAACGAAAACTTAAGATCTTCGCAATTTAACATCGCTAAGGCCTTAAGATTAGACTGACCAAATATGATGTTGTTTCTGGTTAAATCTCAATGAGGAGTTAATCACAGTGTAAAACATGACATTTCCTGTTGCCCGCAGGTGGCGCAATGATTGTCACTGAATACTGGCATGCAGAAGTCTTCAGGCCAGGACTCTGATAAAACGTGAAGTTTGGGGCAGTTTGGACACTTTATGCCCAAGTTACAACAACTTCCTGTTTCATGGGGAAACATCGAATTTTGTCAGGCCGCCACAGACACTCCCTTTAACATAAACTCTAGATTGCAATTTAATGTTGCAAAGGCCTTTAGATTAGACTGACCAAATATGATGTTGCTCTGATTAAAGAAGAATTGATCAAACAGTTACAATAGGGTCCTCACACCATCTGTGCTCGGGCCCTAATAAAGGTGGGAAGAGGCCTAGCTTTTGTTTAAGCCACTTACCAGCAATATTTGTGTTGATTACAAAAATTTCAATGTATGACAAGATGACTAATGTTAAATAAAAGCAGTACTTCCTAAAGAAAGGTTTTAAAGCAAACTCACCTGATGGAAGCCCAGGTAGTCCTGTATAGTTGGAGACGCATAAAACACGTAACCTTCGGCGGTGACAACCAGCACAAAGCCATTGAGGGCCTGAAAACAAAATTAGACAGATTTGTGTTTGAAGTGTTAAAACATGATAACAACAGATTGCACGCCAAGTCAAAGCTGTATGGATCGGAATATTTCATAAAACAAACCAAAAATTAAAATGTCTGTTTTTGTTTATGCTAAACACACAGCGGCTAGGATTGTGAGTGTGTAAGACTGTAGGTGGGTGGGGGTAATGGGGCCATTTTTCTTCTTTTACATCTTTTTTTTCATGTAAACATCCCATGTAATTAGCCAGGCTTTTGTTAAGGTGTTGAACATGACAACAGACAGGGGGTGAATATCGCCGCTAGTCACGCACAGGAACCAACAGCCCTCAAACAATGGGGAGAGAGAGACCAAGTTGTGGCTGAAAAAGACTCACAATATTTGTAGGTGGAAAGCAACATGTGATATAGTTTACAAAGAAAAGATAACATTGCTCAACAGCAGAGAATCTTGATTGCTCAGACTTCATTCCATTTCACCAAGCGTGACAACAGCTATAATAAATGAAATGTCAACCCAACTTTCCTTCATGAGTTTATGACATGGAAGCTGAAGTGTTTTATTTGAGTGGGTATAGATGGCCTTCATGGCTGCTCTTTATTTTATTCTCCTTCCAAGGAATCAGGAAACGTTTACACATCTACCTGCTACGCACACACACAAACATAATGGGAAATTACCAACTTCTTTGCGCAGCCCAGAGTGATAGTTTGCATGAATAAATAAAGATGGAGCAAAAGTGAGGGATGATTTTCCTGAATTGGTAGGAACAGATTTAAGACCCCTGCAAATAGCTAATCGGTCTGACCTTAGATTGACGTGGCAAAAAACGGGAAGACCTCCAAGAAGATGATTCTTATCACTCTCACACAAACTCAAACAAAGATCTGGGCCATTTTAGGTAGGAAATGAGGTGAAAGGTGTTAATAGAATGTGTTTATGTTGAGTGTGAGTGTATGTAAACAAGTGGGAGGTTGGTATGAAGATTCCTGGTAATTCTGAAGGAAAAAGATCAAGGAATTGGTGCATTTCCATGCGTTTTACCTGCAACAATAGGTCCCCTTCTGAGAAACTGATTCCATCCAGACTGGTGACTGTCTGTCCATTTCCTCCAAATGTCCCTGACCGGTCATTTAGCCATCCGTTTCCTCCTGTCTTTTTGATTGTGGCTAAAGCAAAGAGTGAGAAAGAGAGAGAGTATGGTTGCTAAAAGGTTACCACCATGAATGTCATTCTGTGCCAGTTTGATAAAGAGATTGTTTTTGTAAGATTTAAACTATTCTTTCAGACAAAATAAATAATAATCGAAATAATACATTACTTCAAAATAGTACATTACCATGGATGGAGACAGGCCAAAAAGCATTAAAATAAAATAACTTTTCAGGAGTTTGAGCCACGTGTAAGTAAAGTTAGCACTAGCTATTCATCATTAAAGTTGTACATTTTGCTGAAAAATCTATGAAAACATCATGACCAAGCAGAAAGTTGCTACCCTTTGACTTTGAACTCAGGAAGAAACTAGGACTAACATGATCAATCAACGTCATCAACAGTTTGCTCTTCAGATGTCTTGAACTCTGTACGGTGTTTTTTTTATTACTTGCCTTCTCATTCTCAACATGTACCAAGCAAAAATGTGTTTAAAAACGAGGGCCTTAATAGTCGAATTTACAAGGTGCTAGTCAAGGAAACAAATTGTTTATTAGCTAAAGCTTCTTTTGCTGAACATTTGAGTCTTGCCCATTTTGGTTACACAAGCTATAACTTCAACATCATGTCCAAGGGCAACCAAATTTGCTAACATGCTACGATATCAATGATGAACCACTGAGGTAAACTATGAAGTAAACTGTGAGGCAAAGCCTATGGTAAAATCTAAGGTAAACTGAAGAACAATCAAAAATAAAAAAATTAGATACAATCACATAAAATGCGAGGCAAACTTAAAAAAAAAAAATCTAAATCCAACTTGAGGTAAAATCTTATTTAAACTAAAGTCAGAGGTAACATTTCAAGTAAACTGAGATAAAATGCGAAGTAAGCTCTAAAGCAAACCTGCAAGGTAAAATGTGAAGTAAATTGATGATAAAATCTGAGATGAACTGAGGTAAAATCTGTTGTGAACTGAGGTAAAATATGAGGCAAAAAAAATTGAGGTAAATTTGAACTAAAGTTTGATATTAACTAAGGTAAAAACTGGCAAACTCTGAGGTAAAAGTGAGTAAAAATGAGATAGAATCTGTGGTGAACTAAGGTAAAATATGAGGCAAAATCTGAGGTAAATGTGAATTAAAGTTTGAGACTAAATGAGGTAAAAGGTGAAGTAAGCTCTAAGTTAAACCAAAAGGCAAAATGTGAAGTAAACATGGAAAATCAGAGATATATCCTGAAATAAACTGAGGTCAAATCTGTGATGAATGGAGGTAAAATATGAGGTAAAAATCTGAGGTAAATGTGAAGAAATGTTTGAGACTAAATAAAGTAAAATTTGTGATGAACTCTGAGATAAAAAGCGAAGGTATACGAGGTAAACTTTGTGGCAAACTCTGATGTAAAATCTGGGTTAACTTCTTGAAGCTCAGCAATAACCACAATGCAATTGTAACAGAGTCTTTTTTTAATTCCTGCTCTCAGAGAGAAAGAAAGAGAAATTTCAACACTTTCACAGCCACACATTTTTTGCATGGATTTACCGGACGTCTGAACGCACACACTCACACACATACACACTGCAATTTGTAATGTGCGAGGAAAAAAGTACAGTTTTCTAAGTGTACAAAGGAACCTCAGCTAGCATCATTAAGAATAGCACAGATAAACAATTTCACATTTTCAGTAGCAGCACCACAAACTGTTTTTATGTGGTTTCACCACATTTTCCATACATTCCATATCAGTAAAGTGTAATTTCAAATTCACATCGGTAAAATGAATGATAAACTAACTGATAAATCACATCTCTCATGTTTATCGTCAAGCAGTGCATGTTAGACTTCAGTTGGGAGGTTTTTTTTGTGTGGAAATGTCTAGCGCTAGGCTAACGCTGAGCTAACATAAGCCAGTGGGTGCGGCTCGCTAAGCCATTTCCTCCCTGACCGGCGCAGATGCTGTGCTATTTCTAGACCTTATCAAACGCTCTCTATCGTAACCCTTGGAGAAAAAAAGAAGGGAGGGAAAAATGAAGAAGAAAAAGTGGAGGAGGGGAAAGAACAACGTTTTTTTGCTAGGGACCAAAAATATCTCCCCACAGGACACAGATGTTGAGAGATTATTTGGCGAGGAGAAAAGCAGAGGCGAACGCAAACCACTTTAAACAAGGACTGCTGATCGGTCTGGCAGTTTAAATTGCAGACGAATGTTAAAAAAAAAAAACAACGGAAAAGAGAAAAAAGGAGAAAGACAGAGACAACAACAACGTTCTGTAGACGTTCACCACAGATCTTGATGAAGAAGTAAATAGGGGTGTAATACAAACTCTGCCACCACACCAAAGAAATAACTACAGTACGGATAGCAAAGAGAGCGAGGGGAAACTCTTGATGAGGAAAACAGACCACTTGGCCCCTAGCGCTTGCTAGGCTTCTGAAGCTAAAGAGCACAAGCATACACAAAGTAAGGCAGCTGCTCAGGAGTCTCCGAGTCTACTGACACACAACAACTCATTGACAGAACTACACACAATTGTGAGCCAGCCAAAATGAGTTTGCGTTTGGCTTTGCCCCTGCTGAACCCTCTCCGAAGGTCTGGATGTTCCTGGCACGCAGGTCCGTCAAACATTGGCAGCCTATTGGCTGTGTGGTCCCATTCCGACTCTGTATTTAAAACTTAAGTCTTTCATAAGCATATCGTGCCTGTTATTAAAAATGGAGGTTTGTGGAACATCTATGTAATCACGATTCACCTCTTCTTTATGGATCACACTGACCTCCAATGACCTGCTTCCAGAGACGAATAAAATGACTAAGTCCGGTGGCCTAGTGGTCATGAGCTGGACACACACACACACACACACACACACACACACACACAATCAGAACCGCCAATCTATTGCCGTCTGTTCATCTGCCATTACAGTAATTCAACACACATGGCCCCTCAATGCAACCACGACGTGCTCTTTCCCTCGCGTTCCCTCTCTCCTTCTGTTGTACGTCTCCCTTATACTCTTCAATTTTGTATTGGCGATCTCTCGACCGCAATCTCTGAACCCGTTCTCCACTCCCCATATGTAACTGGAGAAAGTAGGAGGTCTGGTGTGGATGGAGATCAGGAACAGTGTGAACTTGTCTAGAATGGGTCATTAAATCTACTGAAAGGCCCAATCTAGGCCCTGGTGCCTCCCACTTGATGAGCTCATCTTTTATCTGCCTCTCATCTTTTCTGTTCTGTTCTTTCTTTCAACATAAAACTCTCAGTAATTGTGCTCAAATTAAGCCAGATTTGAATGCAAGCTTGCAGTTGATTGTGCAGGACTACACCCTTCCTTGAAATACCAATGATACCCAGTTACGAGGAGGCTTTTTGACCAGGAAGTTAAGCTCATCTTTGAGAACATCTTGACTTATCCTGATGGTAGTGTTTTTTGAATGCTGTTACTGTTGAAACCCTGAACTAGCGATGCATGAAATGATTTTTTTTTTTTTTTAACAAAAATGATTTCAGCCCTCCAAAACTATTTTTTCAAAACCGAAATTTATTTATTTATTTATTTTTTCGCTGTTTCGGCAGCCAAAATTTTCTATACAGCACTACCTTGAACATTACCTGTCACTGGATCACTGCATTAACTTTTGTCAAGTTTTTAGTATTATCTACAGTATTATCTAAGAGAAACCTAAAACAATGTTAAAAAAAAGAACACACAATGTCAAAACACTCATGTACTAGTCATTAATACAGCCGCTAGTAATGGTTTAGTTCTTTTGTATGCACCTTAATACTCTACAATACTTAAATACAAACAGAAAAATGTTTTGGACCCACAGCTGAAGGCATTAGCAAATCTCCAATACACAACACATTCTGCTAGTGTCTGGATAGTGTCTGCTGCAAATGCAAAGGGAGGCACACTGTGTGTTCCTGAGGGTTCAAGAGAGTGAAAAATTAAGACAGAGAGAACGAGCGAGGGAAACCCACTGGGCTCTCGTTTGGCCTGTGGTTTAATAACCTCGCGTGCTGAGAATGACTGCATCCTTGACAGCACCTGAACCCTATTAGCTAACAAACTGGACAACTTCCCAGACATTTACCAATCCTTTTCTTCACCTCCCTTGACACTGCAAATGTTGGTCTATATGAATAATAACCTCTTCTTCTCGGTCTCTTTCTTTTCCTTCTCCCATTTATTGAAATTCATAAAAACACAAACCCGGAAAGAACGTAAAATGCAATGTGAAAACACACATAATAAATGCTACGCTATAGGGCGCAAACCCAAACAGCTGTTACGTAAAATCTGTGGAGACAAGTTTCATAGCTGTGAAAAGTACATAATTTTTATATATTCTTAAGAGAGAACAAACAGTCTTTGTCTGCATGTACAAACACATAGTTAACGTTAACATGCTCTTGTCAGGTATCAACATTGCTTGATCTATGTTTTAACACCTTTTCGGGGAAAGTTTTTCGAAAAGCTGCCAAGTTGTTTTATTGCATTGTTTGTATGTGATACAGTCGAATGTAACTCTGCCGAGCAAAGCGAACACAGTCGATTGATTTTTATTAAACATATAGAAGCCCACAGCATTCGAAGAGTTTGTGCGACAGGTATGTCTCGTCTTATATTCTGGCAAAATATGAGCCTCTGTACATAAATGCGCACACTGCACCCACCCACTGGGATTTTAAAGGCTTTGAAACCCCAGTGCTGAATTGAGCCATTGTTTTTTTTTTTTTTTTTTTTTTACGCTGTCAGAAAAACCTTGACTCTCACTTTGATTCTCTCTGTCTCTGTGGTGGGGGGCAGGTTTAGACTTGAAGGTATGAGGACTGTGGTATCTGTGTCTTCCAAGATACCTCTCTCACACACATCTCTGCAGTTTCTGTCTCTTGACAGAGTGCCAAACGAGCGTTTTCTAACCAGGCCTAATTGAAAGTCTATGGGGGCAATTTATTAATATAACACTGATGCCGCTGTTTATTTACACATGTAAATTTACCAAAAAGAAACAAAGACTATAGAATAACACAAGACGCGTCACTCGTATTATTATGAATGGGAGAAAGTGCAATGCACAACATGGCGGAATAAGTCCCGCCTTCTAAATAAGAGCTAATCGCCGATTGGTAAAGTCATCGCGTCACTGCAGCGGCCGTTAGAAGCTCCGGTTCCTATAGAAACAATCAGACGCGCGCCTCCGAAATGAGACACAAGAGCCATGCACATTAGCTTTATCCAGCCTGGAAAATACCGTTTTTTTGTCATGATTCGAGTGTTTAGAAACAAAACGTATGAGACAGTCAGATTTCATTGGTGACTTCAAATATGAAATGTAATCGAAAGCTTGGCAAAAAGCTTTGGAGAATTTGATGTTTCCCCATTCAAAAAGATAGGAGCTGCACTTGCATGCCCAAGAGGTGTTTCAAAGATGGCCGCCGAGTGAAATGACTTGTCTTAAAAGGACTTTGAAAGAAGGCAAATGCTGCACAGTACAATTCCCAATCTTGAGGGAAAGTGATAGGTTGCAAACAATGCAGAAGACAATGTGTCTGGATATTAGCCTGGTTATAACTGTTTTCTCCATTTTTATATATAACGGATGTCATTATTAAGAGAAATTAACACAAAATAACACCTGATTTCTGTGGGTGGAAACAGCAAAACATTAATTGCAGCAAACAAATAGCACTTTTTGCCTGTTGAGTTTTGTGAAAAAGGGAAATCACTAATGAGTCTAATTTACACAGAAAGTTATTGAAATAAAATGTTATAAATTTACATTAAATATTTTAAAATGAAATACTTTTAAATATTGTATTTAAGAAGTAATACTTTTAAAGAATGCTTGTTCATTGTAAAAAGAATGACAATTTATTTTAAATAATATTCTTAAATCTTGAAAGTATTTAATTGAAATACTCACAGCACAGTGTTATTTCAGCGTGAGGCGAGGTATGTGCCTGAAGTGATGCGGTAAATTCCGTCTGTTTCCCTGGGGGAATTATGAAAGGTCACGACCTGTGCGTGTACATATTTGTGTGACCCTGATGTCATCTTGACAAAGAACTGACCTGGTATTTTAACCAATCAAATGCCTGTCACAAGCATTATCAAAACATGCCTTACTAGCCAATAAATCTCTCTAGTAGTAGTAATGATAGTAATGGTACGTACACTATAGCAGTGTAAACTAATATTTTACTGTCACTTTGTATTGTTGTTCTTGTACTGTTCTTTCAACACTTTTTCAATAAAGTATGTTGTCATTCTACAAATGAAGGGATAAACACAGCGAGCATGAAAAGAGGCCGAGAGCAGAGCAGGAAGAGTTGTGCAAAAGAGAGGGGGTGGAGGGGGATCATGAGACTTGTTGTACAACTGCTTTACTGTTTACATAGCCTGTTTTCTGTCAGGCAAAAGCATTAAAGTTGAATTGGCCCTCTTTGTCAGAGAGACATTGTGAGAGCATGGTCTGAATGTGAGGAATGTTTCTGTCGACCCAAGTGTAAATTATGCCATCATCATATCCATTCATTTTAGCCCAGGGATAAAATAACTGAAATTAATGTTTTTAATGAACATAATCATTTTGCTAATAATAATAATGCATTTTAGACACTGAAACTAACATTTTAGTTGACTGATATATATATATTATTAATTTATAACTATTATTAATTTAGAATATATACATAAATAAAATAAAAATTATGAGTAATATATACAGTAAAACTAACATTTTAGTGGACAGCAAAATGTTGTTATATATATATATATAAAAGCTAAAAAATTATTCATTTAAAATATATATAATAAAAATACAACATTGATAATAATCTGAAATGTTTCATGACCACCTAATCAGCATATTTGCATGATTTCCGAAGGATCATGTGACACTGAAGACTGGAGTAATGATGCTGAAAATTCAGCTTTGCCATCACAGGAATAAATTACATTTTAATTCAAACAGAAGTATTCAAACAGAAAACAATTATTTTAAACTGTAATAATATTTCACAATATTACTGTTTTTACTGTATTTTTTATTAAATAAATGCAGCCAGTGTGAGCATAAAAGACTTCTTTTAAAAACATTAAAAATCTTACTGATCCCCAACTTCTGAACGGCAGTGTATATACTATGACTAAAAATAAATAAAACATTTTTGCTCTCAATCTCTCCCTCCCACTCCATCTGCTGTGAACTCTGCTCATGCCCACACAAACAGACTTGAACCCTGACCTCTGGAGACAGAGCGCAGTCCAGCGGTGCTGTCGGGAGATGTTGCACAGTTTATATTCTGCCGTTGTGTTTGTGTGCGTGGGAGATGTCTGTTTAATTTGCTCTGATCACTGTAACCATGCCATAATAAAGGGCAGGCTGAAGGAAATTCGACCCAGCGGTCAAACAACCAGAGGCCTGAACGATACAGAGTTTATGGAGGCATTTCTCAAGCTTGTATGTTATCATTGTGCAATTAATTCAATTAATGTTAAAACAGCTTCTGTCCCTAAACGTTACAACAAACATAATGTCAAAAGTATGTCTACAAATGTCTGTCTACACGAGATTGAAGTGCTGTCAACATAGGTTGACCAGACGTCCTGTTTTCCCCGGGACAGTTCCGTATGTCAGCTCAAAAAGAAAAAAACTCGGTCATTCGGTCTGAGAGTGACTGTCCATGTCATTAATAAAACAACAAAAGATGTTAAATAAACGTTTACATGCAAAATAAACCTACTGTAGCTGAAAAAAAAAAAACGTATTTTATTTAATTTGTATCTCTATCGTATTTATCCTATTGTGTGTAATTTGCTTCTTTGTTCTATTTTTATAATTCTATTGTTATTTTAACAAAAATAAAATAACTATATGACAAGTTTTTTTATGTCACCAACAACTCACTGGAGAAGTGAAATTGGGTGTTTACTTTAACATCTGAAAAAGCAGAAGTTCACAAGAACAAAATGTGCACAGACTGACGTGGTTTCACTGAGGTTTGGACTTGTTTATTTAGGGTCAGGTGGGATATGGCTGGGTGATTCGTTCAGAAGGTCGACAGAGTTAGTGTTTGTGTTGCGCATCGAGTGAGGGAAAGGCCTAAAGGGCGCCAAAACAGTCAAAGAGGAAATCTCTGTGTGTGTGAAGAACGAAAAAGGGCGACATTCTTCCATCCACAGATCTTAGGGTGACTCAACATTCAGAGCAGGAAAACCACATCCTGAGATTTGTTCGCAGCAATTACATTGATAAGGAGACAGCCAGCTGGACAATAACTGTTGTTGAGATGTGGGGACAGCAAATGGAGGGAGAACAAGGGTTTTTGTTTCAGTTCTACAACAAAAAAAAAAAAAAAAAAAAAAAAAAAAAAAGTGGGCGAGACTTCTGGAAGGAAGAATGGATAAGTGACAAGTTCCGCTGAAAACTGAAAAGAAGTCTTTACATAGGCTTTAAACAAATAAATATAGCATAATAAACAAACAAAAGGAACTGTTACTAAAATGAAATAAAAACTGTTTTCATAATGTTTGCATGTCTTCTCTTGTTCAAAAAACAGGTAGATTCACCATAGGTTTTAAACAAATAAATACAACATAATAAACAAACAAAAGGAACTGTTACTTAAATAAAATAAAAAATGTTTCCATGATGTTTTCATGTCTTCTCGTTCAAAAAACAAGTAGATCCACCATAGGTTTTAAACAAATAAATACAACATAACAAACAAACAAAAAGAATCTGTTACTAAAATAAAATAAAAAATGTTTCCAAAAAGTTTGCATGTCTTTTCTTGTTTAAAAAAACAGGTAGATCCACCATATGTTTTAAACAAATAAATACAACATAATAAACACCAATAAACAAACAAACAAACAAATAAAATAAGAACAGTTAATAATAATAATAATAATAATAAAAAAAAAAAAATTAATTAAATTTTTTTAAGCAGAAGTAAAGTAAGATATTAAAGAAAAAATGGTAACACTTTAGTATAGGGAACACATATAAACTATTAACTACAACTTTTCACCTCAATAAATTCCTAATTTACTGCTCATTAATAGTTAGTAAAGTAGTTGTTAAGTTTAGGTATTTGGGTAGGATTAAAATGTAGAACAAGGTCATGCAGAATAAGGCATTAATATGTGCTTAATAAGTACTAATAAATAGCCGATATTCTAGTAATATGCATGCTAATAAGCAACTATTAAAAGACCCTAAAATAAAGTGTTACCAAAAAAATATTAAAATATGTCTTTTCTCATTTATAAAACAAGTAGATTTACCATGGACTTTAAATAAATAAATAAACTGCTAATAAAATAAAACAAAATAAACAGGTAGATGCATCTCAAATTCATGGCATTGGCTGAGCCAAGTTAAGATGCTGAAATTATTATATTTAGCAATATGTTTTAAATGTCAACATTGATTAAAACTGCATTTGCAGTACATTTCCTGGAAACACTGCAAAAGATTCATTGCTGCACGTTATTGTTCTTCTATATTTAGTTTATATCTTCTATATCTTCTATATTTATTTCTATATTATGTTTTTATTATTAATAATTCTCCCATTGGATAAGTCTACTTTACACCATCAAATTAAATTTCACCATATGTGTCATAATTAATTATAAAAAATAAGTAGTAGGAAGTAAAATGAGATGCAATCTCTATTTCATGTGGACAAAGACTTTACTAGACGACTAAGTGTCTATTTGAAAGAGAAGTCTAAATTAACATCGCCTACCAAACCATCTATTTATACAATAGTCCAAACTAGACCATTTTCCAGCTGATGGGTGTGTAACATTGGCAATAAGAGTATCTTGGATGTGTGTGTTTATGAATGTATGCGCGAGCATAGCTGGAGGTAAGTTTACATGCGCATCAGACTCAGTAATGAACGGCCAACATTACACTTATGGTTGTGAGCCAAAGCCAACATCAAACCAACACAAACGAGTGAGAGAACAAAACAAGGGCAAGCAGCAGCCTGCGTCTCACAGAGAGAGAGCAAGAGATGGACAGATATTGGATTGGAACGCAGCCAAGTGTGCATCAGTCCTGGCTTCCCGTCAACGAAACCCAACAGAAACGCTGCGATCCACAGGTGTTGAGTCAGGTCTTGTTTTTTGTGTGTTATTAATATCTCTCCAGAATTTCTTCGGCAACGTCTGATAAGCGGGCGCATTTTTTGCAGCAAACGTTGCCGTTTTGGCAGGAGTTGAGTCAACCGGACGGCCGTTTTCTACTGTAAATCACCTCGTGGCACGAAAATGGGGAGAGATAAAGAAAGAGCGCCAGAAAATTCGCTTGACCGCACGTTGAAATGGAAAATGTGGCTGAAAAGCGAGCTCTCTTTTTCTTGGCAGCTTTGCTCTCCGCTTGCTTCCCTGCTGCTCTTAATTACCAAACTCCATATCCTTGTGTAACCAAACCCTTCTCTCCCCGACCCCTTTCCTCTGCCGCCTCCTTTCCCTCCCTTTCTATCTGTTCTCCTCCCTCACTGGCTGATCTCCGTCCCAAAAACTTCGGCAGTGGTTGCCAGGGTTGAAAGTTCGCACGCTCGCTCCTCACGCAAGGCTTGGGCTCTGCTTAGTTCTCACTCAGCACTTTCACAAACACAGACACACACACACACTTGTATATGTGGTTTACAGGGACTCTCCATGGACGTAATGTTTTTAATACTGTACAAACTGTATATTCTATCCCCAACACTATCCCTTACCCCTAAACCTACCCATCACCGGAAACTGTCTGCATTTTTTGAATTTCAAAAAAACACCATTTAGCATATTTTTTTAAGCCATTTGGTTTACGAGGACACAGGAAATGTCCTCATAAACCATGTTTATGCTGTAATACCCATTTCATTATACACATTTGTGTCCTCATAAACCATGTATACAAGAACACACACACGGTGCCCTGCTCCATTCTCAAAAGCAGTAAATTCCACACTACTGCCGCCAATACACACACACAGTTCTTCCTAAGCCCGGCTGCAACCATGCAGCTGCCAGCCAGGTAAATACACACACACAAAGCAGCTCATTGTTGCAGGAGCTGGCCTTGACCTGTTTAATAAAGACAGGCTGGGAGAGGGGAAAGAAAAGAAAATGAGAGCGGAAATGAAAAAAAAAAAAAAAAAAAAAAAGCAAATTAGGAGAAGGAAGGATAAAAACAGCATCTTTTCCTTCCTTCACCTGGATGTTTGTCAACACAACTATTTTTTTTTGAATGCTGCTTTTGCCTCTGGTCAACAGTCTCATTTGTTGTAATTTTTGAATTAATTGCATGCTTATCTAGTGTGTGTATATATATATATATATATATATATATATATATATATATTAGTGCTGTCAATCGATTAAAAGGTGCGATTAAGTAATTAATCGCACATTTTTTCTGTAATTAATCGCGATTAATAACATTAGAGTTTTTAATATTTTTATATTGTAATAATTTCAAAGTTACTCTCCAAATTAATGTAGAAATAACTTAAAGACAGTATATTTTAAATATTTTGTTTAATGGCATCTTTTTATGAATGAAGGCCAGTATCACTGATACTAATACTGGTGTCTCTATGAAATTGATTTTTTTTAAACATTAATTCTAGACATTCAACATTACAGCATAATTGAAAGCTATCAATTTCAACATTTATTGGGCTTTAAAAAATTACTTTTAATTTAAGTGAACTTAAAACAATTATAATAAATGTCATATTTACCTGTGGCCTTACTACCTGTGTAACAGGTAGGCCTTACATACACAGAAATTGAATAAAGTTATCAAACACTTGAATTATAAATTATATATAGATTAATCCTTATTAAAGCTACAATTTTCTCTGTTACCTTTGTTCTCTGATTAACATTAATGACAGACATCACTGCAACTGGTTTATTAGGATGCTGTCACTTTAAGAGCTGCCGCTGCCGAACATCCGACGTGGATCTGACGCGCATCTCATTTTCTCACAACTCTTTAAGGTCTTTTACGACGTTATTTAACGTTATGATGATAATCGACAAAATGATCATTTTGGCAATTCTGTGTATTATTGTTTGTTCAAGCGCGAAAGAGAACATAAACAAAAAATATCAGGGGAAAAACCATGGAAGACATGTAAACGCAAAATACTGGAATTCCATGGAGTTGTGTAAAGAGGGGATTTTAGAGTTTCTCTTTTGCAAAGAGAATTTCTGATTCTGAAACTACACACCCACTCCTCATTCCTAGGTGATTTTCCCCAACTGTTTCCTGGTCATGCTTTCTGTGCCTTTCAAATTTGCCCAGGGTTTCTTCAAAAAACAAAACGATAACTTTAAAACAAACATTACATCAGATTAGTAAGAAAAAAACATGATTGCACTCAGCATTAAGAGGAAAATCTAGACTGGAAGTGTCATCAGCTTTTTATTTTTTTATTTTTATTTTTTTTTAGAACTTACTGAACAACTTCAAAGTGATTTTTAGTTTATACAACGGCTCAAATGCTGTCAGACAATTTGTACTTACACTAACATTATATTTATTTACAAAGCCTGTAGTAATTTAGGAACTTTGTACGAAATCCGTTACCAAGCAGTGACGGAACATTCTGGTGACAAGTTCTGATTACCGTACAAACTGTTTTAGAACTCTGCCAGGGTGAGATCATCAAGTTGCTGGCAACATCCTAAATGCATAAACAGTGTTTATGTTTCATAACAAACTCGCATTTAAAATCAATCCATCCATCTCACCCAACGAAAACACCCCCTCTCAATTTCCCTCTCTCAACTGATCTTGTTTCCTCCCTCGACCTCTCCGTCTAAATAAACTCTTAACACGCAATGCTACTGGCAATAAAGCCACTTTTCAGGAGAATCTGCCAACCACATCGTTCATCAGAGCAAAGCGTTAGATAGAGAGAAATATATGCACTCGGCCTCTTGTTGCTTGGGCCTTTTTAGACAATTTACGATACACACGCATACTGTTGCAAAACGGCTGTCGTGGATGTTTTCTACACAGCTTTCTCATGGCTAGGCCCAGAGAACGTGTATTTGTGTGAGTGTGGGTGGGTGTGGTTTGGTTTGGTGGGCTTCAGTCTAGCGAAGGCTACCATGGTCAGGACGTAAGCCAACCGCAAAGTTGCAAAGTAGTCTGGATCCTGACTACACACCCAGAGTTCCTCCTAATAATGCAGAACACTGCGGAAACACTTCCCAGAAGTCTCTAGAGAGCAGGGGCGGTGTGCCGAATACTGAAACATCCCGGATTATTATAGATAAACTGAAGAGATGCATACCAGGTCGCTCGTTAAATATACACAATCCTGCCATATTCCAAAGACTGAATCACTTTCACTCACACATGCTCTAAGTCATGCAAATCAGTACTAAAGAGGCATGTAAGGTCAAGAAATAGCAAATACATGTCAAAATAGTATTCATATAATGGAGAATTTCTCTAAATTTACATTCAAAGCTACTGTAAATGCAAATAAACACAGCTGTGACTGATAATACAAAGAAATTTAATAAATAAATAAATATTCAACGGCAATATTTAAAATGGAAAAATGTCAATAAATAGATGAAAAATAATAGCTATTTACCATGTACTGGTTTTTAATTTATTTAAGATTATTTACTTACACCAATTTTCAATAAATATTTTTTTTATGTAAAAGCATTATCCCATTAATAGTTATTTATTCTATTTATCAGATTTATTCATTTAAATGAATAAATAGATAAATAAATATTGAATATTTTAATTTATTTAACAGCATTTACTTGCAACCAATATTTAATAAACAGTTCATTTTATTTTATTTTTATTTAGTGTATTATCAACTTTTCAACATTATAAATAAATACATTTTTTTAAAATTAACTCTTTATTACACACTGGTTTAATATTGTTTTTAATGTATTGAACACTATTAATTATTTACTTATGTTCAATAACTAGTATTATTTATACATGTATTTATTTTTAAAACCAATATTCAATACATTTGTTTTTATTTTATTGTATTATTAACTTTTTTAACATTGATTAAATTAATAAATATAACAAATTTTCAAAAATTAGCTATTTATTGGATATTGGTGTGAATACATAAATAAATAACTAAATAAAAAAATACTAATTGAACATTTGTTTTTTTCGTCCTGCTATTGGTGCCGTTTTATAAACGCAATAAGCCACCCGAGGTTGTGTATTTCAGTGATTTTTCCAATTATTACAAGTGTAAGAAGATTCCTTTTACGTGGTAAATCACTGTAACGGCTTATTGCTTTAGGAAATATCTGCGCATCCTACGCGATCACACAACAAAGAAATTACATTTTATCAATGACATTAAAATCTTACAGCTCCATCCTCACCAGAATTTTCCCATTGTGATGTGTTAGTTACCAAGTAACTTGTGAGGGTTTGTTGCTAAGTTTTCAAGTGTTACCAATCTAAATGTCAGTCTGATGCAGGTCACTTCCTGTGTCAGATGGGAAACTTGTGTGTGACGTCAGAATTTCACTGCACAGAATAGGACGGTTCTTCGAAACAAGAGCATGGTGTGGGTTGGGGTTAAAGGTTCGCGTTTGATGTGTGTACGTTCAGATGTCACTAGGAATGCATGTGTGCGTGTGTGAGGTTGCTGATGAGACCAAATTGGGCGCTGGTTTTGTGTGTCGGTGCAAATGCACTGTTAGCGGAAGTGGCGTTTAGTAGAAGTGGAAGTGCCATCGTAAAGGGGCAGGAGCCACGTGTGTGGGCACCACCACATTGTGCCCTGCACTGAAAGTAAAGGCCCAGACCGCAGAAGGTACCAGGGGCTTCCCCTTATGTGGCTCGGCACATTTACTGAACCGTAGAGACGGTGTGTGCCAAATGCAAACCATTTGTATGCACGAGCTAACAAATACAGTCACACATACACAAAATGGCACGCTTCTAACAACAGAGACATAGCAACCGCCGCTTCAAACTCCCCTGAGTGATGCAACTAAGGCTAGAAAGGCCTCCATGGCAACCACCCTTAGCAACATGACATAGTTACCAGTTAAAACAAAACCTCTGGGCAACTAAGACACATTCACACACACACACACACACACCTGCTCATCCTACAGCACAAAGGTTATACCAGGTTAAAACTGTTTCGTTTATACATGTTAAATTTGAATAAACCAGTTACATGAATCTCCAGAGGTTTCTGAACTCATAAATATTAACTCTTTAATCATCAACACCAAACTTTTTTGTATGGCTAGATCATATTAAATAATTATATTAAATATATTTATTATAGTAAATACATATTTAATGCATCATTAAAGTGCATAAAACATTTAAAATAACTAGTGCTGTCGAAACGATTAATCAAGATTAATCGCATCTAAAGTTTGTGTGTGTATATATATATATATATATATATATATATATATATACACACACACACACACACACACACATTATACATATATACACACATATATATATATATATATATACACAAATATATATATATATACACACACACAAACTTTTATGTTGGATGAAGTGTTAAAGTGTAATACAATATATGATACTACACTTCATGTATATTCATAAAAGAAATTCAGCATGCAAAATTTTGTCTCCCCCCCTCCCATACATAAAATATACTAAAATGTATATGTTACATACTTGATGCTACACTTAATCAAATATATTTTGGTAATTTAAATCTCTCATTTCTTGTAAAAGTGTACTCTGATATGTGGTAATATGCATGAACTGTGTAAAAATATTTTTTAATATACAATACTTTGTCTACCCCAAATAAATATTGAATAAACAATGGTTATATAAAAGTAAAATATATTAGACTATGCTACTATAAATCGCCCCACTAGTATTATTAAAACTGTAAGTTTACTCTAATATACAATAATGTACATGAACTTTATTATAAAAATACATTTCAATGTATAGTAATTTGTCTGCATAATTAACTTGTCTGCATTAAATTAACTTAAAAGTTAACTACAAAAATGCACATGAACTACAAATACTTATTACATATGCTTAACTACTTAAGTACAATAATACTACTAAAAGTTAATAAATGACAACAAAAATCAACGTATAACATTTAGTCTGTAACTGATAATGCTGACATCCTTGACAGTTCTGGCAGGTTCTGCTTTGTATTTCCTTTACCGTTTTGTCTGTTTATTTTATCAAAAGCTGAAGTAAACAGAGCGACAGTGTGCATCTGCCGCACATCTAATGATTCAGCAGCATCTGTTTGTCTGGGGAGCGTTAACCGCCACAGGCGCGTTCACACACTTGTCACTGCGTGTGGCCTGGCGCACGTGCGCGCTCACGCACGAGGAGTTACGCTGAAATTACAGGGTAGAGGCACTCTAGCCTGAAAGTAAAATGTAGCTATATGACATTCTACGGTGGAATGGCGTGTGAACTTCACACACGTCGTCAAAACAAGGCCGACCCCTCCCTCGACTCAACTCTCCGCATTCCTGGCCTGCGAAAAGGTGTGTGCACTTCCACAAATCATTATGAAACACTACATGTAGTGGGTGTAACAATGTTTACATAAAGGAGAGGATTTGGGAGGAACAATCAGGTGTAGTGAAAGTGAATGGTGACTCTGAAACATGTTTGAATAATTCTGCTGAACTATGCAATGATCAGCAAGACCAATAGGAAGCCATCCTGCTCCACATGCATGCCATTTCAGAATATCATTACATTGTGGACACGGCCCCTTTAAGACTTTTTTCCCTTCGGTCTGTGGGATTTCGTAAAGCTTCATGCAGCTTTGCTCTGCTCAGACATTCAAATGTTTGCTGCTTTAAATAAGCACGGCCATGTAAATGTGTGTCTGAGAGGGTGAGAGAGAAACAGAAAGGGAAACAAGACTTATGTAAACCCTTCCTAAAGTGCCGCTACACACAGAAATAATTCTGTTCCCCTCTTATGCTTTCTTATGCCAGAAAAACCTGCATTCATGTACAGCTGTCCTTCATTACAAGTTATTGGGTGGATATTTAAAAGGGTCCTTTAAAGGGGTAAGATAATGAGTCAGAACCAGGACAAGTACCACAATGCACCTGTCCACCATAAAAATGAAGTTGAAAGCAAAAAAAAAAATAAAAAAGTGTTTTGCATGGCTAGCAGAATAACAGCAAAAAAAAATTTAGCTTATACAATTGA
Organism: Hypophthalmichthys nobilis; assembly: GCA_037950665.1. NCBI lineage: Eukaryota > Metazoa > Chordata > Actinopteri > Cypriniformes > Xenocyprididae > Hypophthalmichthys > Hypophthalmichthys nobilis. Next base: position 34,802,574 of record CM075476.1, read on the forward strand.
CCAACATTTAAATTTGCTGGAAGTGACCAGCAGACATTAAAGGGTTAGTTCACCCAAAAATGAAAATTCTGTCATTAATTACTCATCCTCATGTCGTTCCACACCCATAAGACCTTCTTTCATCTTCAGATCACAAATTAAGATATTTTTGATGAGAGGTATCTGACTTCTCCATAGACAGCAATTCAACAACCACTTTCAAGGTCCAGAAAGGTACTAAAGACATCGTAAAAATAGTCCAAGTGACTGTAGTGGTTCAACCTTAATGTTATGAAGCGATGAGAATACTTTTTGTGCGCAAAAACAAAACAAAAATAACGAATTTATTCAACACTATCTTCTCTTCTGTGTCATTATCCTATGCTGTTTACATCCAGCGCTTACAGGTTTTACATCAGAATGCCGGCTCGTTATTGGCCGGCTCCTGCGTCAGCATCACGTGATCAGCGTTGGTCAATACTGAGTCGGCGTTCGGATGTAGAACCTGGAAGCGCTGGACGTAAAAACCATAGGAGAATCACTGCAGTCACGTGGACTATTTTAACGATGTCTTTAGTACCTTTCAGGACCTTGAAAGTGGTCGTTAAATTGCTGTTTATGGAGGAGTCAGAGAGCTCTTAGATTTCATCAAAAATATCTTAATTTGTGTTCCAAAGATGATCGAAGGTCTTACAGGTTTGAAACGACATGAGGGTGAGTAATTAATGACAGAATGTCCATTTTTGGGTGAACTAACCCTTTAAGACTGCAAGTCTGTGCAATGAACGTACACTACATGGCTAGCAATGGCTATGCTAACAGTTAGCATACTTATAGAGCTGAAAACTGTCCGTCTTTTGCTACAAAATATTTGTTTTAAAAACAGCAGGTAAATGACTTTAACGTGCTACATGGCTAATTGCAGTTTAGTATACACTTTATTGATAAATATGGTTTAGAGTGCACTATATACTGTAGTAAGGAAAGAATTTTCATGTCTAATGTATTATGTTAGTGAACATCACTGAGGTTAATGGTTTTCTTACCTGTAGCCATTTCAGGTGACATCACATCACAGGACATAGAAAAGAAACAGAAAACAAAATTATTTAGTTTTTTTTCCATTTATCACAACCTACAACAGATATCTTATGTGAATTAGTCTAATAAACTTAAAACTAAATAAAAATGTAATTATGTTTTTAATTTTATTTAATTTAATTTTTTTCTTCCATCGGCTTGATTTTTTTAAACATTTATGGGTTGATTGATAGCACACTGAGAACGGAAAACACTCAAATACTGTTAAACAAAACAACACATCTGGACGCTAGAGATTACATGGCCATAGCCATTCACAGAAAGAGAGAGAGAGAGAGAGAGAGCAAGAGCGAGAGAAATTAAAACACGTCAGCTATGCAGAGGGAATATTATCTTAATCTGAAAACATTTAGTTCCAGTAGATGTTGCCTTCAGATTTCCCCTCTCACGCAGGGGCTTTGGGAAGCCCTGTACGCGCCGTCACTCTGATTACTGCAGCCAATGGCTTGTGAGGACTCTCACAAACGTATCTGTATGCATATTTTTCACCCTTCCTCCATCCCTAAGCTCTTAATGAGAGAACAAGAAAGAAAAAGAGATCTTCGCCATTACTCTTAAAGAAACAACCTAAACCCTGCTACCCGCCCTAGCCTGGCTGATCGCTATCTAGCAGCGCCATTGTGTCTGCGGCGTGCTTGTTTTGCTTCGCGTTATGCGTATGGAGGTGGGCGCTGCAAGAACAGGGTCTCTTTAGAAGCATTTATGAAGTTTGCTGCCTGCAAAGAACAAAAGCTTTCTTATATATATATATATATATATCTCGTTGTTTCAGCTGTGACTGTTGTGTGGATAGATTTTGACGTACAATAGAAAGTCTGTAAACTACAACACAAGGCCTGTTTAAGCTACAGGGTAGGGCTCTGTGCTTTATTTCTGGGCATTGGAACGTGACACATATTTCACTGAGTGGCTGTCTGCTTTCGTTTAGGCAACAATAATTGGAGCTTCCAAAAATAAAACGTTCGGCCATATATTTCGACTGCTGTTTATATCTGTCCAACAGCTGGTCATTTATTGTTTCACAAACTGCCTCAGCTGTTGCCTGAACCATAGAGGATGAATAAAGAGAAAAATAATTAAAAGCAGTGAATAACGGAATCATCACGGTTTGAAAAAGAGTTTGAAAGAATTATATAGTCGTATGGTTTTCCACAGGCAACTCTCTCCTGCTTCAAGTCTTTTAAGTTCACCATAGTTCCTTGCCTTTCTTTTCTTCGTGCACGGCTCAGGGTATCCTGTTTACATACCTCAGGCCTGCACATGAAAGCGGGCGACTGCAGCAACCCCCGACTAGACATGTTGGAAAACTGCTCGTACAGGCCTGCCATGCCCTCAGACCAAAAACAGTACAACAATGGCATGGTTGTGTAATCGCAACACAATCACTGGGAGAGCTTTTTGTCCCTTCCTGGATCAAGGTGCCATCAAGGGTTGGAAAGAGGGTGAATGACCAACACACATGAATGCTTTGGAGAACTAGGGCCAAATTGCATTAGTGCTGCTGGAAAGAAAAGAAAGAGGGGGATACGGTTCCTACAAGCAGCTGAGGTGCATATAGGAACAGGAATCGTAAGGAATTTAATGCTTATTTTACTTGGCGAAAAATGCATTAATACGGCACACCTGCTATTGGGAAGGGAAGAGGGGAATGTCATTCTTACATGCGGTTGAGGTGCACAGGTGCATGTAGGAATGGGAATTGTAAGGAATTTAACACTTCTGATTTCGATTGTGCTTGATGAAAACAACATTAGTGCAGTACAGTTGCCATTGCAAAAAAAAAAGGAAGTAGAATGGCTCTTACATGTGGGTGATGCACATGGCCGATTGTAGTAACCATTTTCCTTCCCTTTCTTTGCAATAAGAATCGTAAGCAATATAACGCTTATGGGTGTGATTCTACTTGACAAAAACTGCATTAGTGTGGCTGTTGGGAAGGGAAGAGGGGAAGGCATTCCTATACGTGGTGAAGGTGCATGGGCATATGTTAAACAGGGAATTGTAAGCAATTTAACACTTATGGTCGCGATTCTACTTGACGAAAACTACATTAGTGTGGCACACCTGTCGTTGGGAAGGGCAAAGGGGAACACAGTTCCTACATGTGGCATCACCAAAATCGTAACCAGTTTTCGATTCCCAATTCTGGTGTATTTGTCTGCTGCAATGCAGTGTGCCACTGACAGAATCTTGTTTTGACTGTTTAAATTTCAAATGAGGTCAAGCTGATTTTTTAAGATCCGAATGGTTGGAGTAAACAAAAAGCACACACCGTTTTGCATGCACACCACAGGACCTGCATGTGCACAGATGCCTGGTTTGGGGTTTGAAGTTAACCAGCTGGGTTGAGGTTTTAAGGTGAGGTTTGGGAGAAGGCTTCTGGTTTGGGGTTGCTGGTTAATCTCAGTTTCTTTTTCTTTCATACAGAATGACAGAAGTGAACAAGCCATTTATTCTGTTGTTCTTGACTTGCATAGGTACTTTAACTGTACCAGGGTGTTGATTGAGTTAAGACCAGTGTTAATGTTGACAGCAAATTTTGATTTAGATTTAGTCATAGTCTTTTGAATAAAATGCCATTTTTTTAGTCATCTGAATTGTTCTAGTTTTATTCGACTAAATATCATAAGATTTTAGTCAACTAAATCTACAGTAGATTTAGTCGACTAAAATGTAATTGGTTTAGTTAAATTGTAATGATTAATTAAGAATTTCTCTAAAATGTCCAAACTCATTATATACTCCTTTAACTGCTGTGACATAAAAAAACATTATCTCAAAATAAATAAAACCACTTCTCCTAAAGAAGAACATATGGTCTTCTTTTCAATGAATGATATATGCATTCTTTAACTTGCATACATCATTCTTTCAAGCAGACATATTTATTTGTATAAATTAAACATAATTAATCCTTATTAAAGGGGTCCTTGATTATGATTTCACTTTTTTAACTTTAGGTAGTGTGTAATGTTGCTGTTTGAGCATAAACAACATCTGCAAAGTTACGATGCTCAAAGTTCAATGTTCAATGAGTACAACAAATGGCTGGTAGGGACTTTAACAAGCTTCTTCCTGGGTTGGTGACATCACAAACTCCAAAATTTACATAAACCCTGTCTCCGGGAACACACAACAAAGGGGGAGAGGCCATGTTGGGCTGCTTTAGAGAAGAGGAAGAGTTGTTGTAGTAGATTGTTGTTACCATGCCGTCATTTTATACCAGACTGCTTCACAAACGAGAGTCAATTCAATGCTGGATTTGCACAAAAGATTAACATGACGGCACATGCTAATCGATGAGTTGAATCAACTCCACAGCAACTACATACATTTATCCACTAACCATTCCGAAACGTCCAGTTGCATTCTAAAAGTGGTAACTTCTTCCTGAGACTCTTCATCAGTGTCCGACTCCGGTTTGAACAATGTAAGGCTGAACATCGTTACTGACAATTGTCATTTTGGCTGCGTGAGATTCTCCAGTTTTGTTGTTGTTAAGTGACCGAAGTGCAAGCTGTTAATGCTCCGCCCTCTTTTGGAAAGCGGGCCAGGAGCAGCAGCTCATTTGCATTTAAAGGGACACACACACAACGGCGTGTTTTGCTCACACCCAAATGGGGCACATTTGACAAGCTATAATAAATGATCTGTGGGGTACATCTTGTGAAAAGGGGCATAATAGGTCCCCTTTAAAGCTATTAAAGATCAGTGAATGATTTTCTCTGTCTTTTGTTGTTTGATTAATATTAAGGGCACAGACGGTAGCAGGTTAATTAGGCTGCTGTCACTTTAAGAGCGAATGCTGGGATCCAATACACTGATGCATATCCAATATTCTCACAACTGTTTACGTTTTCTTAAGACACATTCTTAAGACTGTGTTTACGTGAATACTCTCCAAAATGGACATATTGACATAATGTTGTGTGTATTTGTCCATTCAGGTGAATAGAGTTATACCGAATAGAGTTCTCTTTTGTGTCGTCACACTTTTTCAGATCTATCCAAATATCTGCTCTTCTCTTTCTCCCAGATGTTTACATTTTTGAATGTTTGCAGAAAACATGCAGGCAGCAAGTGTATGCCAAATGATGTCCCGCCGGATAGATCCACGTTACAATTCAAATATGCGCATCTACCACCCAGGACATCAGTTCTGACTGGATCTCTTCCCAAAGTCATCCCTCCCTAACATTTTCATCTCGTTTTTATTTGTTGACGAAACTGTCAATAGATTTTTGTCATAGTTTTTGTCATTCGAAGCTGGTTTTTATTTAGTTATCTTCTCATTTTTGGCTGTGAAAAAATGAATTTAACACTGGTTAAGACAAATGGAAAACTTGCAATGGAAAGCTGCAACAAAGAATGCAAGATAAGAACGATAGTAGAGAATGCTTGAGTGGCAGCTGTTGTCACGTCCTTGTCACAGAGACTTCAACGGACAATCAGAACAGCAGGTCCTTTTGAGGGCCTGCAAATACCAGTTTGTTTTGCCACTTAAATCCATAAGAAAAAAAGCAAAATGCAGGAATATTTAAGGTTTTAACAAAAACTTAATTGACATGGGTAAGAATGAACTGTTGGGTTGGTCAGATTTTTTCCTGACATGGTCTTAAGTTTCTACCCTGGTACATGGTGGTATCCAGCAAGTGAGAATTCTGAGCAACACTCTACAATCATTTACAACATCTTGGCAATGTGGCAGCAAATTTTGCAGGGCAAGCACAACTTACATTATCTTTGAGTTGAAGAAAATGTAGTATTGAAATCGAAATTTGTATAGCAAACTTTATACACACACCCCTGCATTGTTTATTTACAACCTACTTGAATTTATCATTGCACCAAAGAGCAGGAAATGATCAGATTACTAAATCTATCCTACAGAGTAATTCTGAGTCAGTGAGTCAATGACATAGCTCCAGGGTTCAGAAAGGCTACACTGTCTGCCCATGAGTCAAAAACTGTAGGCGGCAGAAAAATTACAGTGCAAATGACTTTCCATGACTCTCTAGTCTCAAATCTAAAAATGCAAATTCACTAAACAGTTTTTGTGAACCTATTTTTTATATAAAAACAATTAAAGTCTATGGTTTTTCTTCATTTAGTTAAGAGTGTGTATTTGTGGGTGGGTGTGTGTGATTCTTAGAAAAGGGAAGTTTTGACAGTCCTGCTGTGAGAGTGAGGACAGAAAGAGGACAGTGTCAAGATAAGACTAGCTGGAGAAACACACACACACACACACAGAGGTTTGTTTTGCTAATGGTTTTTATACTGTACAAACTGTACATTTTATCCCTGTACACTACTCCTAAACCTACCCATCACAGAAAACATTCTAGATTTTTAATAAAACATTGTTTAGTATGTTTTTAAAGCTATTTTAAATATGAAGACTCATGAAATGTCCACATATTTCATGTTTACGTCATAATACCAGTGTAATACCTATGTCATTATACAAATTTGTGTCCTCATAAATCACAAAAATGCGCACACACACAGAGACACACACAGACACACACACACACACACAAGCAATTCTGCTTGTATTCAGTCGCTCACACAAGCACTTGTGTACACACACACACACACACACACATTTCCCCAGCCATTCAGCCTCTTTGTTTTCTGATGAGAAGGTTCACCTAGCTTCTTGCTTTCAAAATGTCCACAATCGTTCCTTCCACGGGCCCCCTAGACAAACACAGGACACATATACACACACATAAGAACGGCAGCTCCATGCTGACAGACGGGGCTGGCTTAACCCTCTCTCCCTCCCTCCCAATGGGGGGAACAATCCAAGCCCGGCGCAGACACACACACACACACACACACACTACGAAAGACCTTGAGCAGCCCCCTCTTACTGACAGATCTGCAACAGTGCTCTCACGCAAGCCCTGCCTCCCCTGAGACACTTCACTGCCAACAGAAAACACACACATACACACCGAACGTCCTGAGTGTGCTCACACACACATACACTTGAAAATTTCCTGCCCGCATATACAACTCACAAGTCTCAGGCACAGACATGCACACACAGGGATAAATGCACACCCGAAAACATGCATTTTATCACAAACGATATGTTAACTTCAAGTACTGGTTGGAAAAATGAGCACATACGACAGTTGTCCTTAATGTACCTCTGTAAACAGGAAATACAGTCTATCTCTTCCTGTGCATATCACAGCACCGGTGAAAATGCAAAATGGTGAAAACAATGTGGGAGAAAGGAGCTGAAGAAAACTCGAGAGGAAGAGTGCAGTGCACTAGGGCGTCCAATGACCTCTCGGGTTCGAGCGGACGGGAAATGGTGTCGGGGTCCAAAGAAAACTGTTCTCACCCACAGAGCTTTCTTTATCTGTCTTGACTTACAAAACTGATATTGCACTCGCATTTTCCCCCTTTCTTCCTTCTCATTAACACTCCTCTTACAGAGAGTATCTTTTTTTGGTTTAGGTTTTAGTGTCATTCAACCCTGCTGTCTTTCATTGTTGTAGGTTCCAAAGGCATAGAGGAATGAATATATATCGATCATGGCTCCTGGCATAAGGAAGAACCAGAGAATTGGCTGGAAGTCTGCTCTTTAAGACTTCCAAGGCTTTCCAAATCTTTACATGCATTTTTTTCCCAGTCTGTCTCGATACTTTGCTTTGCTCCCACTGTCTATTTTGTCTGTCTGGACCAATGGGAAAGATGTAACTAAAACCTAAGATGAGAAATTAAAAGTCTTGATAATCTGCTATGTGTACAGTTTGAGGAAGCAGGTAGGAATCGGGTGGTAATGTGAGAAGAGTAAAATCTTCTTGACAATATGCCAAAGAGCTTGTCACCTCAAATAAACAGACAGTAAAATCTCCTTGTCAACTTTTCTGTAAACTGTCATTCAGAACTGTGGGGACGGGGCGTTGACACGTCTGGTAATTTTCCGCTCCCACGATATGAAGGATCACTTCCTGATAAGCTAATGACAAGAGGCTGTAAACAAAAAGATAGGCTAGGTGTAAAAAAAATATATATATCAAGAAGAGTCAATAACCCTTCTGTTTTGTCATGTAAACATTGAGTTTTTATGGTTTGCACAAAATCGATAAGAGTTATCAGACGTAGCTCAGTGGTTAACAGATATACACCAGTTGTACAACAGTTGTCAATGACGCCATTGATGTCTCGCTTGTATTGTTTTGGCCATAAAGGTGAGAGAAATCAATGATAGTCATAGATAGGGCTGCAACAACTAATTGATAAAATCGTTAATGAAAATCATTGACAAAGAATGTCATTATCATTTAGTCGTGTCTGCCCACCGTGCATGGAAAACTTCCGTCAGTCGCGTCAAATTACAGCGCTGAATAATGCATTTTCTATGGACAAAATGCATCTAAAAATAGTGGAGGAAACATAGTGAGGTGGGAAAAGGTATGTGATCCAAGCTGCCCAAAATATGAGAATTCTTTATTTTAAGCTTCAAGCTAATGCATTAGTGTAATGTTTAACATGGCTTTACCCATCAGGCGCTTTGACAGATGCGTGTGCTGTTTAATGCGTTACACGTTTCCTCAGCATAAAACTTTAATTTTACGGTTATATATCCTTATCTGTAAGTGTTACAAATTCACACAAGTATTTCTATTTTGCATTAAGGCTCGTCCTGACAGTCTGCATTAAACTCCAGACCTTACTGAATGAGTGCCGGTGCGTGAGAGCATTAGAGAGAGAGAATTAAAATTCAGCACAAAAATATTCATTTTGATGAAATATCTGTTGTTGGACGTTAAATTTAGGTTTAAAAGTGAACATGTAATTCAAGTATTTCATGAGAGTGGTAACTGCAAAGGGATAACAGCGTGTAACTGAATATAAATGTTAGACGTTTCTTACGTTCATAGGATAAAGAAATGACAGTAACAGGTTACTGTGTCCAGAGTGAATGTGTGTGTTCCTGCAGAACATTCCTCTTATCTGTTAACACCGAGTTTGTGTTTTTCTTTATCTTTTTATTATTATGTTTATTTTTAATGTAGGGAATTTATTTAAACTGTCCTTTTGCTTGATAGCTCTTTTGCACATAGCATAGATATAGATATATTCACTATATGTTTTCATAACATTCAGTTGGCACGTTTGTTTGAAGAACAGCAATGAGCAGGATGTGAAATAGGGTGTTTTGTCAATAAAATAAAAAAGAAAATTGGGCTTTTCCCCCAATTAATCGAAGAAATAATCGGCCAACTAATCGATTTTCAAAATAATCGTAGTTGCAAGTATAACTGAGGCAAAAAAGCAAAAGTTGCCGGATCAGTCGTAGGCCTTGTTGTTCCTGGCAATGTTCTGCTCCTGTTAAATGAACGATCAGTTCCTGATAAACAGTTATGAAGAAAAAGGTTAAGTGTCAAAGAACTAAATATTATGACAGTCATCAATGACCACCGTTAACGTTGTTTTAGAGATTACATTGTTGTAATTAGTAACCTATAAGTCTTTCAAAATAAAAAGCAACTGATGATGCCAAACAATAAGCAAACAAGAAGGCTAATAATTGCAGAACTGCACTTTCACCTGATAGCCTGCACTTTTCACCTGAAAGAAAATTGGGCTTTCCCCCCCGATTAATCGAAGAAATAATCGGCCAACTAATCGATTTTCAAAATGACAGGGGCTATCACTTTCACCTGATAGCCCCTGTTGGAAAATCTAGTTTAAAATGGAAACTGTTTTGGAAAATGCTAGCTGGTCCAAAATCAATGTGATGACTTGTTTGACCAGCCATTATGTACCAACAACCAGCTCAACTGTCCTGAGCTCATATGTTATGGTCCAAGGTTGCTTGTACATGGCATGCTAATGACCAGTTTGAAAGAGCTAGAAACCAATTTGTATGTTACAAAACACAGCTACCAACCTTGCAGGACCTTTGGAAGGTGAATCAAAGTAAATATTTGTTTCTCCGTTGCACTGAAACAGTTTTGTTTCTGCAACTCATGAATCACATCCTTATTTCTGAGAGCCATGTTTAAAAGAAAAAAAAATAGAAGGGAACTTGCAAACTTGGTCAAAAACAGTGTCTTGACCATATTTCAGATCTGAGCCAAAGTGGAAGAGTATCAGGAAACATCTTTTTCCTCTTTGAAAACCCCAGATAATGCTGATCATCCCCTCAAAATACCTCCCCTTCCTTTCTGACTTTCTCTCGGTCTTCCAACTCCCATCCTGGTCTCTCTGTCTGTCCCTTTCTCCATGTGACTTTAATGAGATGGATGAGGTGAGTTTTGTATGCATGTTTAAAAAAGTCAAGGAAAAGAGAACATTGTTGTGATGGCAGGATCATAGACAGATGAGTGGAAAGGTAGCATGCAGGTGAGAAGAGGAAGAAAAGTTGTGGATTGACGACTGCAGATGTATGGCAGTCTGCCGCAAACACTGACAAACGTTTGCCTTCAGGCAATACGGAGAGAACAGGCAGTCAACCAACCACATTGCTGCAAAAAATCCTGCTATACTGTATACCTCAGAGCTAGTACTGTACTGTTTAGTGCTAGTTTGCTAAGCAAATGAAGATTGCTCAAGTTTTTTTTTTTTTTAAGAGTTACTTTTGCTCTCTCACCTTCTCTTTTTGAACAAAGAGTACTTCCTGTGTACACGGAGGAAATTTAGCAACACGTTTAACAGGTTTCCCCTGCTAGGATGCCAAATGATCAAACCGTGCACGTTCCAACACATGTGTAAGCACATCAAAATTCAGGATTAAGAATAAAAAAAGCTGTCAGGCTAATAGCCTTGGGTTATCAGGGCTTATCGTAAAAAGCCCCTAACTTTCAAGATTCATCACATGAACATGAGGAAATGACAAAGTTTGGAGGTTGAGTACATCAGCCTTACGCAAATTCATTATGGCTTTACTACTGTCACACTAATGATGGGTTGCACCAATAAGCATTAAATGAAGCAAAGTTTACAGCTAATAAAGGATTTGTTGATCTGGGTTGTTTTAAATCGAGTTGTGTTGTACCACTTAATTTCAAACACAGATTAACAAATCAGCGATTAGAATTCTAACCTGTGTTTAAAACCTCTATTTACAATTAAATTTTCTCCGCCATGATGGCTTTGCCATTGTAATTAAACAGCAACAATGTTAATACTCCATTTCCTTCTTTATTGACCACAAGAAACTCTCTCTATCTCTGACATAAGTAGCTCTTGCTAAAAAAAGGAAATATCATCTGTGTTTATAAACTGCTACGTAGAGAGACCGTTAGAATAAAGCGTTGATAATGCAGGCAATAAAATCATTACGGCTGTTATGTTCTTTGCCTGGCACCGAAGTGCACCAAGATGAGTGACGGATCCACATCCCGGACTCAATACCCACTGTAACTGTAGAAATTTACTATAGCAACAATGACTAATAATATGGTATTTTTGGGGGGGAAATACTACATAGGTCTATTAGAGCCCTTACAACTAAGTAATGTGGCAGTAACATGGGACAGTTATGGCAAAACTATGATACTTTAAAATATACCATGGTACTGGAATTCATGTTTTTTGTGATCCATGGTATTACCATTGTAACATGTCCAAAACAACCATGGTGGAGTCATAGCACTTTTTGTGAGTATTTTAAAAGAAAGTACTGTGGTAACACCATGGTATTTTGAGCATGTACAATGACAGTGTAATGGTGTTCTTGGAAGTACCACGGGGTACCCTATAAAAATCATACCATGGTATGGTATTCCAAGTAGAGTTGTCAAAAGTATCGACTTCGGTACCTAGTCGGTACTGAAATTTTAAAAATATGACGCTTTGAACGCTGTTGAGCGGATTCGTAAATACCTCCGATTGGCCATTGTGTACACGGTTCATCGGATATGTCTGTGATTGGCTTCAATGATCAACGCTGTAAAAACATTGTAAATAGTCATCAGTGACGCTCTTCACCAAGCGCTTACACAGATACACACAGGAGTGTTTGAAAGCAGGCGTCTATCATGGACCACTCTGCTGATAGACGCCTGCTTTCAAGTGCCCCCGATCCCGCTTTCAAATTCAAACACTTCCATGTGCTTTCAAACGTTGCCGTGCGTTGATCATTGTAGCCAATCACAGACATATCCAATGAGCTCATCAACACAATGGCCAATCAGAGGTGTTTATGAATCACCTCAACAGCGCTCAAAGTGTCACATTTTTAAAATTTCAGCAAAATACAGTATTCTGTATGATACATGTCCAAAAACAATATCAACAAGAAATATTACAACAAATATCAGAGTATGGTTACTATGCAAGGCTACGACGGTAAACTTTCATAAGGCTGAGGGTTAACCACCCTACATTTTTGGTTTAGCCATTTCCTATTTGTTAGCATTTCAGTTAACAAAAATGACTGATAGCATGGAGATGAGTCATGATTTTTCTTCCCCCACCCCACCTCAATCTAGCCACTTCCCTACTAACCTTGGCTCACGTCTACTGGAGCAGGCCCAAATCTGCTGTGTGGCGTCGTGTTTAAGTGGGAAAAACCATGAAAATCACAGCATGAGGCGAGGAGTAGCCGCAAGCCAGCAAAGTGCTTAGCTGCTAACATCTGGTGGCAGAGCTACACTGACTCTCATGTCCAGTGATTCATACTTGAGTTTCAAGCACACTATGAAGAAAACAAGCTGTCTGGTGCCGCGCACAGCATACCACACGAGTGAAATTACTGCTCTTGTTCTGTTGATACATTCTGTTTGAAGAGCGCTACAACCTGGAATTATGAGATTACTCATCACTGCTGGCACATTAATCACTTCTGAACAATGTCACAGAATAGGGATATCAAAAGTGCCTGTTAGTTTGGTATAAAATCAATGCTTAAACTTTAAAAAAAGAATGTGCAATAAATGCTAAAAAGTAGCAATACAACCTTTATATTTTGTTTGTATTTTCATTTAATAATTAGAAAATATCTAGTAAATAATACCAATCCAATTATTTCATGTAAATACATTTTAAAATGTATTTAAGTTTATATAAATCTAAATAAATGTATTTGCTTTTGTGGTATAAAAAAAAAATGTGTATCAAGAAATTTAACTAGTACTGGTATTTAGTGAAATTTTAGTATAGTGACAACCCAATCACAGAAGATGCCTTTTCTTCCTCCCCATTCTAGTGACTACCAAGGCATTATGGTACCTCTCTTTCTAACATTCTCTCTCAAAAGCAAGGAAGAAGTCATGGTGGCTCTTTATCATTCTTGGGCCTGTCTCCACTTGAGTAGCCAAGTTCTGTGTTTTGACTGTGATGATGTTAAAAGCTCCGTCTTGTGTTGCTGATAGGCATGCTTGTTGATGCTATCGCCACCTCAAGTGTGGGGGAACACTGCAGCACTTGTTGTTTTCATGTTATGAGCCTGCGAGCCCCCCTTTAAATTAGCACTGCAGCTTTACTTTTTCTCCTTTTTTAGTGGGTGTAAAAACAGTGTGTTTCAACCACATGTTGTGACTTGCTAGGCAGGCAAAAAAGTTGCCATGCTTGCGAGTCATGCTTTAGAAAGATGTGTATCTAAACAATGGCCACATAAGAGAAACGCTGTGAATTTGAATGATGAAAAAGCTGGTTTCATATTAGTGGGTGACCTGGTTTGCATATGAGTGCTACTAGGTAACAGAAGTTACGTGTGCCAGGATATAAATAGAGACAGCATCACCTGAATGAGAATTACCTTAGGCAACATGGCTACAAAGAGCCTTATTATGATGGTATTTCAGATGAGTGTTTCAGGAGCATAGCGTTGTCAAGGAGATGTCTATGTGTGTCTTCGTAAGCGTTTAAAAGGTGAAAAAAATGTAGTTGAAAAAGCTTTGAAACACATTAGCTTTACTTAAAAACATAAGCACTTGTTTGACAACCGGCGTACTAGGTTTATTTATCTTGCATACCTGAGTACTTGGTATCAAGTTGCATATGCGCAACAATGCTTCATATCTTGTGGTTCCCTAGTGTGGTTTATAAGAACATTTTCAAAATGAATGTATTGCTAAGGCTAAATCAGGCCTGTAGTCCTGAAAAAACAAGATAAATGCATTTGTCTCTTGAATTAGTACATCAAAGTAACAGGGCGTAATGTAAACCTGTGCAAGTACAAGCTCAGAATTGAGACCCCTGCTGGGATTGTTGTTCTGTGGTAAGACTGATGACTAAACGTTCACATCAAAGGGCAAAAAAAGAGAGACCGACCAAAGCACGCTCTCGCAGGCCGGGTCATTCGGCGGTAAGAAGAACAGAAAATTGTGCAGTTGAAGTGAGGGAGTGAGAGAAGCTCTTGTCTTTCCTCTCTCTGTTCCAAAGCCTCTGGTGTTAGTCTCTACTTACTCATGCCAACACAAATATTGATGTTCCGAGTCCATCTGTCTTGTCTCCCATCAACAAAAGAAAGGGCAGGTGAACTCTTCTGACCAAGGACAATAGGAGACAGAAAAAAAAAAAAACTCAAAACAAATAAGGGCAGGGAAAAGAAAACCTTGAGCAGGACAATAGCATGTAATGCTTTCATGTCCTTAAAGGGTTAGTTAACCCAAAAATGAAAATTCTGTCATTAATTACTCACCCTCATGTCATTCCAAACCCGTAAGATTTTCATTCATCTTCGGAACACAAATTAAGATATTTTTGATGAAATCTGAGAGCTTTCTTTTCCTCCATAGACAGCTACCACTTTGACGCTTCAAAAAGTTCATAAAGAGATGTTAAAACTAATCCATATGAATTGAGTGGTTTAGTCCAAATTTTCTACAGAGACTTGATCACTTTATATGATAACCAAATTTAATTTAGGCTTTTATTCACATATAAACATTGATCAGCGAACATAAACAGAAGCTCAAACAAACCTACTTGACGTGCGAGAACAAATCTCTTGCACGAGAATGAACCTCATTGAAACATGCTTGAGCTTCCGTTTACCACAACTGATGTGTGAGTTGATGAATGTTTATGTGAATAAAAGCCTAAATTAAATCTATTCATCATATAAAGCGATTGTGTCTCTTCAGAAAATTTGGACTAAACTGCTCAATTCATATGATTTCATCAAAAAGATTTTAATTTGTCTTCTGAAGATGAACGAAAGTCTTACGGTTTTGGAAAAACATGAGCGTGAGTAATTAATGACAGAATTTTCATTTTAGGGTGAACTATCCCTTTAAAAAACATCAGGGGTTAGCACTGGAGGTCCAACTAGAGTTGGCAGGCCACTCTAAACTGAGGTTTAGAAAAAAAAACAGAATTTTTGTCCCATTTTCTTGGCTGTTCAGGCATTCCGTCTGTCACATACAAGGAAAGAAGGAAAACAGAAACCAAAGTTTTGACAACCCCTTACATTCCTTAAGCAAAACACAAGAAACTTATTCAGCAGTTGAAGGTTAAAAAACAAAAGGTCAGCACAATGTATTTTCACTGCAACGACAATCTGAACTCAATCTATAGCTTACAATTGAAAATAAACTATTTCTCAAAGTTTGTCAGATAAAAAGGGGCATCTCTCTGAAGAGTTGTCCTTTTACACTAGGACTCTTGCAAGTTTAAAGACTAACCAGCATGAGCAATCAAAAGTGTTCAAGATTGACCAAAAACTGTACAAACATTGCTAAAAGGATGCACCTTTCTGTCCCAGAAAGCCCTTAATTAGCCAATGAGGACACAAAAGAAAGATTAAGTTGAGGAACGATGAGGAAAAGAGTGACTTGACATCATGTTATACTAAATAATACAACTTTTCTTGAAGATGCAACACTTGTGACCTTGCTGAAGTCTCACTTATTTTCTCACTCAAGACAAATAAAAAGATAAAAGAGAGGCGAGTTCACGCTTTTTTAAAGGCAGATTTAATAAGAGAGACCCCAAGTGGTCTGAGGTCTCCACTACCTGCAGAGCCCCCATAGCGTGCCGGAATGCCTCAGGGCTCAGAGCGCTAACCCTTCCCTCCCTCAGCCCTACCACCCTCACCCTACCATCTATTTACCGTCAGGAACATGGCGATCTCTACTTAGATAAGACACAGAAAATGCAGTTCAGAAAAACAGATTGAGAGAGGCCGCGACAAAATTTGCAGCAAGAATGAGGGTGAGGCTAACGTTTTGAACAGGGTAGAGTAGTGTTGTCAAATGCACTGGCACTACTGGTACCAGTCCTTACTAAAAAAAAAAAAAAAAAAAAAAAAAAAGTTGACAGTACTAACATTTCTGCAGTACCAGTAGTACCGAGTATGGGGTATATTCGGTACCTGCTTAATGACGCTGCTTTCAAACTCTCTGAGTATCAAAGGTTTCTATTTACAGCATGTTTTTCAAAGTGTTGAGCATTGTAGACAATCACAATCATATCTGTAGAGCGTTTGAACACAATGGTCTATCACTGGTGTTAGTCGGTAAGTTAGTCAGAATCTACTTAACACTGCTGAAACTCACACAAGGTTTTGTTTTGTTCAACGCACACCACATACTGGTGAATCCTTTCATTATAACCAACAAAGAGTAAATATAATGTAGGGCTGCAACAACTATTCGATAAAATCGATAATAATCAATAATGAAAATCATCGACAACGATTCTCATTATCGATTAGTCGGGTCTGCCCACTGTGCACTTAAAACTTCTTCCAGTCGCGTCAAATTACAGCACTGAATAACGCATTTCTATGGACAAAATGCATCTAAAAATAGTGAAGGAAACAGAGTGAGCTGCTGCGGGAAAGGTACGTGAATCAAAGCTGATCAAAACATGAGAATTATTTATTTAAAGCTTCAAGCTAATGCATAAGCATCAGGCGCTTTGACAGATGAATGTGCGTCCTCAGAGCAAAACGTTCATTCTACGGCTATATCCTTATCTGTAAATGCTACAAATTCACGCGAGCATTTACATTTTGCATAAAGGCTCGTCCTGACAGTCTGCGTTAAACTTTAAACTTTACTGAATGAGCGCCGGCGCGCGCACCCGCGTCAGACAGACGGAATGCGGGAGAGAGGGAGACAATTAATATTCAGCGCAAAAATATTCATTTTGCTGAAATATCTGTTAAAGTTAAATTTAGATTTAAAAATCAACATGCCATTCAAGTATTTTATGAGAGTAGTAAAAAGGGCTTGACATTAACTTTTTTGCTTACCAGCCACTGTGGCTAGTGGTTTTCCAAAGTTACTATCCACTCAGCATTTTCACTGGCCACAATTTTGCTGTTGGGAAATTACATTTTATATCATTAAAGTTGACTTTGACATGCTAAAATGACTTGATTTTGAGTCATTTTACTTGATTAGCTAGATTTAAAACCCTTTCAAACTGTCAAATGCAGATTGACCACCAAACTCAAGACTATGCCTACATGGTATATCAGCTGGTATGTACGGGTGGGCAATATGACCATAATATGATACATTTTATAATTGTATAAGTTATTTTTGTTAGGCTATATAAAAAGAACAAAGAAGCAAATTAGCAAATTACAAATATAATAGTAAATTAAATAGCTTAAACTCTTTTTTTTTTTTCAGATACAGTAGGTTTATTTAACATTTATTTAACATCTTTTGTTGTTTGATTAACATTAATGACAGACAGGTATTTAATTGGGCTGCTGAATGCATGTATGTGATATACTGACACATATCCAGTTTTTACCCACCTGTTTACGTCCACTTAAGCCATAACCGACTGTATTCACGCGAGATACTCCACACGATGGACATTTTGACGTGTGTGCGCGTGTATTTGACTACTCAGGCGCAAGGAGATCTGATCGCAGAGAGAGAGCACATGAGAGAGAGCGCTTCTGTTCTGTGTCATTCAACGCGATTCCGCCGATCCCGCCTTCACTAACTGCAAGTTAATCGATAGCTAATTGTGATCGGATTGTAATTTTGTGCTACGACGAGCTTGGCTACCTTTGATTAGGCTGTAGGCTGAAATTATACTCGCCAAAGTGGCTAGTGAGAGTGGCTGTCTTACCCGCCAAAGCTGAAATCTACCCGCATTTGGTGTTAATGTCAAGCCCTGGTAGTAACTGTAAAGGGATAACAACACGTAATTGAATATAAATGTAAGACTTTTTTATTTACAGTATAAAGAAATGACAGTAAGAGGTGATTGTGTCCAGAGTGAATATGTGTGTTCCTGCAGAACATTTATCTTGCTGGTTAACACTGAGTTTGTGTTTTTCTTTATTATCTTTATTACTATGTTCATTTGTAATGTAGAGTTGAGATTTAAACTATATTCACTATATACAGTGCTAAAGTTATTAGACATCTGATATTATGGTTTGTGTCATAGGTCAGCACAGCCTAAACTATCAGTATTGGTGCTAAAATCATTTTTCATGTTTCTGTAATGGTTAATCATTCACAAAGAACGCGTCTTTGAGTCTAAAAACGTATTGCTCAGGAATGGTTTTAATAAAAGCACAGCACAGAACAAGAGGGTCTCGAGACTTGAGACGTGATGCAATAACGGCAATAATGATCAAATAAAACAGTTGCCCCGCCTCAGAGTTCTTCTTTTAACTTGACACGGCGTCTTAAAAACGCAGCGCTCATGTGCGAGGTGCTGCAAAAGACGCGAGCGTAAAGCGGCCATACTCATCTGTCTAGTGCGTTTACCAAGAAAAACAACAGAAAAGTAGTGCACTGGAATAGAAAAACATGTTCTGTGTGAACGGCCCCTTAGTGATTATGAAGGGAGGGGTCTTCTCTTGCTTTCTGTGTATGACCCATTTACAATCTGAATAGAAGTTTAGTTTTTCAAGCTGCTAAGTGCACTGCAAAGTTTCTGGATTGGCAACTGTATTTAAATGCATGACTGAATCGGAAACAGTGATAAACAATGGAAAAGATAAAACAGGACAAAAATTTACAGTTTTTGCTCTGGTACCGAAATTGGTACAGAGAGCCTCAATTTTACTGGTACTGGTACAGACTACTGAAATGTTGGTACCGTGACAACTCTAGGGTAGAGGCATAAAAACTTGTTTAAAAATTGAAAGGGCAAAGATGAAAAGCAAGGAGAAAATGAGGAACAATGAACCTTTCTTTCCAGGAATCTTTGTATGTCTCTCTTTCCATCATACTCTGGGCGCCGCAAAAGTAGTTTTGAAGCCAACCGATTCATCCCTAAGGTCAAATCCTAGCTAGACCAATGACACACCACATTACACTTCAGACAAGGACCATTCTATGTAACGACTCCTCCAGACTCGACCCTCATCAATACACAACAATGCCCTGACCCCAGTGCATGCTGGGAACGCAGTTCACACAATGTCCCATTTGTGCATCTCACCGTGGGATCAAATCTTGTGGTTTTTCCTCAGTGCAAATTTCTGGATCCTTCCATCTCCCTCTGTCTCTACGGTTTCAGATGATAGGAGGACACCAACAGAGGATCCATTCTCTGCAAAGGCGGTGTCTGACCTGCTAGAAGCCAGACGTGGAGGAATCCGTAGCCCTGGGCACGCCTCTCTCTGCATTTCACAGCTAGTGATGAAAATAGACAAGCTGATAAAAGAGTTACTGTACTTGTAGCCATGATCCAATTAATACTGTTGATGAGGGATTGAAAATAGCTTGGACTGGGCCAATTCAAGCTCCACTGTACTGCACCAAAATGCTTGAGAGTTCCCAAGATGTTATTTCCTGATATTACAGTACTTATTTATGAATAGCGAAGTAAATGAACCAGTCCCTAGTCAAATGTAAATTCTTTTGACAGAGCGGCAGAGAAAACTGGACCTCACAACGCAGATAAGAGGTTGAAAACAACAAAGCAATGCCGGAAAGACAGATAGGATGGGGGCAATGAAGGAAATAAGGCACTTGTCTAGCACCTCTGTTTGGATATGTCTGCCAGTTGCTCCCAATTTGTTGATCGTCTTTTTTGCTTGCTTTCTCAAAGAACCTGTGAGATGACTTGTTTTACCGCAATACCTTGTGTTTCCTGTCTGTCGCAGTTTATTTATGCTGCATATACTGCAGAAACACCAGACAACATCTAGTTGTAGGGCCTCATTTCTCTGTTTCACACGTGCGGTTACTAGGGACACTGAACACAAGCAAATGCATAGAAATGCATTTTATTTGATCCTTTTAGTCTCCAGTCTTTTAAGAGCGACAAGTGCTCTGCGCAGCTGTGAATCTTGTGGGCAGGTCAAAAATAACCTCTCTTCTTGTGGACTGTCTGCTCTATGCTTAGCTCTCTTTTCCTGCACTGTCTCGTTCTCACTCGCTCTTCTACTCTCCCCCAAATGCCTGTTTCTAATTGTTGCTATTTTAGTAGAACAATAAAAGGAAGCATAGCTGGGGGCAGAAGGCTGGCACATTTGGGGCTCTGTCAAGCCATAAGGTGGTCTGTTTGTTTGGAGGGCCGATTTCAAATGAAAAATGTTAAAGGGCGGTGGAGAAGGAAAAGACTTGATGAATTTGCACACAATGCACAGCCAGTTCTTCAAAGGAAAAGAAAGTTCGAGTCTGGCAGTGAAATGATGACAGGTCGGAGACCTTTGAGATGACACTGGGTAAGACCTTCTGTCCAGCAAAAACACCATTCTCTAAACTAGGTTATTAATGAGTCTCTCGAATGCCCATCCAGACTGGGCAAGTCCACTGCAAACTGTCTGTTTTACATGTTTGTTCGGACAGGCTCAGCATGACAGAACATGGTAGGGAGTCCAGGATGTTGCCAGGAACTGCATGTTGTCTGATTCAGCACTCTTCATGACAAACACCTTGCCTGTTTGTCCTCCTTGACCTCTGATGGTGCCAAGATGACTCCCAAAATATTTCCCATAAGGCCCTTTGTCTTTTCACAATGGAATTCTCTGCATGCACCTCATAGCTGCCACGCTTACTCAGCAAAGAATTCAAGAAAAGACACATGCTTGCTGCCACTATCATGTTCAAAAAACAAGATAACAGAGTCTAAGATAAAGAATTTTGACCTGAGACTGGGTACAAGAAAGGTCAATGTGGACAAGTCTTCTTAAACAATGTACATGTTTGCTGTAATAATTTTCACAAGAAAAAATAAAAAAGGCTATAGCCACCATCAGGTGTTATATTAGCAAAATCTGATACTACATCCATATTGTGTGTTAAAAACGTGTTGTGAAAAGACACATGAGTGAAGTTCATGAGGGTAAAACCCGTCTTGTCATTTTATAATCATCTAGATATGATAGCAGAGGATGGCAACAAGTCCTCTGGCCTATTGTACGTGTTTACAGAAGACAATGCAATGGCTCTTTATGACATGGATAAGTCTGTCAAATACAACTGTTACCAAAAAAATGTTGACCTCTTACCATCTACTTCTCACCAGAACTGACTACATCTACAAAATACAAAATAGCTTTGTGTCCACTGCAAAATATCCTATTCTCAACTAGTATTTCTGTCTTATTTTTCATTTCAAATGTCTAAGAATCACTGAAAAAAATAATTAGGATTTTTCGGATTTTTTGACTTGAAAAACAAGTATAAATAAGTCAAATAAGACTAATTAAAAACTCATTAAGCCGGTTTACACTGTCTACCTTCAGCACCACTTTACAACCCAGACTACAATTCAGAATCAATCACTCAACAACAAACTCAACAATATAATATGAATAAATAAATAAATATGAAATAAATATGAATTTCTATGGAAAATAAACTGTTAGACAGACATTATGAATGGTCTTGTTGTGGGAACAGATTTAATCTTCTGTTGAGAGGTTTCCCCTCTATATTATTCTTAGAAACTTGATTAATTCAATCAGAAGATCCTACATCACTCCTTGCGAGGTCATGCTGAGATGTTTTTGTGAACCTTTTCTAAAGATATGCAAATAAACAAGCATTTATTGGCTGAAGATCTGAAGCCCTCAGAAACTCACAAAGGTCTATGCAGATTATTTACAAAGCCAGAAAAAAAAAAGTGAAATGAAAGAAAAACCAGCCCTAATTTATGATGTCAAGTAAGTTTAGTAAGTTAAGGACCCCAAACCAGACTAGCATGTGATCTTTCAGTTCCCTTGTGAGTTTTCACAGAGATAATAAATATGTCAGCTGAAGTCACAAGTTTCTAGTCATCATCCATGTGACATGGACCTTCCAGTAAACTCATTAGAATTCATTAGAATTTTACTCAAGATACTACATAAATGAATAACGGTACAATACCATTAAGACAGACTAAATAATAATTCTAAAATGCATTTTCACACATTTGGCCTGAAAAACATCAATCATGTAATCAAGGTTGATATGTGGAAGTGCAACAATAGCCACTTCCTCTGCCTTTAATCTGGTATAAAGGACCTCAATGATTATGACAGTGAACTTATGAAATAAATCAATTTAACTCAAATTCACTTGAAAGCAATGATTAATCAGTAACTGTTTATCAGAGTGCCCATATTCTGACTCACTGAGCAGCACCACAGCACAAGTGTCAGTCCCGCTTGTGACATCTCCTGATCCTGTTCCCCCTTCTCCATCATTTCCTGTCCTCTCATTACTGTACTTTATGTCAGTGGTTCTTAAGTGGTTTTGCTTCAGGGCCCAGATTTTACATCAAGTAGACTGAACACAGTTTTGCTTATCACAAAAACATCCAAGTCAAACAATACAATGTGTTAATTTTACCATAAACAACATAGGCTCAACAATACATTAAAATTAGGGCTGACGATTTAATGCGTTAATTAGATTAATTAATCTCAGTTAAAAATTGCGTGTTAAAATTATTAGCACATTTAATGCACTTGCCCCGCCCCCGACCTTCGCAAGTCATCTGACATTTCATACAGTTGATTGATGACAAATAAAAAGCAGGGCAACAACTTAATGCATGATGGAGCCTATGGAATGTAGTTAGAATGTCCCTAAAATTCAAGATATATGACCCAGTTTGAGTTTTTGTCTAATATTTACATCATATGATATAAGCTAGTTAAGCTATCACACGAGCGACGAGTGCAATATCACACGAGTGCTGTTTTTCTCACAAGTGCAAATGTGATACTGATTTTATACAGTAGTTCAAAAAATAAGAAGTTAATAGGCCTATTGTGTTATATTAGACACAATATTGTCTGTTTTGCTCAATTTTGACAACGAAAATATAAAGACAAAGCAGAAATGTTTGTCTCCGAGCAACGCACAGCGGCATTTCATTTCTGAATCCGCGTTTTGAACAATTCGGGTAAACTATTAGGCTTGGAGCGGCGCTGCACAGACCCATCAGTGTATGACAAAGTAATGCGAACGATTAAAAAGCATACAGAGCCATCTGCTCTCTAATTACTCTCACGGTACTTTGATGTCATACACTGATCAGTCTGCGCCACTTCAAGTCCAACAAGCTTAATGATTAAATGGACCATTCATAAAGAGAGCCGCTTACTTCACTCCTGAAAGAATCAACCATTTGAACGAATTGAATGAATGAATGAATGAATGAATGACTCAAATGACTTAATCATTAAGACATTTACCACCTCCTACTGGCAGTTTTAGTTTCTTATTTAGAGCATAATTTCATTAAAAAATAATTTCATATTTCCATAGTAATAGAAAAAAAACTTCAGACATTCAGAAATTCAGACATCATTTAATCACCTTCATGCTCCAAAAGTTCATGTGCAATAGATTCTATGTTGAATCAAATAAAGTATTTCTTGCTGAAGCTATTTTCTGTAATGTCTATTTGATGCTTTACACAATAATGACTTTAAATGATCTTTTGGGAGTAATTTCTCAGTTCAATTTGATGTGTTATTAATTTGCGATTAATTAGATTAATTAATTGCCACATTGAGTAATTAATTAGATAAAAATATTTTATCGCTTGTCAGCCGTAGATAAAATATGAAGATGAAAATGGCTGAAACGGAAACTGGGAAATTTTGTATTTCACAAAAAAGCAAATGTTTTTACAGAGATGAAAACCAAAACAAACGCAAATCAGGATTTAAGACTGCCAAAAATAATAATAATTTGTGATCTAACCATTGAAGAAGCTCTTCACTTTCAGATATCCAACACTGAGTCGAAGCACTGACAGTTTGTCCAGCCGTGCACGGACGTCTTCTGAGAAGGGTAGAAGGTTAGTCAGCTTATCCAATTCGCTGTTCAGCCGGTCTCTGTGCCGCTTGGAGGGGTTGGATTTGACACCATCAGGTGGTGGTGGTTTGGGTCTGGAGGAAGAGGAAAAAATTTGGGTTAAACTGTGATGTGATGCTATATTAGACATCCATTTTTTTTGCAAGTCTTGTGGCATCTAATTGTTTACATATCTTAAGGAATGCAGATGACCTTTATGTTTGGAAAATGTCCAAAAGGAAGACTTCAGGAGGACGAAAACCTACAAAGAATGAGTGTCTGTGTATAATACACAAAGGATAAAAACAATTCAGAACTGGCTTATCATGTTTTGGTATAAAACAGCCTATAAATATGTATAAATGGGGGTTCAGGCATTCTCAGGAGCTTTGAGACAGTGTGATATGCAAACATTTCTTAGATATTCAACCTCAGTATTTTGATACAGGGTTGTAAAATAAAACAAACTAAATTAAAACAAAGATGCCAGTCTTTTTGAATTATTTCAGTACCTGAACAATGTCTTACTGGCTCTTTTTGAATGTTTTGGGGAAGAAAAAAAAAAAAAAACTAAAGAGCTGATTTTTATGCTGTACATGTAACCATCAGACATTTTACATGCCAAATCAGAAATGTAAAAACAGTTTGACTGATTCCGTACTACATCAACTGTAAATCCTCTGTTATAAAACCCATTATCTAAGCATGAGGACTCTTACTGGAATCATGGCCATGAAAACTATGTCTGTAACTCAACCTCATACAGCCTTTTCATTGCCTGCCAGGCCAGAAGACTAGGAGCGGTAACTCTAGCCATCCGAGCCGGACCCTAATTATGTTTTCCCAGAAAGAAAGTAAAACTAACCTCAGAAAAAAATGAGCCTGTGGGGACAAAAGAGCGTGTTCAGCCCCTTCCTTCCCCTTCAGCCCTGCACTCCAACTCTCTAGAATGTCATGAAGTGGCTTGTCATTGTTGGTACCGCATTGATTTACCTACTATTTCATTTCTCAGGAGATTCTGTTCTTTTGAATGGCCTTTATCGGTGATCTCTGAGCTAGATGCGTCACACAATTTACAGTCAAAATTTACTCAAATGCCTTCAAAATGTAACTTCATCCTTTGGTCTTATCTAAAAATATTTATTCATATTTTAGGTGTGGCTAGTTTTTTTTTTTTTTTTTTGGATCACCAAATGGATATTTTTCAGGGCCAATTGGCCCCAGACTAGTTGAACATAATGTCACTTGCCAGATCATGCATCGTTCATGCTAATCTCAATTCATTTTGCCTGAATTATTATTCCATTGTCAACACATTCATGTCGCCTCTCTCGCCAACTCAATATGCCTATAAACAGCCCTGTATGGAGTTACATTACATCTATATAATTTAGACATAACATTGATATTTAGATGCAAGACAAATGTACAATAAATAAACAAATAATAATATAGATTTGTACAAAACAAGTTGTACATTTGTCTTACAAAGCCTATATAAAATCTACAGACCAAGTAAATATATTCGAGTCCTGCTTTTAACAATTTAACAAGATTAAAAACACATGTTTTTAACAATAAAGCAAGGTCATAGAGGTCTTTGTGGGTCCATCATGATGGTCAAATAATCTTTTATAGCCCAGCCTCATAACAGCCTCTTTTGCATAGCTATACTACCAGTACCTACAGACCAACTAACCGTGACTTCCTACTGAAACCTTTTAATTGTTTTCAGCTCCACAATGTTTGCAATTACCAACATGGTGGCTTTGCTGTATTGGTTTATTGCTGTATAAACTCTTATCGTGGGAAATAGAGCTTCAACATTCCCCCTGAACTACATCTGATCCAGTGATTAGAGTTCTGATCGTCTGGACCTCCCAACATTTACTGTGGTCACTGAGGTTGGCAAGGAATTCTTTTGATATTGAAGACATCAATCAAGATGGGACATCTGAAATCTCTCATTCTTCTTTCTATCCTTTCGTGTACAAGTGTTTCGGGCCAATCACATGAGGTATGACATCATGACTGTTTTCCTCTAGCAGGTCCCAACATGCAGCAGAGTTTCTCATGCTGCCTGCAATACACGGAGGACCAGCTGAAGACTAATCTCTTTGTTCTTATTTTCTTTTAATGCACGTTTCTCAGTGTATTTCACTCTTCCATTGCTTCTTCCCTATACATGAAACATGATTCTTTCTTTTCCCTCTTTTACTTTCAAATTTGGCACTGAAAACTCAAGCACTGGAAAGACAGTTTCAGAAAGTTTGCAGTCATTGTTGCACAACAGCTTTTTTTTTTGTCTGCATGCACTGCATTCACTCGAAGGGTTTACTGAGGACACCGTGAAGGAACAATCTGAAGGCATTTGGCAATCTTTCTTGAGAAAAAATTTACTACAAATCCCATGTTACATTCCAGCAAATCTCTGTCTCCTTTTTCCATGTCCTTGTTGCTAGTCAGTTGTGTGTTGATACACTAGTCAAAAGTTTGGACCAACTTCTAGTTCTTTATCAGGATCTTTATCATGTATTTTCCACATATCAGAATAGTAAATACCACAAATTTAACATGTGAATTATGTAGAAACCAAAAACATATTTAAAAATTATCTCAACCAACTAAACAAAAGACTAAATAATAATAATAATAATAATAATAAATTACATATATAAATCATGTTTCAAAGATCATAAAAAACAAATTCGGTCAAGTGTGTCCAAACCTTTGATGGTAGTGTTTTTAACGCAATCTCATGCCCGTCCCCTTACCAAAGTCCTTTTGCATGAAAACAGATTTGAGATCTGCAAGAAAAGGGTGAATTCAGCCAACAGTGGTTATTTTCCACCCGATAACTGAAGCTCAACCACATCTGGTTTGGATAAAAAAACTCAAGTTGCGTAAAAAAAACTGAACTAAAAGAATATACACTACCAGTCAAAAGTTTGGAATCGGTACGATTTTAATGTTTTTAAAAGAAGTTTCGTCTGCTCACCAAGGCTGCATTTATTTAATTAAAAAT
The DNA here is from genome assembly GCA_037950665.1 of Hypophthalmichthys nobilis. Taxonomy (NCBI): domain Eukaryota; kingdom Metazoa; phylum Chordata; class Actinopteri; order Cypriniformes; family Xenocyprididae; genus Hypophthalmichthys; species Hypophthalmichthys nobilis. Next base: position 34,829,823 of record CM075476.1, read on the forward strand.
ACAGTAAAAACAGTAATATTGGGAAATATTATTACAATTTAAAATAACTGTTTTCTGTTTGAATATATTTTATAAAGTAATTTATTCCTGTGATCAAAGCTGAATTTTCAGCATCGTTACTCCAGTCTTCAGTGTCACATGATCCTTCAGAAATCATTCTAATATGCTGATTTGATGC